>OX155956.1:17669148-17771648 GCA_944548615.1 Micropterix aruncella
ATGAGCCAGTTGGTAGGAATCCCTACTCTTTTTTGTTAATTAATCTTCCTGGTGGGAATGAATTCCGGGGTTACTGGGCGGTTTGTGCGCCGTTCGGCGACGCCTATCGGTTGTGCACTCTGACTAATTGCTAAAGGAGTGGAGATTATGGAAATATACTGTCTCCTAAGCAGCGGGGGTGGATGTTAACCTGTCGTCAACCACTCATGAAACGACCATTAGGCTATCAGATCCTGAATTCAGAGCCGGGCAAAATATGCCTTTGGTCCGCGATAGTTTCAAACCGAATCGCCGCTGTATACACGGCAGGTGGAGGTCGAGCAAGTGACTTCGAACCAGTGACGAGTCGCGAAATTGGAGGTATCCTGATGGTTAATTCCAGGCGGAGATATCCTTCCAAACTAGTAGTCAGGGTGAGAGGCTGCCCGCTGTTCACCTTTCTGTGCCTCGCCGTAAAGCGTTGGCCTCAGACAACGGGCAGGTGGCGTAACTAGACAGTGGATTGTTTTTAGTCCCAAGTCTTCTGCGCTCACCTCACGGGAGACAGTACGATCTTACATCGTTAAAACTTCCTGATGTGACGGGTTCGCCCGTTGTAGTTGACAACTCTAGTTGCAAATAATATTACTAATCTAATATTTATTATTTACTAAGACTTAGTATTTTACTGTAATTATTTTACTATATTCGAGTATAATATCGTTGAATGGCCCAGCTGAGCAAAAGATACATGAAACAGAAAGAATAGATTAAAAAAAGAACAGAAAATAATTAAGGTAGTTTAAAAAATCTTTTAGTTTTCGTAGAATTATAAAAGCGAGTGAATCTGAAAAATAAATAAGATAGCCTAACACTAGACATCATTCAAATAGTTGTTAAACTTAGAATATGATTTTTTAACAAAATAGGTCTTTAATACGATGCTTGAATTCTTCTCAAAACTGGTGTTTTATGGCTGATTTTATCGCAAGAAGAACTAAATCATGGATTACTATAAGCCAATAATCGCTATCTCAACTATTAGCGTTACAAATTTGCCATGCGTAGGATACACCGGTAGCCCATGGATACGCAAGTACAATAGCTCTGTCATATTAGATTTACGGTCAGCGAAGTGGCCGCCTGCCAGTGAGGAGGAGGGGAGTGGTTCTATGGAAATAATATATCATGGCAATTAATGGGGGGTAGGAAAGACCCATATTAATATGGGAGCGGGTGCCGCGATGCACGTGCGACCTTTTATCACCACTTTGACTGTACGCAAAAACACGGCACTATCCTCTGAATATACAGGATGCATTCCAACTTGCAAAAATATAACAATTAACAAATATGACGGTACCTGCCAAAACCTGAGTAGGCATGCAGTTCAGTTCTAAATACCATCGTCAATATTGACAATAATTACACGCCTTTCTGACAACCTTGCTAATACTATCCACTATTCTATTGGTGACCGGGGTCCATTGTTCCCTAGTAATGAATCCGGGTCACCAACGTAAAACTTAATATCTCGGAACTAAGAATGCTAGCCTATTCAATATTTACTACCATTGTCAATATCATCGACAATATCAACCCAAATCTCTTACTGACAACATTTCTATTACTTGACAATATTACTATTATTCTCCACTATACTATCCATTGTTCCTGAGTGTGTTAACACTCTAGACCAATGAATACGGGTCACCAACCTAAACCTTAATATCTCGGAACCAAAAATGCTAGCGTATTCAATAATTACCACATTATTAATGAATATTGAATACTTGGAACGCTTCTTATTTTTTTTGTGACAGAACAGAAACAAAAGCAAAAATAAATGCAATGAATTTAAATGTGCGATTTTCAAAAAATCTTTTTTTTGGTTTTTAGCCTTTTTGATGGAATCACTCTACAGCAACCAAGAAGATTTTAAAAATTTTATTTGTTTAGTATTAAATAGTCCATATTTTTTTTATTTGAATAAGCTAGCATTCTTAGTTTCCGATATTCAATATTTACGCGGCGACAGGCGAGGGTTGAAAACCCCGCCCACCACCCGGGCAGTTCTAACGACGTGGGTCGTTTTATCTGCCCAGGATGTCATGCAACGACAACCTCACGCGTGCCGGAAGGGTAGCGCGTGAGGGGTGAGCGAACGGAGACCTTATGAGGGATTCTCCGGGCTTCAGCCCCCGCCGGCACCCCGTAAACCGTTTATTTAAAATTCAAAATTATTACAATTAATTACTTAATTACTAAACTAAACTAGGAGACTAAGCGGTAACATATTTAATTTTTTACATAGTATAATATATTATTATTTTAATTGCAATGATGAGGCGGTGGAAGTTATGCTCCATGCGGCATGTCGAAAAAAGAAAAAGAAAAAACGGGCAGCAAACGGCAGGGGCGCCGTCGGAGACGTCGACGACCGGGATCCTGTGAAAGGGCACGCACCCACAAGGGCGATTAGGGACGATACAGTACGGGCGACTTCGGATGATGAAGCAGCCCCCGGCTCGCACCGCTAAGAGGGGGGGCCCTCCCCCGGAGGAGGATAGCCCCTTTGCCTGAGATCCTCCCAGAGGGACACCCAGTGATCCACAAACTCGCGAAACGCAGCAAAGCAACCCCTACAACTTACCAAGTCCGCATACCAAACCGGCAGACTGCCGACGCACGAACCAACCACACACAACATTTCCGCCCGTGCGGCGTCGAGCTTGGGACATGTCCAAACGATGTGTTCGGCTGTCTGGCGACCAGTGCCACACGAGCACCAGGGATCGTCGTTGAGCCCAAGGTCAAATAACTTGGCTTTGAACTCACCGTGACCCCCAATGAGCTGAGTGACATGGTGGTCAAGCCGCAGAAAATCCTCGTTTTTCATCCGCTCGGACACCGACGGGAAGAAACTATGGGTAAGGCGGCCCGTGCCGCCGCCATCCCACCGCTCCTGCCAGACGCGCAGACTCTCCGCCCGAATACGACGGGACCAGCCCACTAACGTGGAGGACGCCGGGTCCACCGACAGACTAAAGTAGTCTACCGGCACCCCTCGTCGAATCCATGACACGGCTGCCCGCTCCAGAACCTCCAGATCGATCGGCTAAACTCCAGCGAGGACGGAAAGAGCGAGAGTAGAGGTCGTCCGGTATGCGCCAGTAATCGCCACAAGCGGGAGACGCTGGCCACGCAGCAGGACAACGCCCATGGCCTCCGATATGGATGGCCACGCCCAAGCACGCGCGGCATAAGCCACCTGCGGGACAAAAACACCCTTGTAGAGCAGTCTTACGGCCGGGGAGCGGATGCCCCACTCGGCCCTGCTGGAGCGACGAATGGCGAGGAAAAGATCTCGCGATTTCGTAGCCACGGTTTTCGCGTGTAAAAGATGCGACAGGGACGCCGACAACGAGACCCCCAGGTAGCGAACGGACTGCGGAAAAGCCACAGGACATCCTCCAACCCGGATAAGCGGATTACGCTGGAGACGCCCCTTTAACAATAAGGCTTGCGACTTGGCTGGAGAGAAAGAAAGCCTGTTGCGCTTTCCCCAATCGAGAATCAGGTCAATCGAACAGGCCGCCCTTCTCTCAACCTCGGCACGACTCTTGCCGCCCACCAGGAGGAGGGCGTCGTCAGCGTATGCGCTGACGGTGCAGCCCTCCGGGTATGGCAGCCCGAGCATATCGTCAAAAAGAATATTCCACAGACAGGGACCCAACACCGACCCCTGCGGACACCCCATAGAAGGAAGGAGGTTTATCCTGGTAACCCTGATTCATTGCTCCCGATTGTATTACGTCATTGCACACTTGGTGGACACAGATGAGCCCGTGGCCACCTTGAATTTCATGAACCGGCACCAGTCGTTGGGATACGTTCCAGGGTGACAAGATGCTGACAAGATGCTAAAGGAAGGTTTATCATCCTGGGACGGCAGACAAGATCCACAGCTATTTGCAGATGTCCTGAGTTTCGTTGGTCGTATTATCCACGGTTTTCACTTTCTCCATGATATTATGTTCTAAGAAGAATCCTGGGAGCAATTTCACCAAATTGCTCCCAGGATTCTTCTCAGAATCGTAGAGTTTCGCGAGTAGAGTAGAGTTTCGCGGCCCCATGGCGTCTTTGCCCAACTTTCACTAAGGATCGGGTGGCCAAATAGCCGTTTCTGAGGGTAGGCGACAAGCTTTCAACATCTACACCGCTTCTTAGGAAACATACGTTTCCTGAACCCTTTAGAAATTCTGTCTGTTACACAAACTCTGCGCGATTGCCCAGAGCTCACCGAGGTTTCCCTCTTCGAGGAGGCTGTTGGATAAGGAGTTGAGCCATGAGTTATGCCGGCCATCAAACAATCTAAGCCCAAAAATAAGGCCCAAGCTGGCTTGCCCCATTCCTCAGGCTCCCAATTACAGTGGTAGAAAAAGTTAAAACATAACCTTTCGCCTTCAGGACGTTGGAAAAAATAACAATTAGGAACAAGTTTACTTGAATCATCAAACCAGCCATTTCGATCTGTATATTATGTTACGGTTACTTTACCCACACCAGCGTGTATGACACTCAAGTACCCAGTCTTCGATGTAGACTAGGAAAGAGACGATTATATAAAATGTGTGTAGGAGCTGCAATTAATTGCCCACCTCTTGACTGAACTGACCTGAAATTTCAGCCAAGAACCAGTGAGCCTAATTAATGGCATTTGGAAACATCGTACACCTTGAGTCAAAACAGCTGTGACGCGATATTGAATTTGACCGCGGTTTTTTTGAACCTGAAAAAGAGTAATTAAATGTGATCAGCCAGACGGCATCATACGTGCTGTCATCTGTCCTAACCTTACTTATGGCGATTCAAAGACTATCGAATTGCTTCCAGAGAACCGCAAATATCGTCGAATTGCGACAAACGTACATATATCGTCGATTCAGTATCGTAGATTCAGTATTCCGGTCCTGGCCTATGATCATTTGCAAGACTTTCAGGGCTTTGAATGATAGGGAGCTTCATCTGAAATGTAATTAAATAAGTCTGTAATTTGGGGGGTGCTAAAAGGACTATAAAAATCTGCATTATTTTACAAATCTAAAATTTTACTGGGAAATGAAAATGTAAACTATGATAAAAAAATATATCTCTGCTCTGCCGTGGCACGAAAAAGATTGACTAGTCAAGATGACCTCTACATAAATTAAGTCGAATATGACGAGGATCCAGATGTGCCGATTCACCATCTGCCCAAGGATCTAGAAAAAAAAGTAATGTAATGTAAATATAAATGTAATGTAAATGTACATGTAATGTAAATGTAATGTAATGTAAGTGTAATGTAATGCAATGTAAATATAATGTAATGTAAAATAAAAATGTAATGTAATTCAGTAAAAAAATACTTCATGAGCTATTTTAGTCATTACGGAAAAACAGCTGTGCTGTGTTTGATATTCCTCCATTGCAAGAATTGCATCTGTAAAAAGTTATATTTTCTGAATTAATTTTGAATTTTCCTTTCACTCTGTAAATTTTATAAATTTGTCGATTTTTTACTGCGAGTATAAAATCAAAAGAAACAAAATCAATATCCATGACTTCATAAGTAATATTTCAAATTTACGTTTCACTGTTTCTATTTAACTATTTTCATGGCTATCCCTTCAACGCAATAATGCTATCTCTTTAATAGCCTATTATTACACGGCAAAGATGTGCTAACTGAGTCGGTGCCGAGAAACGAATCACCCTTTTCGCATTAGTGACAGTCAGCGAACTCGCTTTTGGCACATTAATATACGCTGCATGAAGTAATACGGCGGCAGTCAGTTTTAATATCGGCGCAGTCAATCTATCGTTGTTTATTAGACCACGGGATGCAATGGGGCTTCGTGATCTTTTTGATGCGATTTGTCGGAAATAATTTTGATCAACAAGTTCATCGTATTCTTTAAATATACGTATTTCGTCTCAATTTATACTCGTAATAATATTGGAATGGTTTCGGATACGAGACCGAAGAAATTTGCACATTCTTTCACTACTATATAATGTTTAACACAATCCTACAGCTCTCTCCTACCTCAACTAGGCTTTTACCGGGTTAGGAAGTCATGATATCCCACTTCGTTCATGTCAGAATCATACAACCACATTTTGGTCGTACTCCTTCTCCATACCCTGACTATGGAATCAGCTCCCTTCAGCAATTATAAAGGCTAGTTTGCTTTTAACATTAAGTAATCATTAAAGAAAGCAATTCTTTTTACAATAAATATAAACCGAAAATTCCAACCTTTCCCTTATCCCTTCGTTTCCGTAACTTATATTGGCAGTTTATTTATTTAAATAATAATATACTATATCTGCATTTATGTCTTATTTAAATATTTATTTATTTATATATTTACTTTTGGCTTTAGATACGTATAAAATGCATAACATTCCTTATAATTTAAAATCTCATTATGAATTTTATCGCATCTTATAGTATTCCAATATTCGCATATCGCATCTTATATACTCTTCTTGTCACAACAACATGTTGGTCGACTGGAAGATATTGTCTAACTAGCAATACGTCCGCTATTGTACGCTAAATGTTTTTATTGTGCAATAAAGAGATTTTTATTTAATTAATTTCATGAAATAATAATAATATTATAACATTAAACATTTCATTTTACGTTTTTAAGCATAAAGTCCAGAATGAAACATGGTTTAATTGCTGCGTATCGTTTAATCGTATAATCTCGTTTATCTGTGTAATCGTTTATAACTCAAATTATTTTAATTGAGGATTTCAATGAGGTTCTGCAAGCACTCATTTAAAACTATTAAACAGAGCTGAGAGCACAACATATTATTTTAAAAATAAATTATCGAAAGCCTTGGATATACTCGTCCGCCCTTTTATTTAGGGAAGGTGATGTATTAGATGTTGTAGATCGTAGATCGTATCTTAAGCTGACTCTGAGTGAAAAACCTTAACACGTGTGGAAGGAATATTCAACCGACTGTTCATGGTCCGATGGTCCCAAACATGACAATCAACGCTCATTACAAGTTTATAATATCATTGAAAGGAATAATGTTATGCTGCTTTTAAATACAACTTCGCCGTAAATGCGCCGTAAATTTTAAATTCTGGCATATCGATAATATTCTTCTTAGTTGGGCAGCAGCAGGATAACGAGTGCGTATATCGTCGGTCCAGCGGTCTACAACAAACTAAGCGAACACATTCGACAGCTGCAATCACTAGACGTGTTTAAGAGCCGCCTCAAGAAGTATCTCACCGATAAGGCGTTTTACTTAATGGAGGAATATTACTCGAATGAAGTTTGAAATGCTTGATTACTAGTGTTAATATTTTGCCGTAGTAATGCATAAATTATCTCTTTGCATTTCTCTTGTATTTTCTCTTTTACATTTTTTTTGTATTTTATTGCGTTTTCTTTTTTTTTTATTTGTTTGTGTATTGTAATATTTTGTAACGTTTCAATTATGATAGAAAAAATGTTTGCTTAACTGTATCTATGACTGGTATACCATTATACCAAAAACAAATAATCTGAATCTGAATCTGTATTTCGTATCAGCTGTTCTCTAGTCACTGTAGCTATACTAATATATAATAATAATAATAATTTTATTCATTCAAAAACATAAATTTACAATTGTATTAGTTGCAGAATCTGCCTAACTAGGCCATAGCTTGTACCAAGGAAAACTCTATGTATGGCAAAGATTTATTCATGTGCACATAATATTAAAATGATAAATACAAAATATGATAAAATATAAAATAGATAAGCTAATTCAAATTAAACTTATAAATATATTTAAAATATTGATATAGCATGGTCATGGAAATAAATATTAATATAAAATGTCGTAATATGTTTGTAGAACAAATAAATAAATAGTATTAAATATAAAGAGTAGTGCAATGTGTGACAATAATAATAATGCAGACCTTTACTTTGAAATATGACTTATTGCCTTTTCCACCTCATTTCTACCAAGTTGAAGTAAATGTTGTGTAATTTTAGATTTTAATTGGATTGACTTAGTTTGTTGGCATGTTTTTATAGAACCTTTTGGATGGTTATAATTTTTTGGCCCTATAAAGCCAAAGTGTCTTTGGGCGAAGGATGTTCGGGTTTTCTGTACAATGTGTTTACAGGTTGTGGCGCTCCTCGTTGAAATTTTATGCTCAGCTTTAACGTGAATATCTTTGCTTTTTAGGTAGTTAAGAAAGACTGTTTTTGCATATACCTGCCTGATGTCTTATATCTTCAGCTCTGCAAACAAGTAAGTTTATAAAGAAGTAAGTTTGTATGTAGGGAATAATCTCCGAAACTACTTCTCCGATTTCAAAAATTACTAATGGAAAGCTCCATTAGTCTATCTATGAATGCTATAGGATATATTTTAGTGTGATAAATATTGGTTTTCAATACGAAATCATGATATATGTAAATCAAGTCGTAGAAAAATGAGCCGGTGAGTTGTTTTGTCGGCGTTCGCTGACGAAACGGTTTGATATATGTGAAAATAATATACAATAAAAACATCGGCCTCAGAGAGATCTATAAGAAACTCAGTGACAGCATATAGCCAACTGTTATATTTTTTTCTGTTATGTCTAAAAGAAATTAAAAATAATTAGGCTGTCTTTGTTGACGACATTTGCAATAAAACACGATATCAAAGTAAATTAATCCGTTATCACGAACGGTTAATATAGATAAAATTAGCCATTTACTGTACGTTTTAGGTAGTATAGTTATAGAGATATCATGAAATTAGTAACAAGTGAAACACCTCGTATTACCGGCGGCGGCTGCTGGCCCAGCTTGGTCAGAGTTCAGCGGAAGGCGGCGCGGGTGGCGAGGAACAAGACACGTACGTCTACGATATAGGTAGCGTGTATCTGAGGCGGGCGTATTGCACTATATATCTAAAAGTAGCGTCTAGAAAGGCAAATAATCGCCACTCTACTTAAATTAACAAATCGATTCGAAATTTTACGCGAAGCGAAGCCGCGGGCAATAGCTAGTATTAAGTGATATAAGTGTAAATGGTTCCTGTCTGAGACAATAATAAACTAAAAAAGAATTAGTTTATTGAATAATTCGGACTGTAAGACCGAACTTCTACCCTTCCATAAATATTCAAACATCTAAATAATCAAAATTAAAATATAACTACCAAAAGACAGGTGCAGATCAAATACGAAATATAATATGGGGAGAGCCGCTATTGCACTTGTTCTTTACTGTCCTATTGGTGTGGATGGGAGGGGGACGGTGCAAAGCGTTGATATCAATTCAGTGCGCTTGCCTGAACCGAATACCCTTCAAACCGACCCCTACTATTTGCCAATGTAATAAAACAACCTGTTTTTAATATTGGCTTTCTTGAAACCCCTTGTCGCGTATTAGTCATGAGTGCGCTATCATCGCCCTGTCGTAAGGGTTGCCAAAAATATATCCTGAAATACACATTTTTTATTTAGGAATATGCTACGCTCCAATATTAGGCAAGCAATACTGTGTTTCAATCTAAACTGTAATACTATTATCGTTATATATGGGTATAGGAAAAATATTTTTTATTTTTCTTGGAACAAAGAGAAAGATATTTTATAATGATATTCCAATAAAAAGATAAGAGTTTGGACGCTGATCAGTGATGGCTCACCGATCGGTACTGATTTTGTTGAATTTCAAGGAATTTTGTTGAAACTCCATTAGTCGATTATATGTACCTATCATTATTTTCCGTACGATTAATACGGAAATAACAGTGTATACTTATAGTTCTTTTTGTGGTCTTTCCAGAAAAATAATACACTCTTTCCTAGACAAATTATCTAAAACCACGGTTTCCGCATCTCAAATTCTATGGCTTCGAAGAGGGAGTGAATGGGTGGTAAGGTGAACGCTTACATGTGGCAAGACAGCTGTCCTAAACCTGCCACAGCCGGTCGTTAGTCCGGAATCCACTGCTCACCCCCCCAGAAGTGTAAAAATTGTATTATGATGGGCCCGACTTTGGTCGGTGAATTCCATGGCAGCTTTGTGAACGGGCTCTTATTCGGTGGAGTCTGCTTACGCGTGCCTTGCGGCACATAAATGAGCTATATTCGATAGCGTCAGACCTGGATATTTTTACAGCAAGCCTACACCTTGTCGAGGTGTGGGCATTGCGCTACTTTATGTCAGAATAAGATTGATTGTTTGTATTTTTTATGTAGTTTTATTTATTTTAATTCTTAATGCCTGTACTTAAATATTCCTTACCTATGTAATTGCTGTTTTTTCACACTGGTCATTTTGAACTTGGATAACTTGGGTTTGAGTTGGAATTTCAAATTCAAATAAATTTTAATTCAAGGCCATATTATTATTTTTTAGAATTAGTTGTTTATTTGTCTTTCCGTCGTTTGGTTTTGCTCAAATATTCGCGTTTGTGCAACCACGGTAAAGTTGAAATTTGCATTATTTTCAAATATATCGTTCCTGTGCCAGTGTTTTCTAATGCAGCTTCTTGCAGTCTGGCTATACAGTTACCGTAAATGAGTATTGTTAAGAACTGCAAAGAATGAAAGAAGAAGCTCGTGATTAAATAACCGGGCCTGGTCAATCACTCATCGCCACTGCTTCTGCATGACAACGTATAACCACAGATTTCACTCAAACAGTCGCAAAATTGCAGGAGTTGCGGCTGGAGACTCTTGGTTACCCACCGTACTTGCTAGATCTTGTTCCAATAGAGTTTTTTTTCAGAATTTAGATAACTTTTTACAAAGGAAAAAAATCTACTTGGAAGAGTCGGTGAAAAACGCCTTCAAAGCATTCATTGGTTCCCGTCCACGACAGTTTTACAGCAGAGGAATTAAGTAATTCCCATTAATATGAGGGTGGGTGCTGCAAAACCCTCCTGACGCCACTTCTAACAGCGCAAAAATGTATTTTAAAAATCATGCATCGTAAACCATATCAATATTCTTCTAATGAACTCTTTAAAGAGGCTCAAGTTTTGGATGCTAGGTTATTATTTATTAAAACTGCACTACGTTGGGTTTTCGTGGCCAAACAAAATACATCTTTTATTATTACGCACACGAAACCCACTAGACAACTCTTGATTGATAATTTGAATGCACCTAGGATGAAGACGACTTTCGGACAGCGACACTACTCTTTCATAGCTACAAGACTATACAATAAATAAAGCAGTGACATAAAAACCAGCCCAATTGTCATTTGTTTAAAAGCAAAATAAATAAATGGCTGTTGCAAATAGAGCGTTTATCTATCCATGCCATGATCGATTTAGTAGAATAAGTTGAAGCTGACTTAACATATATTGTGTATATATGTATGTATGTGTGTATATGTGTATTCTAATGTATTTAGTATTTCTATTTCCTATATAATAATGTAATTTTTTTATTATTATATATATTTATTATTATTATATATATTTTTTAACTATTATTATTTTTATTGTGTTTGGTTGATTCATCGACCCTCGTTTTAAATGTAATTAAATAATTTGCTTGCCCTGGAACGGGTATATCCCAGTTGGGCAGCACTAGCCAGTGAATGAAAGAGGAAAGTTTTTGCCATTTGTTTTAATAATATACTTATTGTAAATGGTTATTTTGATAATTCCAATAAATAAATAAAAAATGACAAATCTCCATAGATAATAGGGGTCAATATTTCTATTAATTAAATATATATTTTATATGCAAAGTTTTTAACCTTAAATTTCATAGTTAAGGACCCAATATTTCATGCTTATTCAACACATGTTGTGTATGTACTTACAATAATTTTAGTGTCTCTTCCCATGCATGTTTATGTTTATATTACATATCAATGAATTATTCTTAAATGTAATGTTGATTTGTTTTTAAATGAAATAACTAAATACGTAAATAAATAAATCATTTGCAAAGTTACATAATGCTAATATATGTAGTAGGTACTAGAAGATTCTTGAAACCTGTCTAAAATTGTGGGGGCAAGTTTTTTTCCTCTACCGTTATCTCTATCTCTAACTACCTCTATAGTTATCAGTCGCTTCAAAATATTCCCCAAAAATATAATAATATGTCGTAAATAAGCAGTATGAAAAATACACATTGGATATAAAAAAATAAGCTTCTAAAATGGATTCTACTTAGTCTCAGAACTTATACCACTCATCTCTCATAATAATGACTGGAAAATCATGAACTAGAAATTTGTCAAAAAGGACTTGATAACATTGCGTTTTTCTAGCCCTTGTTTTACTCACAGCATCCTAACCCCACCCATATGGCACGTGTCCCCTAGCTGAGCGGAGTAGTCGCCCTTCGAGCGCGTGTAATATGCACTTTATTGAATCTGTAAACATCCCCCGGCTGTTCACGCATCAAGTATATATAATCAATTAATTTTCTATTATCCCCATTCATTGTGCAACGCAGCACCCCGCCGCATCGGATAGACGGATCCATTATTAAATCTCTAAGATTAACGCTGCGGGTTTTAAATCTTTATTATTTGATCTGTAATTGTTATGCACGGTGATTAATGGTGTTCAAAAACATAAAGTGTTCAAACTTCATCAGTCTTAGGAAAGAAAAATGACAAATGTAGAATTCGTGATACCTATAATACAGAAATTAGCTTTTCATATACATATATTATAACTGCCGAATGCCATTTCCTAATCGAGTGTTCATTGGCTCACTTAGCTAAATATGAACTACGTGGAGGAAACAAGTACCATAAAACGATGAGCAAATAGATATAGAGACGTCTTGTTCTCATAAATAAATCTTCATATAAAATACTTTGGTAATTAAACTATTAAATTTATTTATTTTATTTATTTAATTAAACAACGCATTTACAATGCACATGTATCACTAATATTCATATCAATAACCAAGTATTTATATTATTAAAATAAAAATAAAAAATGAACACGGCCGATATGAGCATTAGCATGTAAGTACTGCTGCTGCCCAACTAAGTGCCAGGACTTGTTCCAATGCAGCGAGCTCTCTAGTTTTATATTCACATATATTAGGCAATTAGAAAAAGAAGAAATCGAAATATATATTACCGTCACCGTTACAAATTATAACTAATAATCCGGATAGGAAATATTTAAAATGGAATAGAGAAAATAATAAACCAAATAGTAACCAAAATTATCATGACTACTGGCGCAATGTCCTCCACTCCTGGAGCAGCTCTAGATGCACTGCTGAACTTACCGCCCCTACAAATTCATTTGCAACAGGTTAGCATGCAATGTACAGACTGTCTGCCCGGGAGAAGGTAAACTGGATCTAACAACACTAAGATCAGTTCTTGACCCAGTCAGTGAAACTCCAACCCTTAACATGGTATCAGATACCATGCTTCCACTCCTAAACTTTGTAAAACTTTTAACAGTGGAACTGCCGCCCAGAGACGACTGGCTAAAAAGCCAACTGCACTGGGAGGTCAGTAGCCTTAAATGGTATACTGATGGGTCCAAATCTGGACTTGACGTAGGCTGCGGTATATATGGAGAGCGACCAAACTTCGGAAGGAGTGTAAACTTGGGGAAATACGGCTCCATATTTTAAGCGGAGGTATACACCATTATTGAATGTGCGGATATCAACCTCCATAAGAACTACGCCAACCACCGTATCTATATCCACTCAAATAGCGAGGCAACTCTTATGGCACTAGCCTCGAATACCATTAATTCAAAGCTAGTGCAAAACTGCATATTACTACTGAATTCCCTGGGCGAAAAGAACAGGGTAATTCTAAGATTGGTTCCCGGCCATGCAGGAATCGAGGGAAATGAAAAAGTCGATGAACTTGCTAAGACGGGAGCAAAGGGAACATTATACGGCCCTGAACCTTTCTGTAGCGTACCAAAAAGCCTTGCAACCCTAATTCTCAAACAAATATGTTTAGAACAAACCGTCAACCACTGGAACAATACGCCAGGGTTGAATCATTCCAAAGCACTAATTAAGGCTTACGACCGTAAGACCCGTGAGGCAACAATCTACGTATACTGGTGAGGGCGCTTACGGGGATTGTGGCCTGAACAAACACATGTTCAACCTCAAGCTACGAGACACAAAAATGTGCAGGTTTTGCCAAGGGGCAGAGGAAACTCCCTAGCACCTCATGTGCGAGTGTGGCCCGCTGATGCGTAAAAGATACACCCCCTTGGGTGGTCATTACCTCCAACCTGAGGAGGTAAAACAATCTGGCGCCAAAAGCCTGCTGCGGTTCTTAAATGACACGAGGCTTAGTGCAGAACTTTAGTGGGTGGCGAACACAATAGATCAGCAATGTTCGCAGTGTTACAAGGCTCATAAAGACCTTAGAAAAGCCCCACTCAACAAATAAAAAAAAAAAAAAAAAACAAAATCAGCAATAGTAATAAAAAAAAGTCAACGACAATAACAAGAATTGTCAAGGATATATATTCATGTTGGAAACTGTCTGGGTATATTAATTTAACGATAGTTTGCCGGGCGTCATGTTTCAACCAGAAATTAATTTTGGCTTTAAGAGAAGGCTTAGGCATATACATTTTTAAATCTTCGTCTAGCATATTGAATATCCTGGGGGCTATGTATACAAAATACCTCTGCACAAAAGTGTTCTGCATTCGAGGGACGTCGAAATGTATAGCTCGAAATTACCGCGTGCAGATTATTTGCTGAGTTCTTATGGCGGTCTCTAAATTAGTTTAACTCACAGTGCGCGGCTTTCACGTAGAGCGTCATGTAGTACGTCTTTCATACGTCACAGTGCGCGGCTTTCATGTAGTACGTCTAGCATATTATATTCACTGTAGAGATCAGCTAAAGGAGTACTCCAAGATTTCCTCTTTATAATTTTCATTATTTGCTTCTGAGCTCTGATCAAGGTGAACATTCGCTGCACTTCCGCGCCCTATGATGCCATAGGTTAGGACGGATTGGCACAGACAGGGCGTGGTAAACTATCTTAAGTGTCCTAAGTAAACTATCTTAATTGGTCCAGGATGGCTCTAAGGTCTTTAAAAACATAAGTAAGTTCCCGAACTTTTGCCGACAGCTCCATGATTTCAATAATTCAACACACACGTTTAATCGCAACTTAGCAAACTCCCTTTAATTAAGTGCGACCATTATTATTATATTTGGAAACAACATAATGGTAAATGTGAATTTAGTATTACGTCTTTTTTTATTTGTAATATAGATCTATTTGCATCCTTTAAAAAGCAAATTAAATAGAATGTAAAAAGATATAAAATGAAATAACTGATAAAGACGGGAGTAAATCGTAGAACATTTAGAATAAAAAAAATAGTAACCTCGAAAGATAAATAGTATCCTTTGTTTGTAAAAAAAGGTACCTATGGAATACATCATTACTCGCACAATGCACATGATCCAATATGGAAGAAACTAAGAACCCGAGCAAATCATTTAAATTCAATATAAAAACGATCTTCAACCCGACCCAAAAATATAGCTCGGTCTCTGAGGTGTGTAAAGGATTTATTACCACTGTAAATCTTGGGTGTGTATAAAATTGAGTGCAGATGTAGGTTAGCTTATGTTGGACAAACAAAGCTCGTATAGCGACTCGTCTCATGAATTACACTAAAGCTGTTAAAACCTTTCAGCGAGAAAAATCAGTTTACCCTGGACAACGACAGTTACAACATTGACGAAAGGTCTGGTGGTACAAACTTTACAGGGTAAATCCGTTTTTGTCTTGTTTGTTTATTTATGACAAACAACCGCGACAGTCTTCGATTTTACATAGAAAAAATGCTCATATTATATCATATAATAATTCGGTGAATTCATCATTGATATACGGAAATCGTCAACGAGAATTGCGAAATTTTATCAATTGAAAAAAGGTTCTCCAAACGTAATGGGGACGTCACATCAAGTAGAGAGCACTATAATTACGTGCTTACGTATTATAAATTCTAGATCACCGCCGCTAGTAAAAATCTAACCACGGTACAAACTCACTATGAAATCATCATGACATAAGAGTAATCCTCATGCACTATTATAAATGGAACCATCATATTATAAGATGTCCTATTGCTTCTACTTTACTTGAATTCACCTAATTTAAGGGGCCGTCCACACATTACGTAATCACCTTCCCCAAGTCAATAGATGGCCTGACTCGCTCTCAACCCCCTTTTTCCCCAAATTACGCAATCAACCGAATTTGCTGAACGAAAGAAGAATCGTGGACCCAGCGTTTGTAAAGTGTTTGAAGTAAGTAGAATGCTTTTAAAGCGTACTTTATTAATTCAAAATAATTACAAAATCTCAAACTGGTTTATTTTATATATCCCAATCTTTAGACCGCAGTTGCTGTAACGACGGCATTAAGGAGAAAAAAAATATTTAAAAATGTACATTGAATGTGCAGGTTTAAACAAAAAAAAATGCGATGCGATGACCAAAGTTGATTACGTAATCAGGACGGCACCTCCCCCCCCCCCCCTACGTAATCAAGTGTAAGCTCCAACCCTCAGTGATTTCGTAATATGTGGATGGCCCATAAGTGGAATATTTTTGTTAGAGTATATTTCAATGGACACTATATTTAATGTTCAACAGCGTCTGCTTCTTGTTACAAAGCTTCCCAAAACTGCTAGGCTTAATATTCTGATTTGAAACCAGTATTTCTAATATACCTGCCACCTCTAGCTGTGGCAGGAATACAGTCAGCTCTTTCTTGGACCTATTATCCCCCCCCTTTCCCCGCCAACCACTATAGGCCGCCCGCCCCTCCCTACAACTGTGCTGCCCCGGCAGCCCCAAATCTACGATCTATCCAAACCGAGCAAAAACATGACATTGGCGCCCCTCCCCTTCAGCATGAGAGATTATAACATGTAAGAAAACTCACAAAACCAATATACTGGGTGTAGTATATCTGCTTTGTGATCTATTGCCATCCATCCAAAACCAACCCAGTATATACAAATATACTGGGTGTTTTTTTTTTGTGACCAGGGAATAACAATCCTTAAAAAATGCACTCTTTATTACCTGTTTACTAATAACTTTTCCTAATGTGTGACATCAATATAGAATACTCGTACGTACAACTAGTGTAGATAACGCACAAGCCAGACTGTACACACACCTTGTATCCTTATAGGTCCCTGCAAATTTTCTATCTAGTCTTGTTACAGCTTTACACGTCGAGCTCTCCTTTTTAAAGAATCTTTTACCACATCGACTAATACATATAGTGACACGTTTGAAAGAGTTGTTGTTAACAAACAAAAAAACACGCCAATTACTAGCACACCTAATCAGCCACATAAATACCGACCGTCGCTTGACGTTATTCGGATTTATTCCGCTCCGGTAGACCTATCCCCTACTTGGGGGATAGATCTACAAATGCGGATGGGTATGTGGGGATAGGCCTTTTTTCTAGATGCGACAGGAATTCCCCTGGCAGATATATCAGACGCACTGCGCACGCATTTAAAAATTAAATGAACAATCGATAGCGCAACGCACAGCGCACAGACTACGTGCGCTCTGGTTGCTAAGCGTTTTAGTTATACAAGTTCTTTTTTTAAACACATAAATTAGGTGCCTCATTTGCCCGCTCCCCCCCCCCCCCCCGCCCTAGATTTGGAACTGTGTCCTGGGCAATTGCACTACTTTCTGTAAATTCCGAAGAAATCCGCACTGTAGTTACGCCATGATTAGAGCTTGAGAGAGGAAAGTAACGAAGGATGACAGTCGTGAGAGCAGCACGCCCTGAGTGGACACATCTAAATCAGCACGTGGGCATCTTTTATTCTGTTCCTCTAGTACTTTTAAGGTAAATACGTTCTTGTCGTTTCCGCAACGGCGAATTAGTTCCGTCAAAACGTCCGAATTATCGTGTGAAACGGCCGCAGGAATCCGATCGCCTTCCACGACAATCACAGAGTTAACAAGGAGCTTTATTGTTTTTGGGACATCGCTTACCCCGCGGAATGACAAAACGAGCATCGGAGCCGCGGTAAAAAATCGACCCACCGCACAAAAACAAACAGAGACGCAACCGAAACTTTGACCGCAATAGTTGCAGCCTCCGCGTCGCCGCGTCGCAGGCGGAACGCTGCGCGCGTCCGATTGATGGCCTTCGGCGCTCGGGCGGAAGGGCCAGTTTGGCTTGGGCGGCCGCGGGCGGATAGGGCGTTGTCCGGCGCGGCTGGGAGAACGGTAGGCTTGTGTGGATCGCATTATATTCCCATGGAGAGGATCCAACCAATTAATTACGCGCTGGCCGCGGGGTGCCGTCCTTTCAAAAAGACGTTTGTCTTTTTGTGTGTCACCACCTTTGGCCATTCGGTAGACCGCCGACCCAGTGGCGTACTCAATACAGTTACACAGTGGGCTCATCGTATTTCAGTCGAAAAGCCTTTATATAAGGTCCGTGATGTCATCCACTCGGCATTTTTGACATTTTGTGAATCGGGCCCATTCACCCGGCTTTCGGGATGTGGCATCGCTGGACTGAGCTATTCGGCGCTTTCCTCCGAGGCAGGAAGAAGGTCTCCGAATTGGATGTAACTAGCCAGTATTGCGTCGGCATCCGCTGGGCTGGCTTGCAACTCCAATAACAGTGGGCTCGATTTCTTCGTGGACTTTAGTTCTTGTGGATGAGACAGGGCAATACGTTAGAGCGCAATGTGAAATGAACGGTTGTCACTTGTCCGCATTGAAACAGTGGCTGAATCTAAGACCGCACCAAACGTGTTCAAACTTATACGGAGGGCTATACGTTCAACAAGTAAGTCTTGTGGCCGGAAAACGATTATTTATTTCATATTTCGCTCCAACACATTGCATCTATCACATGAACTAATTTCCAATTTTATATCACGAAAAAACGCAATCGGGCCCAGTAGCGACTATAATACATTACAGATTGATCGAAGGTAGAAAGCAGGACAGTTGCCCCACTTTTCAAAAAAGCTTTAATAATAAAAAATATGTACTTACTAAGAATAATGCAATATGTATATCAAAACATAGGTCTTTGATCTTTTATAGTAGCTTATTTTGTAAAAATAATTAATATTGGCTTTAAAAGTAGATCCTGTTTTATTTGTCCTCTCAAAAATGAGATAGTCGCCTACTGTAGCGGACAGTAGCCTAACATTAAAAATGCTTTTAGAACTTATAATATTTTCTTCATCTTCACTGTCAGAACTGTAAATTTGTATTCTTTTCCTTAAAGCTCCTCTTCTTTTAGTCTTTTCCTTTTTTGCGATTGCCCCCTTTTTTTCACAATGCTTTTTTTGCTACAAGGTAATTGGTTATTAACTGTGATTTTTTCGCTTTCCTAATTTAAACGTTCGTTATTATGCTTGTTTTCTTAATTTTCTCTTCTTTATTCTTCTCCTGACAATTTTATCTTAGACTTCAAGTAAATAGGGCGACTATCTTTTTGATACGCATACTTGCCTTTTATATTGGCGAAATATATAAAAAATATTCAACAATAAAACGGAACAAACAGTGTAATTTAAAGTCTAATGCGTGCAAAGAAATAAAATGTTGACAGAAACCACAATCAGTAATAAAAATATTCAATAGAAATTACTCACCAATATAATGTCGACGACCGTCAACGTTTTGCCGCGGAAGATTTTTGCTCACACGGACTAAACGCGTGCACCTACTCCGACGGTTTATATGGCACTGAGACATGCGGGAGGGGCATTTCTAATTAAAGTAAAACGCTAACGCCACCAACGTTTGTAAGATAGTGTATTCAAAACCGGGGCATGTATCCGACTGAGGCAACCATCCGGATTTTACCCTAAAGGGCTGAAAGATCTGCTTAAGATGACTGATATCATTGATTATATATGGTATTAAATGGCTGAACTCTATAGTATGATTTGGTCACCTTTCTGCGCTGGCGAAATGCAGGTGTAGAACAGCATTGACGGCGAAAAAATAGCGAATTTATTCGGCCGTTTATAATAACATTGATAAGGAATGTTTTTTTAATAAAGGATTGATTGATTTTTACACGGTCATGAAACGACCCGGTAACCATCTGATCCCACATGAACAGACGGGCAAATGAAGCCACGGTCTGCGATAAATTCGAACTGAGTTCCCGCTAACATCAGGTAGACGCCGCGCAAGCGACTTCGGACCTGTGACCAGACGGAGAAATCCGGTCAAGTCTGGTAGTAGGGCGCGAGGTTTCCCGCTGCTTTAACTTCCCAATTAGTCTAGTCAAAATATAAAAAAAGAGCTCTCTTTTTTACTTTTAGAAGCAAATCATTTAACTTTTGGGCAACCGGTCTTTTCTCCCTATTTTGACCATGCTGAATCCGAAAATCACGGTTGCCCAAGCGAAATACCGACCGGAAGTGAGATATCCAAGATGACTGCCAACATGGCACTGAAACCAGAAATCGACGCTGTAAAGGCCCCCTTTGACATAGGAACGCGTCCAATATATTTAGATGTATGTTTTTGGACACGAGGAATTAAATGCTAAAAATTGAATTATTTAAAACATAACTATCATGATAGTTGTCATAGCTGTAATATTATAATCAATATTACCTACATACAAATAATCAAAATATGGTAATGTAATTTAATAGTCAGGAAGAATAATATATTAAAATAGAAATGCAAATTCTATGTTGAATAATCAAAGTAAATTTATTTTATTTTCAATCCAGCAATAAGCGTTCGTAATTTTTTAAAAAATGTACAATAAATTATATAAAAATTAGAATGTCAGCTATCATAAAACCATTATGTTTCAAATTTTACAAATTTCATTAATCATCAACAAGGAAAATAAACTCAGAATTTCCAAACTCGCTTATACTATAAATTGGGTTTCTTACCAAATTATTTACAATTAAGGATTTTCATTTGCTCTGGAATCTTATTATAGTAAAACAAATTTTGGTGAAAAAAACTGTATCGCACTTTGTATCATTGGCGGTACGCCTCTGCGCGAGTGGATCGGCGGCAAGAGTGGTCTTTTGTCTGTGTGTCGATAGTGGGGTGTTGTGGTACCGCCATGCGTCCTTGTCGGAATAGATTCCACCAACTTCTTCAGTCCCACGGCCGTCCACCGTCCACGTCCGCGTCGCGCAGCCTTGCCGCGGAATTTGCCGATTATAAACAAATTCGCCTCGTGTCGAATCCTCCTTCTTTTTACCCTTTGCGTCTTGTATGCGACCGCCCGATTGACATTTTCGCCGATGAGCGACCGCTTTCGACGAATCGCCAATTATGCATTTTTCAGAATAGTCATGGAATGATTGACGCACATATGATTTCGACCTATTTCCTGTTTGGGTTCCGCGTAGGTTCGGCGCTAACACTATCTTTCATCGGTTTATACTTTCCTGTCACACCAACCGACGAGGAGGGAAAGTATTGTGAACGCATTTTTTTTATCGAGATAAAGACGGAAATATCCATTTTGTATTCCCCCGAGGAGATTGACTATTTCCAGACTGACATCTCTCTTTGTGTCTGTGTGTGTACACCAGACACCATTTTTTTTCCCACAAGGATGATGATGCCTTTCCGTGAAACCCGCTTTGTTGCCTATCGGCAACAACTTCTAGGTGGTTATTTATAGCATCACGCAGTCAAACACATAGGCGGTCACCCATCCAAGTATTGATGGCGCCCAACGCTGCTTAACTTCGGTAACAACGAGGAGAACCGGTTACAACGCGGCTACGGACATTTTGTGTGTGTGTGTATGAGTGTGTATGTGAGGGTGTGTGTGTGTCTGTGTATCTGTGTGTCTGTCTGTTTATGTGTGTCAATACCATTTCCAGATGGATGTCTGTCTGTGTCTGTCTGTCTGTGTGAGTGTGTGTGTGTGGGTATTCCTCAAAGATAGCGCCGAAACGCTTAATCCGATTAAAGCCCGTGAGAGTATAACCAATCACTCATGTCTCTTTCTATACCGCATCCGCACCCAGGTATGTGAATTTTTGGACCCGTTGTCCCTAAAGCGAGTAGAAATCAACGTCTGAGTGACTACGCCTTCGTGCGAACGCACAGACGCTGATTTTTATTTGCGTCAGGACAACGAATCCCAAAAATTCCAATACATGGGTGCAGGTGCGATTACAGAAAGAGACCCGAAAATCTGGCGCTTGTCGGGTGCATGTCCTCGCAGCGCAGGTGGTTGGCGACTTAGCCGGGGCGCGCACTTGCGGCCTGGCCGCGGCTAAGTGCGCGCGGTTGACGGCGATTCCATACATTTAGTAGGATCTCGTTGGCCGCCGCGGCCAGGCCGCAAATGCGCGCCCCGGATTACTGTCGCTGCCTGCTGCCTCGCTCCGCTGACTAACTGACTGCATAGGTAGTCCCGCCATTGTCTAGTCCCGCCATTCTGCTAACGGGCCCATGATGAGTTGGCCACGATGACTCATGTGTTCAGGGTCGGTCACACTCACGGGTCAACACCCATCCGACGGCCTCCCCGCATGGGGTGCGAATCCTGGGTAGGAACTTGGGTCAACCAGTCTCCCCTGGGAATCAAACCTCTGGCGCCCCTGGACGGTCTGTACACCGTGCGGCGCAAGCCAATCGATTGTGCTCTCCGACTAACAGTCGGGGGAGTCTGGGAACTGTATTGTTTCCTATAGAGCGGGGGTGGTTGCGTACCTTATGGCGACTGCTCTTGAATTGACCATTGGCCATCCGATCCCGGGTAAGAGGCGGGCAAAGGACGCCTTGGTCCGCGATAGATTCGGTGCACTCCGTTTCACCGCTTTATAAGGGAGAGGACCGCGCAAGCGACCTCGAACTCGGAACCAATCGAGAGACCGGAGAAATCTGGTCACAATTGGAAGTGAGGGCGCGAGTATCTCGAGCCCGCCGGGTTTATTCCTGGCTAACTCGCGGTAAGGCGTTGGACTCTCACGGGTTGTGACGTAGCTAGACGTAGGATTGTACTGTCCAAAGTCTTCTACGTTCACTGCAGGGCGACAGAACGACTAATCGTTAAAACGTCCTGTGGTGACGGGCTCGCCCGTTGTAGTCGACACCGCAAGATTGTCTAGCTCAGCGTTACCAGTCGTTTTTTTTTTGTCGCCGTCAAACACATCATATGTTTCAATCGCTTAATATGTAAGTCGGCAACGTTAACAAAGTTTGCAACAGCGCGCGCGTCGCAGCAGCGTATCGACTCTTTCTAGTACCTTCTCTCTGAGATATTCAGGTACATGATCGTCGAGTTTATTTTCATTTTTAATACATTGCCAGTTGTATGTGACATTAATTAATTAAATTTAATTTAATGTTGTTTTACTACAAAACTCCAAGGTCCTTTTAAAAACTTCTGGCAACCCTAGAGAGAGTTACCCTTGTCCTCCGGAATAATATAGACGGGATTTAATTTAAGACTGGAGTCCGAAGAACACCTATATCCAGCCATTAAACATAATATGCTTGCACCTATTCCCTGGTGTTGTTATCGCTGGTAGGCGGGATAAGCCCACGTATTATGTGAATTTCTATAATTTTTATATTCTCACGACCAAAAGTCTATGATCAGTGCGTGTTGGCAGTGATGGTATACGGCACTCAGACGTGGTCGTTAACTATTGGCCTCATTCACAAGCTCAAAGCCGCGCAACGAGCTATGGAGAGAGCTATGCTTGGAGTGTCACTGCGTGATTGGATCTGAAATGAGGAAAATCCGCAGAAGAACCAAGATCACTGACAAAGATCGTAAAATTACCAACTTAAAATGACAACGAGCAGGCTATATAGCTCGCAGAACCGACAACCGTTGGGGGAAAAATGTTCTCGAATGGAAATAAGATTCTCGATCACGAACCGGCAGAGGATGTGTGGGACATCAACAAGATTTTTATTTATTTATTTATTTATTAAGGAGTCTTTATTTATTTATTAAGGAATTTTATTTATTTATATCCAACGGTGGACGTCTACCGGCTGATGATGATGATATGAATTTCTCACTAGATTCAATGAATTTCTCACTAGATTCCAACAATTAAAAGTGGAACTTGGTTCACTCTTTTAATGTGGGCAGCTATGTATTTGCTTTTATCCTGATTTATCCTTAGGACCATGCAATTTGTTGATCTGACCAGTGCTATAAAAGCTTTATTGATATGCAACTTCATTCGTACTTTATTGGTTGTACGGATGCATAGCCCATTCTTAAAATTCTTTGTTAAATTGAGTATTGCGGTACTCAAAAGTGCAATATTAACGAAAAATTCACCTAAATACTCCAAAAAAAAGTCGATCGCTATGTAAGTTCCACAATACTAAGATTACTCATATGTTACCGAATTTATTATTCGTATGTGTGCCTCTCAACAGAATTACGATATCATTAAGCATACCGTCGTTAACGGTTTCCTCGCCCGTGGTTCCGGACTATGATCGAGGAATTTGAAGACGTCACCTGGTCGATACTTGAGGAGTGATAAAAAACCCACGGAGTCAGATCGCTCATCGGCGGGGTTCATCCCTCGAACCAACGGGGGGCGTCTTTCCAAATCTACATCCTATTTATGTGCAAGATAGTTACTAGGACCAGTCGATCTCGCTATTCTATCGCTATTTGTTGTAGTATCAATGATTATTTGTCCTATGCAACCTATTTTGGTATGACGGCAGACTGAAGCATATTATAGGTAGCAGATATGAAGCATATTATAGGTAATTGCAATTTGGACAGGAATTTGGCTAATTAACGTGGCGCTCGTAATTATTTTGTTAAATGGTGGTTGTTGAACTCGATATTTTTATTTATTTATTTATTAATATTTTACACACATTTATAATACAAGATTAATAAGATTAAAATCTACCTTGCTGGAGTAATACCCGTACTAAGGTAGACTTTTATGTATTCTTTTTTCCCTTTTTTTTTTCGTTGGTAAGTGTAACATAATGTAGAATTGCTTTACGTGGTAGCTTTATATTTACACACATTTTACATATTGCGCTGTGCTATTCAACAATCCTGGGGTTAGATTTTTTAACAAATAGAGAAAATGACAAATGACAAGATGACATCATATCTCTATCACTTCCGCATTCTACTTTAGAATTTCAAATGAAAAGTGATAAAGAATGACGTCATCATTACGTCGTCTCGTTTGCGACATTTTCACTCTTGATTTAAAAATCACAGCCCTGGAGCTATTAAAATCACAGTCGACAATTTTGATTACTAAATCAAAATTGTCGACTGTGATTTTAACAGCTCCAGGGCTGTGATTTTTGAATCACAATTCCCGGTACTAACCGGGAAATAATTTCAGCACATTGAAATCAAGATTTGTTAATACAACTAGAGCCCTTGAATTAATACAATTATTCTTTTAGAGCATTCGAAGATTGCAAAAAAATCTTGTTTTATCAAAGTTACCTGGATTATGCTCAAGTTAGTTACATATATCAGAGAATCTATGCATAAGCTACGTGTTTGACCGTAAATTCGACCATATGTTCGCATTAGGGAGCGCAGAAAATGTACACTAATCCTTTTGGGAATTTATAGTCTTTCCATGCGTTCTGAAATTATGGAACCCAGTAAAAATGATCCACATTACCATACGAGAGCTGTGTTGTCATTATTCAAGAATTAATAAAGGTTTGCGCAGGAAAACAGAAAATTTTGAAGTAACGTATTTTGTAAGAATATAAAATAATAGTAAACACACAGATTAAACAGATTTTATTAACGAAAAAGCATGTATACAGCATGCCAATTATTTTTTCATTGATTCGTGCAGTTGTTCGTCGTCCAATCTATAGCGTAGATGCATGTTGTCGAACGGAGCAGCGAGTGCTTCTTCCGATGGAAACTCGAACAGCTGCAATGTTCTCTTGGGTACATACCGTTAGATTGCCACTTGGAGGCTTCTTTTTCTAGGCTGAATTATTTTCTTCAGAATTACGCATCCACGTTGTAATCGCATGAACATATGGGACTCGTCCATGGCATCCTAGCTGGTAATGCAGCCGAAATACACTTTGACCAGCAGTCACACTATCACCCTGCTTGTAAAACGTCCTCGCAGCGATAGCCTTCTCTACAATACTCCAATGCTCCATGGTCACTTATGGCAACGCGTTCACAACAACTACGCATTGGTTCCGAACAGTTTCCGGCATTACGGTGTTGCCAACTCTAACGTTCCAAAAAATTCCCGTTTTCCTGCGTAACCCTGTACAACTGGTCGGCAGTAAAATATTGCATAGACAATATTCTCGCCTTTTGTGCTTCTTCTCTTCCCATATTTGTGTCTCCTGAGGGCAGCAGCTGATAGTGAAGCTACCGCCTGATGGCTCCGGTATCTGATGAGGTACATCGTGCCGTCTTAAGTGTCCCGGCTTAGGACAGTCACAATGGTCTCAAGGTTCCTCGATCCGCGCGGTAGTCTACTCACCTCACCGAGCCGGAGTAGTAATCTGAAATTACAGTTAATAGTCCAGGCAACGAAGGAAAATTAGCGGAAATAATTCATGTAGAAGCCAATTTTAGCACAGTTGTGCAGGAAGGTGTCCTTAACAACATACTAAAAGTACTGATCGATGGGGGTAGAGCTAAGGGTGGGAGGAGGGGGGTTTCTGAAGGTCCATAAAATTCGAAGATCAATTAAAATTCAAGATCAATCGATAAGTCGATCGATCGTTCGATCGCTCGATTAAAGAGTAAACTCCGGTCGCGCGTCGGAACTACGCACATATATTTTTTTAATTTTCCATTTTCCCCTTTCCATATCTCTTTAAGCATTGATCATAACAAAAAAGTATATACAACCTTTATTGTAGAGAATTGTATGTAGATTAATTTAGTATCTATATATTTTTTCGCTAGAGGCAGTAGTTTTCGAGTTTATAACGAAAAACTGAAAAAAGGGACCGTCAGAGACCCTCCTTCTCCACCCTTAGCTTCCCCTCTCCCCTCAGTACTTTTATCATGTTGTTAAGGACACCTTCCTATAATTGTGCCAAAATTGGCTTCTACATGAATTATTTCCGCTATTTGGTCTTTTTGGGTTTTTGTTGGCTGGACTATAAGGGCCATTAGTGGTACGCTCAGATTCGGGTAAGGGTCTCCTAATGGTTGTAGCCTTGTGCTAGCTAAAGCGCACAAGAAATGTAGAGCAACACTCCCACACGTATCTCGCACGAGTATACTCGAACAAGTGTAATTTGCACAAGATATGTAGAGCAGACGCAGTTTCCTTTCTACACTTTATGCAAAGAGGATCAATCCCTCTTCTGATGTTTGTTAGGAGCTTGTTCAGGGCAATTGTTCAGAGCATGTCCTGTCATTAGTTCTCATACTGTTTTTATTTGGGGTTTGAGCAATACATTTCGTCTTTAAAAACAAGCGCATAATTATACATATTATTGTTACAACAATAATGATGTAGTCATTAATTTTTGACGAGTTTCATAACAACTATCTTTCAGACGGCAGGCTTTTATAACATCACGTGGCAGTACGCCTGGCGCTGCTTAACTTCGGTAATCTGGAAAGAGACAGTGTTTTAAAGTTACTTTTCAGACGTTACTCGAACGATATTTCCAGCAACCGTTCGGCTCTTTGACTTCACGGTTCTGTGGCATAATGGTTAGATCCTACATTGTAAGGTACCGAGTTCAATTCCTGGCTGGTTCACCATTTTCCATTGGGAAATGCATGCATTAACGGAAATGCATTTCAACTCTGTCGATCGAATGCAATAACAAAACACACACTTACACGCGTTACAGGCGCACACACATACATATAAACACTTTATAGTAGGGTTGGTTGTAAGAAATTGTCGTATGACATTAAACCCGCCCATTGTGAAATTTCACAATAAAAAGTAGAAACTTCACTGTTGCAAATGAAACATTTGCGAATACGCCTTATACAAATTGGATAAAAATAATGTATGAAAATATCTTCGCCCAATAAGCAACGTAACCTCGAAACTAATCGTCGCTTTATTTTACTCTGTTGAGATAATATATGACAAATTGAAAATCGTCTAATTTATCGTTGCAATACAATGGTCTTTTCAGACTCAATGCTTATATTATAATAAACAATTCCGACGCCTGCTAATTATAATCGTTACAATCTCGATTGTAAGATTAAATGTATGAATCAGCGTGACAGAATTAGTAACTCGCACGTAAGACACACATTCTTGTAAAGCATGCCCTAAGCCAAATTTTGAAGTCGATCGTGATCCGTACAAATCACACGGCGAGAAACAAGACGTTTATATTAATGAACTCTCTGCGCTGACATTGGCAGCTCTCGGGTCGAAATCTAAGCAACGAACAATATCAATATTAATATTGTCCCTCGGGGCCACTGACAGGCGAAAGCAAAACTGGCCCCTCCGTGTGATCTCTAGTTGTTATTCAAATTGAACGTTTAGAACGAAGTGTACATATACGATAGGCTTGGATTGATGAAGATGTAAGCTGAATTAATACTGTAGTGCTGATTATGCAACACCGTCATTAAAATGATATTGCTAAAATTAGGGTTTCAAAAGTGAGAGCGTTGGTTTGCTTCAAAATGTTTAACCCATAGAATGTGTAACGTCCCTTCCGGGGTGCAAAAGGTACGGCCGAGTTTTTACTTCACAAGTTTAGGGGAGTAAAACTTGTGAAGTAAATGATTATATTGTTTACCTTACCACTACAATTGTAGAAAACACAAGTGCAATTACCACTGCAAGTCACATAGAAAATACTCAAATGATGAAGCATGGTGGATAGAAAGGAGAAAATACAAATGCTCCTAAGAAACCAGTGAGCAAGCTTATTGAAATTGTAGATCAGAGCAGGGTTTATTCTTCACTTGAGAATTGTGAACTACTACGGGCGAAGCCGCCACCCCAGGATGGTATAATGATATTGGATCATACTTTCAACCATGGGGTGAACACAGAGACTTAGGTACAAGACAGTCTACCGTCTAACTACGCTAGCGCGCCCGTGAGAGTCCCAACGAATTACCGCGATGCACTGTGAAGTGAAACCAGCGGGCCGACCTCACCACCTCACTACCGGATTTTGTCGGATTTCCCCGTCCTCCAGTAGATAGATAGATAGATTTTTATTCGAAGTAGACTTACAGTACTTTCCGAACGTCTTATGTTTCTAGACATGTATGCCTTGCTTGTAGGCTTTACCATTGATTACTACACTATATAATCAATAGCTTTACGTAATAGTAATAATAATAACAATAATAACACTTTACAAATGGTTTTCATAGCTATGTTACACAAAAACGACTTGACCAGACCAATGTATCGCTTAAAAAATCTTCAATTTTATAATAGCCTTTAGAGCACAAAGTATCTTTAACAATTTTTCTAAATTTAGTGTCTGGTAAAAGGGTTAGTTCCTCAGGCACCTCAAGTGTTATAAAAGCGAACACCGTCTCCAAAGAAAGATTTACTCACTTTTGCTAACTTAAAGCCCGTAATGGCTAGTTTATTTTTGAACCTAGTGTTCCTATTGTGAATGTCACCCAACCTACGGAACCTGTGCAAGTTTTTACGAACATACATTATGTTATCGAATATATACTGACTATAAACCGTCAGAATATTGATCTCTTTAAATTTATCTTTTAGCGATGCTCGGGAGTTTTTGCGATAGCTCATTTAGCGATGCTCAGTAGGGCACAGATTCGAAGTCGCTTACGCAGGTTCTACCTGACGTACGCGGTAATTTGGTTCGAATTTATCGCAGATCGAGGCGCTCTTTCCCCGTCAAGGTCACTCGGGATAGGCTGGCCAACGGGTCGTTTCAAGGATAGATGACGCCAGGTCGACAGCTACCCCACCCCCCTGCTTAGGAAAGACACGTTTCTAGACCCCCCTCTACCCGGTTATTCGACCCTGACAGGTTAAGTTCTTCTTCGAGGAGGCTACCGGATGGGAGTAAAACCGTGGGTTGCGCTGAGCAAGGTAACATAAAAATTGGCCAACACCACCCAAGCAGAGAAGAACCATTAGGAACCACGGTCCGGTGGCATATTGGTTAGCTCGCCCGTTCTTGCTCGTACATTGTAGGGTTTCGGGTTCAATTCTCGACTGGGTCACCATTTTCCGTTGGGATGCAATTACGGAATAGCATTTCAATTCTGTCGATCGAATGCAATAGCAAGACACACACTTACACAGGTTACACGCACAAATACATATAAACCCTTCATAATAGGGTTGGTTAGAAGAGATTGTCGTATGACAATAAACCCGCCCAATGTGAAATTTCACACAAAGAGTATAAACAAACAAACAAACCGATCATTAGGGAGGTTTATTCTTCAGTCCAGCGAGCGGGATTAAGAACAGAATAGAGAGATCTTGAAACTTTATTTAAATAGCTTGTTGTGTTGTTTCATCGTCCGTCTGGCCGTTTTTTATAAAAATATTTGTATTTTCCAATAACTATAAACTTTGAGGGCGGCCTTTGCTCTAACTGCATACAACGGCAGTCCGGTGTTTAACACGTTTTTTTAAAATACTTCGTGGACATAAACATAAACGTCTCAAGGATATCTAACCTTTTTGGAAGTTAGGAATTCAAGATATCCACAAATTAGATTTCTGAATTATTTTTTCAGTAAGAATATTGGTTATTTGTTTTTGGTATAAACGCTACTGCTATTCGAATTTTTAATAAATATTGTTCAAACCAAATAATCGTTTCTTGCTCTATGTTCTTTTATAGTTACCACATGAAGTTGAAATGAATATGAGTACCGTTATATAGAACAGTTTGCAAAATATAAATTTTCACCAAAGTTTCATTTACACTATCCTTCCATATATTAATTTATACTATTTTACAAATAACATTACTTTATGTCTCTTTTTTTTAAATATTCTAAATTATATTGTCAACAATCTTAACGAAACTGTATGAAATATACAGGTGAGTTTTAATTAACCGGTGTCCGGGGGTGAATCAGTATGAGCAAGAAAGCAACTTTTAATTTAAAAAAATGGAAAAAAACAAAAAACATTTTTTTTTGTAGAATTTGACTGAATAATAAAAGTTTGAGAAGCGTTTGAGCGCGCTGCGCTATCTAGCGATAGCTAAACTATTGCTAATAAACAATATTAGATATATTTTACCTACCGCAAAACAGCGAGGGATGCTGAACGCTTTTTATACTGTTTTTCTCAAAACTTCCTTGTTTACTCGTACTGATACACCCCTTCAAGGATACCCGTTAATTTAAACTCATCCTGTATATACTTGGTTTACACTCCTGAAAAGCCTGCGGTCTATTGGATTTGATATAATCCAAGAAATCTTTATTTTCTTTGATTCGCAATTAAGTAATGACTAAATATTTGTTCGATTCTATACCCTAATTTAATGCCCACATTGTAACACTTCATTACGATTTTTTCTAAATAAATAAAATAATTTTTCAAAATTGGTTGACTTTCCCAGCAAGTAGACAAGCCCCACCCTCCTCCCCCACCCGCGTGCCAATTATTAGTATATTTGCAGTACTTTCCGTGGTATTAAAAATTCCAAAAATTAGGTTGTATTTTTTTATATAGGCAGGTTTGAAATATTATTTGTGTCGCTTGTATAAGAAATATTCCTGGTAAACCGATTTCAAGCATCTTTTTATCTCTTGCTATGACCAAATTATGCCTGCATGCCCAATTTCAGCTCAATCGGATGAAGCCTTTAGGCGCTGGCTGGGTGGAATTGACACACACGCACACACATACCGACAGACAGACACACGGAACTTAGTCTGAAAATGAGGATTTTCGTCAAAATGTACTTATCCATCTTCGTCTCAGATAAAAAAAATCGCGTTCACAATACTGTCCCTCTGCCGGGATAGTAAAAATCTACTTAAGATGGTCAAACATTTAGTGGCTAACTTGAAGAAGACCTTTAGGTACATACTCATAAGCCGCCTGTGACATCGTGTTTTAACAGGTCTTTGCTGTGTAAGGTCCTTACAGACCCATTCAATTTGTTGTATGCTCTTAGGTCTATACTCATCAGGTGTCTCCGACCAAAGGATATTATCATTCGACGGATATTAATCATATCCACCAGGGAACGCCTTGTTCGGTGTACTAGTTGCGTGGACACAGTTTTATTTTCAATTTCGTTTTTATATCATGTTTTTAGCCCTTTCACAATACTTTACCTCCTCGTCGGTTGGTAGGCCGCTAAAATAATATGCTGGTGGAGTCTTTCTCGGTCGACTATATTATATATTCCCCGATTTGATGTTTTCATAAATTCAATAAGAAACATCTGTATCATTTTCTCTGATACAAGCCTATTGTAGAGAAATAAAATTTAGACAATGCTCTAAATAGTCAGTTGTCAGGGACGATGCGAGTTTCGATGGATCATTTAATTCTCGGTGTTGGTGGCGGCTGAAAAGGGTTCCAGAAATGGCCCATCAGCATGACGTCACGGATTCGAAGGTTTCTAGCTTCCAGATTGTTATCTCGCGGCGGGTGGCTTTGCGCATAAACACGGACCTCTCCGCCAGGCGCCCACGATCTAACCAATAAATCCTGTGCAGTCCACCCGTATTTTAATTATAATTCATTATCGTGAATAATCTAGATCTATCTCTTATCCAGAAACGGGAGCCTTTTTTTGTCGATAATCAATCGAGGTCTTTTAATCATGTCAGTTTTGAAAAAAGACAAAGAAGTTGTATAATAAAACGACGAAATATTAAACCGAACATTATCATGATCGGCATGAAACAGACATTGTCGCATGAAACGGACATCTACCTTTTTTTTTGTGGGGCTTATCTAAGGTCTTTATGAGCCTTGTAACATTGCGACCATTGCTGATCTATTGTGTTCGCCACCTACTATAGTTCTGCGCTAAGCTTTGTGTCATTTAAGAACCGCAGCAGGCTTTTGGCGCCAGATTGTTTTACCTCCTCAGGTTGGAGGTAATGACCACCTTGGAATATGGAGGCGTATTTCCCCAAGTTTATACTTCTTTCGAAGTTTGGTCGCTCTCCATATATACCCGACATCTACCTTAGTATACCGACAGTAGCTTCCAGTAATAAGCAAATAATTGAAAATATATTTAAAAACGTCAAGAATAGTCAAAATATCCTTACAAATGTAAAATAACATTTCATGAATTGTCAAGAAAATTACAGAGTTAATCAAGTTAACTAATGAGAATAAAATAATAATCATAGAGTAATTATGAGGAATAAAAAAAATAATAATTATAATAATACACACAGCGATAATATTATAATACATAGTCACTATATTATTCTATCTTTAAAACTAAAAAAAAAACTTTTTCTACTTATACCTACTTATACCAATGTTTTCATTTTAATATTTATTTATCTAATAATATATTCAATATCTGCAGTGTCACCATTTTGAAGGTATTTAGTTAATCTCTTTTTAAATATATGTGATTTTTTTATATTGTTAATATACAGTGGTAGGATGTTGTACAATTTGGGAGAAAGATACGAGTAGCTGGATTGGCCAAAAGTGGATCTCCTGAGAGGAATTTCGAAGTTAGTTTCGTTTGATCTTCTCGTCACACGAGTCTGCTGTTTAATATTCATACCATACGTCAAGCGATGCTGTATTGCGCGGTCTCTGAGACCTGTAAAGGATGTAACGCTTGTTAGGATGTAACATTGTAAGGTTTAGGGGTCACTATTTTCGGTTATGATAAAATTAACGGAATCGGTCGAATGCAATAGCAAGATGCACACTTTTACACACATGTAAAGATTAGAAATTTCACAACCAACAAACAAACAATAATTCTCCATATTCATTGATTGATTGGAGGATCTAACTGAAATATCATTTGATAGATTAGTAGGTATTTAATATATGTTTGTATCAAATCATATTTCTCATTGACCTGGTGTATAGGAATTCATTTCTAGAATTCTGTTCTAAAATCTCGAAAATTCGAGGTTTTCCAGAAAGATAACAATATTTTGTTGACGTCCCAGCTAATGAGTGAAAATATAAAATAAGACGGTCCAGAAGGCTCTTAATTAAAACGGCATTAAAGCAAATCTTTCACGTAATAACTCTTCAACGACCATTGAGAATTCCAGTGAAAATAATTACAATTTATAATTAGACCAGCTATTAGTTTCAACTTCGCCGAATATGGAAATCGGCCTGAGGTTCCGAGTGCGATAAACCGCAGTGGCGACTTCGAAATGGGTCGTCTTAAGATTATATCGTAAATTATATTTGGCGGAAGACATAATAATAATATTTTTACTTTTCAGGATAATTACTCATATCCTGTCATAGACGTATTGTCTTTTATAAAAAAATCTGGACTAGAGATTAGATACAATACAGTGTCTAAAATACTAAGAATTTCCCCAAAATTACTAATGAAACATAATTAATATGGTGGTTTGGAAAATTTATTTTAAATGGAGATACTGTAATGGGCTTTCTAGACGATCAAGCATGCTTGTCAAGCATCGAGTCGCGGGCTGAAAAGGGATCGTAAACCGCAGGAAATATGCAAATATTTTTTATAAATATTTACCAAAAATGCCTTATTTTGTAATTTATACCAGGGTTTATACCATGCTTCATCGTCTAGAGAGCCCCTAACGCCATTTTTTTTAAATCCGAAAGTTTGGATGCTAGACCTGCTACGATATTATATATCAAAAATAATACCACTCATCTTTCCTGCAGCTCCATTTTTTTTAAATTGATTCGCTATTCAAGCAGTTTAGCAAACTCTTCTATATCGACGATATTTATAATGTCATCCCACTATGTTCATAATTCCGAATCTGCACATATCTCGAGCGAGCGAGATATAGGGCGTGTAAAAAAGCGTCAAATACCTATAATGCTTTAGACAAAGTTAGTTTTTTAAACGATATATAAACACCTACATGGCGGTAAGTTAAGTTAGTTTTCCGAAAAGCTTTATAAGCACCTGTTTGGGCGTAGTTTAAGTTAGCTTTTTTTTAAAAATATGACAGAGTAAGCTAAACTCCATAAATTCCATAGTCTAGCTATAAAATACAAGAAATAATCAAACATAATTTTCAAGGGTGGTTAAATACAAAGCGATTATAGTTTCTCACATACATTTTAAAATTTAAAAAAAATATATATAAATAACTTATGTACAATGAAAATAAAATAACAAAATAAATGTCTTAAACTGCACAAGTAAAGAAAAGGTATTTTAAAATAAATGTCAAACTATAATAAATGACTTAAAAAAAATGTTTTAAACCGCACAAGTAAAAATCGTGTATCGTATCTACGATTTCGTGGATCACGGCGAGTGATAGCGAGTGTAGCACAAGCGATGACTTGAAACAAAAAATCAACCTTGTAATTGATAAAAATCCTCAATGATCTCTTTGTTTATATTGTCAAATAAAAAGACCCTGAGATCACGAAATAATAAAATAAAAAGGAAACACCAGAAAACTGGGAACAAAAGCAAGAAATTAGTATTCTGTTGATAAATTGTCGTTGAAATAACAAATAATTAACAAAATAAGCAATAGTTGCGCAATGAGATGCAACAAATATGGTGAATATTTTCGCCAGCCAAATAAAAGAACATTCATTGCAGAATGTGCGCCTGAAAGAGGGGCGCATTCCGATATTGCGAATTTAAATAAAGAAGGGGGGGGGGGGGGTTGGTATTTTTAATGGCACTCGCACTATGGAGCAGAAACAAAATACTTTTCAATATCGATACCCTAAACACAAGTCTTATATATACAAGATTTCTTTTAGGTATTTAATTTTATTAATTAGTTGTCAAAGTAATCAACGTAATGCCTGTATTTTTAATGAACTCCGTAATAGTTTTTTTTTATTTAATTATGTTTGCTTGTTTGTTTCTACCCTTTATTGCGAAATTTCACACTGGGCGGGTTTATTAGCATATGACAATTTCTTACAACCAACCCTACTATGAAGTTTTTATATGTATGTATGCGTGTAACATGTGTGTAAGTGTGTGTCTTGTTATTGCATTCGATCGACAGAATTGAAAATGCAATTCCGTTAATTAGATCCCAACGGAAAATGGTGACCCAGCCTGGAATCGAACCCGGGACCTTACAACGTAAGATCAGGCGACCTAACCACTATGCCACACTGTGTCGCCAAAAGTCGAACTATTTTTAACTGTAGTAATTATTCTCTATAATACTGTGAGATTGTGGTAATAAAGAATTCAATTGAATTTAAGTTTTATCTGAATATGTAAGGCGGAGCCGCCGCTGAAATCGTGCTCTTGTATTCCTTGAGGGGACCGCCTTTTATGGATTGATTGAGTTGAATTGATAGATTCAAATGGTGGAATCGTCATTGCCCAGTCTCCTTTCGATCTTTACTGAAAATGGAGAACGGTTTTCTGTAAATCTTCTGTTTATTATCAGAGCGGAAAATTGATAGATGTTGATTGCGTCCTTGACACGCTTTCAGTTATCTATTTTCATTTGTTGTAAATTATTATATTGTAATGACAATTTTAATGCACATTCAACTACTTGTAATAACGCGAACGGTTCTTTTTACACGACTGCCCAAAAAAGGAGTGATATGTGTTTAAGATTCATGTATATTTTCCGTTTCTTTATTCCACCATAACATCTAAACGCTTGAACCGATATAGAAGTGTCTCGTATTGTTAGAATCTTTTTGTCCTCCCGAGTATCATAGGGTACGTTCCGTGACTCCTTGCTCTTATATGAGGAGAAAACAGCGTCTTTAATATAAATCGCTGTGCTACGCGGTGCGTGTTGATTTGTCAGTTAAGTAATTTTTCCTTCTTCCCCTTCACGGCCATCAGGAATAGATTCGGTAAGCCTAGTAACGAAGAGAAATATTTGGAATATTAATTTAGCAAAATAAATTATACAAAGAGTTTAATTATTACACTTTTAAGTGTTTAATTTTTACAAAATATATCCGATTTTAAAATAACCATTTTTGGTTCTTACGAATTTATTCCAATGCAATATTTTAGAAAATAAAGAAAATAACGCAATTTTACTTCGAAAAAATTCGATATTGTTAGAATTAATTTGACATCCCGGAAGTTATAAAGTACCTAAACTGTTAAAATATCAAAAAATACTTGTCTAAATGTCCAAATTTCAATAAGTTAACATAAATATATGCTGTTTAGTGTCGAATGAAAGGTCTGATTGAGTACATTCCGGAAATATACATCTATCTATATGGATAAATACATAAACCACTAGTATTTTATAAAAAAAAAACCGTAAAAAATAATTATAAATATTGTAATTATATTACATATGATATAATTATAAATATGTTCACTTTCTCACACTCTGCAGTAGAGACAAAATCGCTCATTTCGATTATTTTCAATTCATTCTGTGCCCGGGCGTAAACAAGGGCGAAAGCGTACGCTGTGAATGTTTTCCATTGATAACAAGAGATAAGAGGTTTATTAATTAGCAAAACTATATTTTGACATCTTTGGATATTATTTCAATAAAAAGGAACTTGTAGTGATCAGTTTAATTTTGGAGGATCAGTTTGAAGTTTCATTTCGTCCGGTAGAGGAGTTCAGTATAATAGAGGGGGTTCAGAACCCGTGTGCAACCGAAATGGCCCCTAACTTGGTATAGGTAGGTTCTGTGCTATAGTCGAGTGATAATCATCTATATTATAGTTTTGGCTTTCTATATCTCTGTGTTCACCGACCTGCAAGTTAAACGGCTAATCCGATTGAATGGAAATTTGAAACATAAATTTGAAATTTGAAACAGACCCCCTTAGGGGTCAAGTAATCGGTGTGATTTATAAAATGTTTTTTTAGTCCCAGGAGGATTCCTCCGAAGTGAATCGATCTTCTCTCAATCTAATCGATCTTTCATTTCAAACAAAGTAGAAACGACAGACAAATATCAAAACTATTATAATATATTGATATGTGCACTGCGGATACGGGCTAAACCTTGTAATAATTATAATTATTAATAATGCCATTTTTAAGGACTGGACTATAATCGACTTATTTATTAGATTAAGCGGCGCGGAGCTTTGTTTTGCGTGTTGCCACCAGTATCTGGGAAGAGACGATGAAAAACCCTCGCGCTATTACCCTCGATAGGGGTAATTACTTGCACACCATTCCGTTCTACCGCATCGCATATTCGTAATTAAGAAGTTTTTGACATTTGCATTAAATTGCATGGACCACCCGTGGGAGTGCACGATGTTTGTCATATGATGAGGGTTATTTTAATCCTGTTTTAGCCTGGGTTATGGAAAAGCACACCTATGAAAAAGAATAAAAATAAAGAGTATTTATTTCCATTACAACTATTAAAATTGTGTAGGAGTGACTAATTGTATTAATTATTTAAATCTTAACAGCACACCTAGTGTCATCGCCTATAAAAAGGTGATTTTTGGTTTATTATTACATCTTTTTTTAATTTCATTTAAATATGTTATTCATTTATTTTTTGCACATTTAGACACATTGTTATCAATGTTATACGTAACTATAACTAACTAAAATTGAACACGCAAATGTAGCGAATGCTCAGTGCCGACCTAACTATGTGCCGACCTAATTAAAATGTCCCGTATCTAGGCGGGTCAGAGTAAATAATTAAAATAAGTTAAACAAATAATGTAACAATTAACCTAATTAACGTAAAACTGTACGTACAGGTTTTTAAGTATTTGGTTTATTAATTTAAAAATTTGAAGAAATATGTGTGCATAAATAATAATGTACACATAGTATTTTTTTCATTGAAAAATATATATTTTCAGCAAGTTACTCGCCATCCCCGAAGCCTTTAAAAATATCAAGTAAATAGTCGTGTCTAAATGTCCAAATTATCCAATAGACAATATATGCGAAAAAAAAGATTAAATTTTTAGCTGGCGAAATCGCTGCAATAACTGCGTATCATTCCTGTTTCCATTCCAAAATTTCATGTGGTATACTGATATGGTGGAATGCCACAGACAGTTCTAGGGTTTTCATTTTGCAGAAAAGTGCACTGAGAGCAATTGCAGGAGTATATCGTGATACACACTGCGAACCATACTTTATTAAGTACACAATATTGACTTTTACCTCTGAATATGTTTTAAAATGTCTACTACTTATATGCTAAATCTAATATAAACGACCAAGGGGTTAACGGGAATATGCGCTACCACAATACATCCAGACGTGATGATGTTGTCCTGCCTAAAGTACGCCTTACGCAAACACAAAAGTCCTCTGGATATTTTATCTTCAAGCTGTTTTGACTATTTATATTTTTAATCTATACCTACTTAGGTATTTTAGCACCTCAAATAGTTTTTTAGGACCTTATATTTTTATTGTAAATTAATTTTTTTTTTTTCATTAAAAAAAATAGTCAATCTGTATAACAAATAGTTATACCACATAAGGTATAACATATTATCTTGTATAAAGAATTTGACTATGCCAAGAGTAGGGATGCCTACCAACTGGTTTAATTTATAAAATAAAAAAATTTTAAAAAAAATTAACCAGCTACCACTCCACAAGAAACATGGAAACAAAGGTGTTTGAAAAGTTTATTATACAAAAGCTGAAATCCACACATGCTTTCTATAAGCTGGGTGATTTTTTGAGCATGCCAATTCTTTTAAATGGGATTAACAGTAATATGTATCTTTCTACTACATCATTTTCGTTTTATCGTTTAATTTCATCAAAAAACAATAAACATGTCAGCAACAACAACAAAAATTGTAATATTATGAATTTAATATTTAAAATGAATGTAGTTTAACGTAACATACTTGACCGTCTACTTACGTTGTTTTTTTCCAATTTTGTTTTGATACTTTCTATTTTGTGATTATTTTGTATAGAGATAAGATTTTTGTAGTCTATTAGTAGTATTTTTGTAGTATATTAGTAGTGTTTTGTATTATATTTATGGTATGGCAGTGGTATTGAAATGGTTTTTTGTAGTATTTTTTTTAAATATAGAGGAGTTTAAAAAATATTTGTGTCGCTTGTATATGAGATATTACAAACAAAATTTTACAAAGTGGTTTCGGCCCAAATAGGGGCCGAATTCCAAGCAATGTCCGAATATCGAGATTGAAATATGACTAGCGCCAACCCCCCCCCCCCCCCCTCACAAAATTTTATTTTTATAATAATTACTTATTTTATATGAATACATGGAATTAGTTCTCTTATTTTTTGTCTGCCGTGTAAAGCCGACTTTAGTCAACGGTGGTTATCAAACGAATATTTCTGGTTGATTAGTTTTATATCCATATCAATAGAGAGCCAAAGAGAATGTTTTAAATTGCGAGCTTCACTCCACTCGGCATAGCCATAATACGCGACATAAAAACAACGTGTTATTGCCTAAAGTACGCTTGACTAAATATCAAAAAACATTTTTATATATTAGTTTTAAATTGTTCAATGCTTTGCCATCATCGACGAAAAGACTTGAGATGGCAGCATATAAAATCTGCTTGAAAAATCAGTTAGTCAAACATGCCCTTTACAAACTGGACGACTTTTATGATATTGCGTCCACAATTGCTTGATTATAAATAACCATATTATGACTATACTTTCGAACTAAGTTTTAGATTTTATTGACATTGTTTTTAATTACGCATGTTTCAGTTTTTTTTTTTTTTATGGTATTGATTATTATTTGTTTGATTATTGATTATTTTGTAAATTTGACTATTTTTAAGTAATCACCTCTGATTACAATTATTTTTTTTTCCTTTTAATTAATCAAAGCGGTTTTATCATCCAGTAAATTATGATTGTAAAATTTGACATGTTCCTCAGTATTGTGAAATGCTTTTATGGAATGAATAAATGATGATGATGATGATGATGATGATGAATACTATTACTAGCAACTGACGAATTCTAATATGCGATAACTAGTTTTAATTGAATACTGAGTACAAAACACCGGTTCTGACCGGTTCTGAAGTTTCATGAAACGGAGTAGGTACTAACAATTAACGAAGGTGTTTAAGTTCCTAATTTTTAGCACCAGCTTAATTTAGGCCTGCGAGAAACGGAATACGGGCCTTATGTATCTCATTCCACTGCAAGCAACAAGTGCCCACACAAATTTCCCTACCATTCAGCTCTTCTCGAGTAATTAAACAAATCATCGTGCCCGCGAGGACCGTACCGTCCCGTCTCACACAAGGAGATCCCTTTGGTCGCATGCGCCTGCGCCGACGCGGCCGCGGCACGATGGACAAATCATGTAGCGCTGTCTGTCGCGCGCGCATCTTACACGTCTCACGCTGCCACTGGTATTCCCTCCGAAGAGTAAATTCCCGATCGATTGTTGATAACGTACCTACACGGCCAACGGCAACGGCCAAGTAAGGAAAAGGTTTGTGTTGAATGTTGTTTAAGGAGGCACAATACTATCATCCGTCCTTTAGATACTCCGTTCAAGGCGGAGAAAAATTGAAATTAAGTCAATACAATGTGTAGATTCAATAATTGACATTGTAATATATCACAATATAATATTACTATTTTATTATTATTTATCAATAACTAATAGCTATTTATTAATCATTTCGACTGTGTATATAATAAATTTTTTACCTTTGTATTATTTTATATTCTTAATTATTAACTGTTTTACAATATATAATAAGTTCTGAATATATACATGAATGATATATTTCATATGAATATATACACAAATGAATATAATCATAAATGATTTATTTAACTTGAAATGTATGTTAGTATGTTTGTTTAGGTCGAAATTGCAAGCTGAATTAGAACCACTTCCTCTTATCCCACGTTGGTTCAGTTCCGATGACAATGGATTTTTATGATGACTATGACCTGATACTACAAATGAGTTTTCAACTAGAACGGGCGAACCCGTCACTTCAGGAAGTTTTAACGATTGTACGTTCTATCTCCCGTGAAGTGAGCGCAAAAGACTTGGACAAAACAGTCCATCGTCAAGCTTCGCCATTGCACATGCCCGTAAAGGCCAACGCCTTTACGGGCATGTGGCAGTTATTTCAAGACTCTATATTGCAGTTAGAGGCTTGAAAATGGTTCACAGATGCGTCGTAGGGCGTAAACCATATTTTGAAATTTTGGTTAGACAATCTCTTAAACTAGCGACGCAAAAGAAAATACCGCCATAAAAATACAAACATATTGGAAGATAGCCATTTTAATACCACGGAAATACTACAAAATAGAAAGATATACTACTCTTGCTATCATATCATTTGACATAATCACTATCGGGAGGCGGGGGGGGGGGGGGGGGCGGTTGGTATGGGAAATTGGGTGGGGGATTGTTGCCTGCTTGCCGAGAAATTCTTGGGTTGACACAATCGATTTTTAACTATAAGTGCCATCTACATATTGCTTTTCTTAGTACCTATCATTCTGGTTGCCGATTTGTAGTACCTACGACGTTGATCTATCTAATCGAAGTTGGCACATATATGTAGTTATCATGGAGAAGGTTTTAATGATATCCGCGTTGTTGTAACTCGCCACTAGATGGCGCTGCAGCACTTCAACTTCTATACCTTTAACCGATAGCCATGAACATTGGCATACATAGTTATTTGAACCCGGATAATATTTTTGCGATATCTACTTTATTATAACTCACCACCAGATGGCGCTGCAGCATATCAACTTATATACCGTTCAACTCGCCATGAACCCGCCATGAACTCCAACCGGGCAACGCCGGGTTCATATTCCACTATAGTACGCTATATAACTAATGCTAATACACATAAAGGCTATAATATAATCTGCAAACAGAAAGATTTTTGAGTACTTAAAACATCAACTAGAGTTGTCAACTACAACGGGCGAATCCGTCACCTCAGGAAGTTTTAGCGATTGGTCGTTCTATCTTACTGGAGTGAGCGCAGAAGACTTGGACAAAACAGTCTACCGTCAAGCTCCGCCACATGCCCGTAAGATACCAACGCCTTAACCGCGAGATAGCCAGGAGTGTTACCCAGCGGGCTTACACTCACGCCCTTACTTCCAATTGCGACCAGATTACTACAGTCTCTCGATTGGTTACGAGTTCGAGGTCGCTTGCGCGATCCTCTCCCTTGCAAAACAGTGAAACGGTGTAAACCGAATCTATCGCGGACCACGGCACCCTTTGCCCGGCAAAACATCAATCGATTTCATTATTACAGTAAAGGGCAAAGAAAACTACTAATTATCTAAAGATGGTGTTATCGACAACATTAAGTGCCGTTGACAGGTCTTGGTTAATTGTTTGTTGAACAGTCACTGAAAGGGCAGAGTGTGCATCACGCGATCTGCCTAAGGCAGAAAACCACGGTGGCGCCCTCGGGTTATAGCGAAGCTCAAAGAGCAGACAGGCGAGGGGCCGGCTGGACAAGGTGACAATGCCTGTAGCGGGCACCTGGCACCTGGCACCGCACCGCCTTAAATTGAACGTCATAATTAACGGCTACCGTTTAGTGCCCCTATCATATCGACAGGCTATTTCTACGACGTTACGAGAGCTTATGGTAATTCTATACCTGCTAATTAATGACACGTTTGGATATCTTAAATGATTTGTGTGGTTCTTAACTTCTTGGAATAAGAAATTTCTTCTTCTTTTTGATTTTCTCCTACTTTATTGGTTCTTATTTTTCATGCGTTTATTGTTCATGGTTCTTATTGTTCGTCCTCGTAAAATATTGAAGATGATCTTCTGCCCTGGACTTCATCTGCAGTTTCCTGAATAAACATGTACTATTCCTGTTTTATTCTTCATTAGATTTTTACTCTTTTATTTTGATTCTATACTCAGTTCATAAACAAAAAAAAATAAACAAAAGTGTAAGTTTAATTGTTATTTTAATTCTTTTCTTCCCTGCTAAGGACCGTATGAGTAAGTACTTTGATAATTTTTAAGTACTTGAATTACTTTTGAAGTAACATGTATTATGTATCTTCAGTAGACGAAAAACATAGTAGTATTGCATAGTAGATGAAAAACAATTTAAACAAAACAGCTCCTATTTTAATTTTTTTTTTTTACAGTTTTTCATGTTTTTTTCCAAAAAATTTCAATTTTGTTTAATAGCCAAATTATCTTATACTTTCAGTATTTTTTATAATTCCTCACTTCACTAGCTACAGGGTAAACATAATATTTTAAATGTAATTATAATATGAAATAGATGAAACGCGTTTGTAGAATATTTTATATATAATAAATAGTTAATTTTGATTATTTTTTGTGTTCCCCCTTTTATCCCAAATCTCTTCTATTAGGTAAGCACAAAACTCTGTACTATGGTCACGGTCAGATAGATGACGTGAGTAAATATAAAAAACCAAAGATAGGGTAACATAGCTATTTAAGTAAATCGACCATATCCAAAAAAAGCATTTATAAAATTTGAACACACCTTTTCTTTTCTAAAGCTATTTTTTCTATTATTTTAGGTGGTGTGTAAACCCCCTATTACCAAAGATTATATTAAATTTAATTTTAATGAATTTTAAGGAAAGGCATGTAGTAATTCAAACGTTAACACAATTTTTACACATACAGTCCTCAGCAAAGAAAGGAAATATTTAAAAATCGCCTAAAATTACAAGTTATTTTTAATACGTTCTGTCTTGGTAAATGTACCTATCATCTCTCTTATAAATCTGGATTGTATTCGGACCACCTGTATATATTTTAATGTTAGAAGCTATTAGTTCTCATTTTAATGATTTTAATACAGCGTTTAATAAAAAGTGATAATGGATAACATAAACTACTCCAACTAAAAATTCTTCACCGCGATCACCTAAAATTTCCTGTACTATTTTCGACCTCTCAAAATAGATAGAAATCACTAGAGGCAAGGTCCGTTGAGTATGGAGGATGTTGCAGTACTTTAAAAACCAGCTCCTTCAATGGCAGCCATTGGACTTGTGTGGATCTTGGTGAAACAAAGTAATTTTAGCAAGTTTGACATTTCGTTTTTCATTTATACGTTGTTTCGCATTTTTTCTTCACCATATACAGGCACCTTTATAGTAGCTAAGTGATCAAGGTCAATCATCACGACCCTCGACTGTCCCAGAAAAGAGAGCCCTTGATCTTACCGGCGAATGGGACGGCCTTGAATTTCTTAGGAGTTAGAGATCATGGTCGTTTCCAGGTCACGGACTGTTGTTTTGTTTCAGGATCCTGAAGGCATGCTTCGTCTAATAGTTATGAATCGAGACAAAAAACGGCCAGGATCCTGTTGTATCAAATGCAAAGAGCGCTGCGATTTTGTTCCTCATTGTCACCTTTTTTTGAACGCCCTTCACAACCTACACTGAACTAAAAAGAAAGCTTTAAAATTAATCCTACAGCTTCGATGGGGCTAAGAGAAAAACCTTTTAAGCTAATCAAGTTTCTGATAATTTTCTTACTGGTCATTTCCCACCGAAAATCTGGCATTTAAAGGATCGGTACCAAAGTTGAGCCACTGTAACTGAACATTATATCTTAACACCAAATCCTGTATGAAAACTATAATACATATTCCTTTCATTTCCTTAGCCAAAACACGAACAAAATTTGTTAGCCCAGCCAGAAGTCCTCCTGAGACGGTAAACCGTATACACTGTATACACCTAAAGTTGAAGATCACCTGCCTTTAAGTAGGGGAAGGTAATCAATCGGCCAGTATACTAGCGACACTCGATATAGGCGGATGTAGGATTGTGAGGGCGTATTAGTGTCTTTGCGTCTATTTTACTTATGTTATTCGTTTATAATATCTGGTACATTCTGGATCTTTTTGTTATGATTTTTGTTTCCTTGTATAGCTGATTATTTTGTCAATTCCTCACATCTCCTCACTTATTTACGAAATCCTTTTCTACATTTTATATACCACATTCAACATTTTTGTTTTGTCTTGGGCCGATTATTCCCATTCATCTTTTGTTTTGTTAAAGTATCCCATTATAATAATGAGAATCGTTCCATGTGTATAACGGTATTCCTACTTTCTGTTTGCCTGCTGAGTATCTCCATTCGGCTCTAAGGATATGCATTGACTTTCTGCGAAAGATTTGATCGTATTAATTTATCCTCTAGCTAGAGCATAATCTTTTTATGATAGCCTTTTCTTTTTAAGAAGCTTCTATATCCTTGTTCTGTGCGCCAGGTTTCTAGGTTGTTCGAGAATTTTCTTCACTATGTATCTGTCGTATTTGTCGTAATTTACCTTTTTCAGAGCTGTTGCTTTCAATGCGTTTACATGACGGGAGCTATAGTCATTGTATACATTAGATTAATGGTTCTGCAATCCATATTTCTATTCTTTAAAAGGCATGACTCCATAGTACTTAATCTCATAGACAAGATGTGGTTTTTATCCTTCGATTCTAACTCGACTGTTACATTACGCTCTGCTCACAAGGTCACGGATTAGGTTCTTATTTTCTGGTTCAGGTTCAGGGTCACGGATCGGGTTCTATTTGGGGCTGATTCTTATTTTCAGGATTGTTACCATGATAAGATCAACCGAGTCGACTCATTTTTAAATCCTATGGTGGCCACATAAATCTTGTGCCCGGTTCGTCTTTTCTGACCTATTATCCTTCTGGTCGTAAAGATGTGATCATCTGGTGATCGGTTATTGAAAAATGCTGCTCGGTGATTGGTTAGTTCTTTAATATCTTCATCCATTCTGCCTGTTCACAGCGTAATTTCTCCTACTTCGCAACATCACGTGACAAAATTAAAATCACACATGTCGTTTACAGTCTTGCATTAATTCAAAATGAGCATCCTATTTATGGCAATACAGCTCTCGCTTTAGATTTATTAGGTCTGGCAACAAACGTCAACCGTCATTATCCCCTCTTCTCTGCTCCCGTTATTTTTTATTCTGATCTCGCTCACTCGCACGTAAAAAACAAAAGTCTCGAGCGGGGCACAATGCAAACACGTGTAAACATCAATTTAATATATTTTTAAAGCTCTCCTCCGATTTGGGCCGATGGGTTCCCCTTGCGCGGTGTACTTACGTTGCTCCGAAAACGACTCGTAAGATTTACGGGCCGCTACTAAAGAGACATCCGTTTAATGCGGCCATTGTTACCGGGTCGTTTTTTAAAAATAGATTTGAGTGAATATTTTTTTAATCGTAGCCAATTTGAAAATGGAAAGAATGTGTTTAGACGCGAACAGCGGCAGTGTCTGTGCACTGTGAACTGTGTATCTCCCCATCGGAGACGGATCCACCATTGCTTCTTCACACGCGTATTCCCGACCGTAATACAGGTTGCCCAAAAGATCTTCTTCATCATCATAATCATAGGCCGGTAGGCGTCTACTGTTGGACACAGGCCTCACCCCCCCTTAAAATTCTATGACGAACGATCCTGACCCGCCTCCATCCACCTACTTCCTACGACCGCGGCAATGTCATCGGACGGTCCCCCATACCGCCTCTGCGGTCGCCACTCTAGAACCTTTTTCCCAACGGTTGTCGGTTCTACGAGCTATACCTATGGCCTGCCAATTGACATTTTTTGTAATGTTACGAGCTATGTAAGTGACATTGGTTCTTCTGCAGTTTTCCTCGTTTCGGATGACATCTCGCAATAAAACTCCAAGCAATTCGAGCTTGGATAGAAGGCCTGTAATTAACTACCACGTCTCAGGGCCGTATGTCATCACTGGCAACACGCACTGATCGTAGACTTTCGTCTTGAGGCTCTGCGGTATTTGTAGCGACATTAGCTACCTGAATGCTATCCACCTGAGTTCGATTTCCATTTCAGATGCTCCAAAAGGCTACTTTGAAATTACTTGAGCCATTACAGATTGGCATTTGATCTCTTTTCTTTTAGTGTTTTTTAAAGGCTTTTTTAAATTTAATATAAAAACGATTATTATTATTACTCGACTAACTAATATTACTCGCCTGTAAGTAAAAGCCGTCACTGAGCATGCGACATAGTGCTTACTATTTACTGACCTAAACGATCTTTAACGATGTCATTGGCTTTATATGGAATTTGCGATGGCATGGCGGGTGCGTTTAATTGCCCGTTCAATTTCTAGGGATGTGATGGCAGCCTTACGAAGTGTGGGTACTCAGTATGCCAATATTTGACGGGGAAAAAGTGAATTGCCGTTGGGACGGAGCGGGCTCGGTTAGACGGCGAACGTGGCGGCATGCGACTGCGGCCACTCACTCACATCACATCCCATCACACCACTCTTTGATGCGCCGCTTTGCTCCAAAAAACCACCAAGGCAATTGCCTAATGATGAACCTACTTCTGCGACTTCAACGTCAAATTGGCCCGCCCCGCGGGAGTTTACTTGGAAATCATCACTTTGTGCTGATCCAGTTTTGAGAATCGGAAATCGACGCGTAGTTAACAAATGCACGATCTAAGTTAGAGTAGGGGCCAAAAAGAAAAAAAATATGATGTAAGTTTTCAATATTATTACAACAATAATATATCACTAATATTATTTTTAATCCTTATCGGACGCGACTTATTGCATGCTTGATTCTCACCAGGTTGTAGTTCTTGTCAATAAATTTTAAAAAATAACATTTTATTTTATTATTCATTTTTATTCATTTCAATTTAACAGTTTTGTTAAAAAATATTTATTTGTTGAAGAAGTTCTACATGCCTGAGCTTCTAATAGTTATTCATATGTTTTTATAATACGGTAGGTATTAAAAAAACTAACATGAAGGAATTGTTTTCCTTTCTCCGAGCAACTTTACCTTATTGGAGCATACTAAGCAGTCGTTATATTTTCCTATATCATCAGGTTGCAAAGATATGTAGCTTACCATCCAATTTCTCATTCAAATCAGATGTGCCTGTCAAGCATACTTGGAGTAGAATACCGAACACCAGTGGTGCTACTAAGTATGCCTCTCAAGCACCACTGGTGTAGGCATACTTAGGTGGCCCACACGATAAGGGTTTAATGCTCTGTTGGTAATGATAAACTGAAAAGACAATCGTATGCACATTCGTGTATATATAGACAGCGTGTTTCGATATGATTCGCCTTGTCACTTCACACGTGCCATACGACCGCTGCAGAAAACTAATGCTGTCACATCAGACGGTGACTTACGACCGTTAAGGGTTAATATCATCACAACAACAAACTTTTACATTTTGGACATCTTGTTTGTTTGTTTATTTGTTTATACTCTTTATTGTGAAATTTCAATATGGGCGAGCTTGTTAACATAATAATCAATCAAACACGACAATCTCTTACAACCAACCCTACTGCGAGGTGCTTATATATATGTGCTTCTGTAAAATGTGTGTAAGTGTGTGTCTTGTTATTGCATTCGATCGACAACATTGAAAATGCGATTCCGTTAATTTTATCCCAACGGAAAATGGTAACTCAGCCGGGAATATTTAAATGTAAATTCCACTGGGTATATGCCACATTTTTAGTTCCCGGCTTACCCTATGTCGGTCCTATGAAAGCTTTTTTAAAAGGTCCTAGTTCTAAAGGACAAAAGAGCCAAATGGTCGGTTGTCCTTAATTATTTATTAGATAATTATTTCAAAAAGCCGCATATACTTGGACGATACCTACGTTAGTTTCAAATATTACTCATTTCAGGACCTAGCGTGAAACCAGAAATTTCGTAGCATATCAAGGTTCCGTGATGGAAGAAGCAGATTTACAAAACAGCCCCCGAGAGGTTCTTCCCACAGAGGGTCAGATCTCACCTGTCCACGACACAGCCGTGACAGGGGGAACAGAGTCCATTCCAGGTTCGACTCTTTTCGAGGAGGCAAACGGATAGGAGTTGAGCCGTGAGTTGAGCCGATCCAAGGTAACGGGTAGGTTATATGGCTCAAGCTGCACGAATCTGTTAACTGCCTGACAGTATTGTCTTGGATGTGTCAACTACAAGTGGCGAACGCGTCACCTCAGTAAGTTTAAACGATATTGATCATTGTATCTCCCTTGAGGTGAGCGTAGAAGACTTTAGGACTTAACAGTATACTGTCTAGTTTCGCCACACGTCCGTAAGAAGTCAACGCCTTACCGCGAGACACCGGGTGCACCCAGCGGACCGATTTCGCGCCCTTACTTCCCGTTACGGCCAGATTTCTCCTGCCTCCCGACTGATTACGGGTTTGAGGTCGCTTGCGTGGTTCTTTCCCTTTTATTACAGTGTTTCTGTGTCTACCGAATCTATCGCGGACCACGGTGTCCTTTGCCTGGATGTTCATCCGGTATCGGGTAGACAATTGGTCGTTTCAAGAGCGGTTGCTATAAGGTTAACAACCGCCCCTGCTCTTACAAAGCCGTTTCCAGACTCCCCCGGTCTTCCATGGTCTATATCATAACCATAGGTAGCAAAATTGAAAAACAAATCAGTGTTGCCAGTAGCGTAGATAACAACAGACAGCGTCCCTCGCCGCGTCGCGGGATCATCGCGCTCACATAAACAAAACGCCACTAAAAAGATCATAAAGATGTCAACCTACGCCGTTACTCATTGCCCTTGCGTTGGAATCGCGCACCTTTTTCCTCGCTTTATCTTCCAAATGTAGTCGCCTATTATTTAAAGGCCCGCCACGGGCTAAAAACAAAACAGAACAAAATACTTTCGGCGACCATTAATTATTTTACGGGTTTCGTATCGCGCCGCGTCGGTTTATTTTCTGTTTTCGCGTTGATGGGCAATTTAACTATCGCCTCGTTAATACAGCTACAATTTATAGTTGTGTGAGCAAACTCTCAATCAATCCACCAAAGAAGTATACATCAAACATCAAAGAATTTAGATGCTCTACTTATGCAGATGGGAATCTACACAAAATACAATAAAAAGTCGCCCCCAACACTTTCCCGGGAAGTAGTCATGGACTTATTTCACTGGAATATTTATTTCACAAATAAAGTCGATGAGCAGTTGGCGAAAATTCCTGTTAATATGAGACGCAAAGCAATGAAAATTTGAATTTCGGACGTGCACCATCTCATTCAATTTAAAAATCTCGCCCTCGAATTCGAATTTCGAACGATCCACGCATCGCAAGCGTTGCTGATTTTAGGGGCCTCATATATATAAAACAAAGTCGGGTTTGTTTGCACACCTATAACTCTAGAACGGCTGGACCGATTTTCGTGGGTTTTTATTTGTGGTATTTGTCTCTGTCCCGAATAGCAGAATAACTATTAAAACATTGGAAAATTAACGAAAACATAAAATAAAAGAAAAAACATTTTTTCATACAGCATGTTCATGGGTTTCGTAACTGTCATCCCTGACATCCCGTCAATATGGTTAACTCTTGCCTCAAATTAAAGAAAGTATTTAAATAAAGGTTTCGAATCGACAATATATATCCACAATATTCGGACCACAATTATTGCATAGTTTAATTCAATCATGTCATGCTGGCACGCGATTGATATGTTTACTTTTTGTACTTTTATATTTGTTTTTGTGTTATTATCTTAATAAAGTAGTGAACTTAATATTTATTCTGTATTCATTGTGTTACTTTCATAAAATCATAAATTAAGTTCAGCTAATCTGTAACACGACATTCATTGACTGTTAGGCGGTACGAAGTTCGCCGGGTCAGCTAATAATTAATGTATGGCAGATTTTAAATAATACGACTTAAAATATTTGCGACTATTTATATTTAATGTATTTAAATTTACGACTACATACTACTTAAAATATTATGAGTTTAATATCAACCGAAATTTCACATTGTGATTTCAACCCAACGAGGCACCTGTGTACCGAATTTTAAGTTTCTAAGTCCAATATTTCGATATGGAAATACGACTAGCGCGCCCTCTGGTGGACCAATTTCAATCATCACAATCTTTTCAACACTTGCCATGACCAAATGATTCCTGCATGTCAAATTTCGGGCGTTTGGTCGTTTTTAGGTTTTTTTTTTCAAAGCAATGTGATTTTATCTGGCGATCACCTCAGGAAGTTTTAACGATTGGTCATTCTATCTCCCGTGAAGTGAACGCAGAAGACTTAGGACAAAACAGTCCACCGTCAAGTTACGCCACATGCCCGTACTCTTACGGGCATATGTGGATTAGGCGGCTAACCAACGCCAACTGCCAACGCCATATCTCGCGGATAAGACGTTGGCCTCTGCCAACGTTTTATCCGCGAGATAACCAGGTATGTTACCCAGCGGGCTTACACTCACGCCCTTATTTCCAGTTGCGACCAGATTACTGCGGTCTCTCGACTGGTTACGAGATCAAAGTTTTTGAGAAAAAGCGAAAACTAAAATGGTTTGGGATGGTTTTAACCGCCTGGACTTTTCGGCATTTCATGTGGGTCATTGCCAAATTAGTAGAGTAGCATAATTAGCGGTTTCCTTGATCAAAAAGCATGATCGAACTTTATTTTTTTTCTTAACAAACCGCCTATGTTTACTTGTAATCTTCTGGAAGCTATTTGTGGGATGTATGTAGAGATAGGTATACTAACATACCCGGGCAATAGTATTCGTATTCGTACACATATTGGACAAAAAAGCTCAAATATGTATGTAGGGTTGCCACGCGCATGCGTCAAAGTTATCAGAGGCAGCGATCGTCTGACGGGCCAATAAAATTAACTTAGACAATGGCAGGACGCTCGCCTCGTAATTCGGAAGCCCGTTGTAGTTCATTCTGTATCATCCGGCACTTCGGATACATCAATGCCTAAAGTCGATTTTTGTGTGCCGCGAGTGGGGCGTTGCTTGGGGGCGATTCTTATAGAAAAAACGCTCCAAAATTAAACATCTTCAAGCACCAAGATATTGGAAACCGCTTGGCCTGCCCCTCCACAGATGCACGATAGCCGACTCTTGTAACCTAGGACGACATTAAGTCGATTAGCGATGGTTTTCAGGCGATGAAAATGATTTATCTTATCGATTTCGTGGAGTTTGGTAGAAGTTACGTGAATATTTGATGGTTTTTATTGTTAAACAAAATTTATAATATTCTCAAAATTGGAAAAATCCTTTCCGAGATATCTTGGAAAAATCCTAATCACGCTATATGAATTACCACTACAGTCACGTAGAGGCCGCGTAAGTTACCTCTAATCTGTGACTAGACTGGAGTATGGAGAAATTCATTCAAATCTGATAGTAAGGGCGTGAGTTCACTTGCCAGTGCATTGCGGTAAGGCGTTGTACTCTCACGGTGGCATAGCTAGACTGTGAACTATGTATGTCCTAAAGTTTCTCCTTTCACTCCATTGGAGAGAAAATGGTATGATATCGTTATAATTTCCTGGGGTGAGGGGTTTGCCCGTAGTAGTTGACAACTCACAAGGTCTCTCTCGGTTTCAAAATTGGTTTGGTTTGTGTGCCCGGTGACAGAGTAAACCACAGTGGGCTCCGGGACTGTCGCAGTGCGCGCGCCGCCACAGCTGTCCCGCTAACTTAATCATTGGCTGCGGCTGCATGCTGAGCTTTCAAACCTACTCTTGGCGACATTTCAGAGACCTTTGCATATCATTAAACACGACCTTTTATTCCTTAGTAATTATAGTTAGTCGAACTTCACCTCGAGATCGGTCACCTCCGACACACGAAGCAGTTCACTCACCGACGGTAAGAAGTCACAAAATAAAAGAACGTGGGGAAGATCTACCAATACTACCAACTTGTAATGCGATGTTTAATGATTAAAAGATAAAAGAAAAAGAGCTCTAACGCCCGTTTGGTCATTGGGTAACACCCGCTTGATTCAACTCGGCGTAAGAAGCGCGTCTCAAAAATGACAACAAATTTAGTCGTCTTACAAGTCTTCTCTGCACAACCTTAATACGCGACACATAGGTTGTACTCACTTGAAGTTCAGGGAGCTAATGGACCCTTGCTGAGGTGGCCATGAAGACCTATTCTGTTCAGGGTTGGTCACACTCACGGGTCAACACCCATCCGGCGGCCTACACGCATGAAGTGCGAGCCCGGGCAGGACTCTGGCCTTAGGGCTAGTTTCCCCTAGGAATCAACCTTCTTGTACGGTCTGCGCACCGTGCGGAGTAAGCCAATCGACTGTGCACTCTGCCTAACAGTCGGGGGAGTCTAGAAGCAGTACTGTTTCCTATAGAGCGGGGGTGGTTGCGGACCTTACGGCGACTGCAGCTGCTCTTGAAACGACCATCGGCTACCCGATCCTGGGTGAACAGCCGGGCAAAGGATGCCGGGCAAACCTGCTAGCCAGCCGCGCGCGAAAAATGGATTCAGAGCGCCGATTTTGACGTTTCGAAAAACCTGTGCTGCCAGCGTTTTAGTACATTGCCATAGACATAGAACGAAGTTGCAGATTTTTTACGTGTGTTAAATCTGTCAGAAACGCGATAGCTATTATTTTAATGCACGCACTAATCCTACTTATTTTTAATACGACTTAATTTTAACTCAATAGAAACGCAATTGGACCCATTGTGTAGTTATTATTTATCAACGTAGTGAATTCGAACAAAACAGTCGGTCAACAGCTCTTAAAAGCGTTTAGTAAAACACCTGGTCAACAGTGTTTTACAGATATTTTTATTTCTAAGGCCGGTTATATCAGTACTCTACATATTATATCAGTATTATATGTACTGATATATTATATCAGTACAGTTTCTCCTGCACGCCCAACCTTACAACTAACATATAAGCACATTAATGTTTTGTTTAAAATTAGAAACAAAAAAAATAAATTGTGGATTCGATACGATTGACACGATTTCATGCTGGTTTTTACATACAAGTTAAATAATACTTACGTGTATCGATCGATTTAAAGGCTGTAGATACTATGAAAAAATATATTTCTCTTTAGGAAACTCTTGGCGCGAGTGGAACTCGCACTCGATCGGTTTTAATTTTTTTTAAATGTCGCGGTACTCCTTGCATTACATAAAAAATACCCCCTTTTTTTTACAGAAGACCGATCGCGAAAAGATTGATGCACTTCCTTGGGCACAACATTTGCCCGAAACATACTGCTATAACTTGACCAACGGTCACTGGGTCATTTACATACAATGAGGCTAATATCAAAATTCATCGATTTATCAGCAGGGCGAATTTCTGCTTCGTCGTAAAGTTGACTTCGTCCACTTTCAGACAGCTGGTCGACAACGCGACGGGACACCTATCAAACCAGAAGGACAATTCGGGAGGTTACAGCTACTTAGCTGCGCTTACATTGTGCAAGTTGCTAATGTCTGCCTAAACGTACTTATTTTTTTATGTATCACATACATACAGTCACAAACACATACGTGGTTTTCAATACTGATTTACTTACTTTTTAAATATACTCAAATATTTAAATCATACTTTCTTTATGGTGTTCAAGGTTAGTCATTGAATTATCCATGTAGGTACAGGATGAGTTTTTAATTAGTGACATCTTTGAAGTGGGTGAATCAATACGAGCCAATAAGCAACTTTTGATAAAACTATGATAATAATAAAAAAACGAGAAAAGATTTATTTTTTAAAATTTGATAAATTTAATGTTTTGAAAATTCATATAAAAAGAGGTGATAGTGTTGCACGATCTAGAGGTAGATAAAATATTGCGAATACTGATTATTCGGTGTATTTTACCTATTGCTAGATGGCGCAGCGCGCTCAACGCTTGTCAAACTTTTATTTATCAGTAAATAAAGTTGCTGATTCACCCACTGCCAGGATGTCACTAATTAAAACTCAACCTGTATGTATATGTGTTCCGCCAGATTACATCAATTTTATCCGCTATATTATTACAAGAAACATATTATAATCAATAAGAAACGGATATTACCGCATGAAACACCAAAATTCCCAAATTTTCGTCAGAATTACCTACATTGTCGGCTCCACGGAAAGAACGAAAAGATCTTTTCTCATTAGTAATATTATATCAAACAATTATAAATTATATAGTTCATAATAATTTTTTATACCTATATACGTTTCTGTCATCTAATGAATCGATAAATCTGAATGTTGACATACAGAAATAGTTATTGTTTTGCTTCATTATTATGCGAAATAAATTATTATTTTTACTTTAGTTTTCATAATTATTTTAGATATAAGTTACTTTGGGCAGAAATTTTACTTTATTTCGGAAAGGGGAAAGCCTGGTTTAGAAGGCCTATTTTTTAGGCCTTGAAGCCTATGGTCTAGAACCTAAATTTGAAATCTTTTCATTAATCTTTTATATTAGTTTGATTAACACTTGAAGGATAAAAATATTTTTTGTAATATAAAAAAAAACAATTTTTAAGATATTGAATTACAAATGTTTCCACCGCTGCTTAAATGACGGTATATGATTGCACCAGTAATAGCGAGCGTAATTGTGCCTGCAAGAAAAATAATAAACTAGGATATTATTTTTTACTTGTGTGTTTTGTAGTATAATGAAATAAATAATTAAAAGTTATCAATCTTTTAAGTTTCAAATATTAAAAAAATGGTTTTCGCCCCAAGGTTTTTGTTTAACTAGTAAAATAAAAATATAAAAAAACAGTTTCTTCATTTTTTTTAGTTCATATAGAAGAGAATTGAATATTCTTTCAATATTTTTCTGGAAGAACTCGATCCCTCTAGTACTCTTTTTTTATCACCGGCGCAAAGCTGAAAAACATGCGTTTGATAAAAACGCTTTTAAACTTTTCTTTATAGAAATGTAGTAAGTTTTTTTACACTTACTTCAATCTGAGAGTATCAGCTATTCCAGAGGTAAAAGATTCATGAATAGCGTTTACCTTTAAGTTAAAAAAAAATATATGTTTTTTGGCTGTCTAAACCAGGCTCCCCTATCTTATCTCATTATATTTACAATTAAGATAAAAACCTACACACAAGTGAGGCTTAGAGATATCGCCCTACCTCAAACCGAAGGTGTAAAATATCTTGGATTTCATCTGGACAGACACGTGAAAAACTCATAAGGATGCTGTGACGCTCAAATACCTTAATTTGAATTGGCTAATTAAAACCCTAATCGGACAGCAAACTCATGATCTATAACTACTATACGTACTTTAGCGTATTTGGTAGTACGGCATTCAAATGTAGGGTGTAGCAAGCAAAAGTAATATACTCTCTCTGCAGCTCTACGGAATTTTGCGAAAGTGCCGTAGTTGATGAAGTGATGAAAATCATGATTTTCTGAAAGTCCCCACTATTGCCAAAGAAATAGAGCCATAGGAAACCAAACATAAGGAAAGATTTGCATCCTATCCAAATCCCACGTGGTTTACAGATTATAGAGATATCTGTTCTGTAGGAAGGAGTATCAAGGCATTGTCCCCGTCTCTTAAACGTCATCAAACAACACTACAAATTCGATTACGGTCAGATGACCGATATCAAATTTATCTAAAAAAACGGTTAGTTTTGATGGGTCCTAGAATGTTGACGATGAGTAGCGGCAAGTGAAATGTTATGAGGGATTTTAAATATATGTCAAGGTAAAGAGGAGGAATCATTTCTACAATATTAAGTAACTTGTGACACAGTATACCAACCAGTAGCTTTACTCTCGAGCTACAGGGCATTGCGGGAAGAGGGGGCGAGTAATGTGAGCAGAGGTATATGTCCCTACGAACGCGAACGGTTAGCATTACGCGCAGGTAAAGGCTGGCGAATTTTCGCGTTTTGCGGGTATCTGCATGGGCCGAGTAGCGGGACATCTGGCGACCGTATCCAAGCCCTTACGATTAGTGACGTTGTAGCTTTGATTTCAATTTTGTTCTAAGAAAAGCTACTGTCTGGTATACTGTGCCTGTGAAGAGACCTGGATTAGACGATGAGATCTCAAAAGTAAAAAGGAATCAAAAACAGTGAAAATCAAAGCAGCCAAATTAAAACAAGGTAAACAAGTATTTTGACGAGAAACTCAAATTCTAGTCGCAACCTGGTAAAAGGTGGATAAAGGACAATGGTTTTTCTAACGATGGTTTACTTTCCCTTCTTCAACTGACTGCTATATTATTTCGGGACGACATAGACCAGGAATTGTCATCTTACTGTGTTTCTGAAATGAATAATAAAAATACAACCTAAAATGACTTGGCATTTTGCATTATGGATCAGTATCATCGTAGAGATCGGAATACAGTGTAATGCTAGCGAACTACCGAGTTACTCGTGTTAGCACTCTCTCAATATAGGCATAGCCCTGATATGGATGCGTTCGCGTCGCCGCCGTCGTCGATAAATCAACCGCCGTTACAACCGGAAATCGATCGTCGCCACTTCCTTTCAGACAAAAACTGTTGACACCAACTTGAAGTGGGAGGAAGGGAGAAAGGGGGGGGGGGGGGGGTATCGATAGATCCTTGAAACATCGATGATCTTTCAAGAGATCTCATATTGTCGTATGCGCTATAAGACAAGATCCGCATGGAAGATTGTCGACAGATTAATGTAGCCGGTAAAGTTTCTAAGATTTTTGATACAGATAGCCGTGAGTGACTCATGTAAAGTAAAGGCCCAATATTACTTACTTAGGATACCGAGAACGGTACATAAGTGATAGTTATTGATAATTAAAATTCATGACATATACTGGTCTCATATTTGAAACACCAAACATTTTAGAGTAAAGAGAAAAATAGGCTACTGAAACTATGAAATGAGCAATGCGAAAAAGGAAAAATAATCAAGTACCCATTCGCAATGATCTATATGATTTTAATCACAAATATTAAATATTAAGACAATGAAATAGTGATGGTTGCATTCACTCGACGATATTATATTAAGATCGTAAAATGTCATCAAATCTTATCGAGAAAAAGAAGAAGCCCTTCTGACGAAGTAGATTTCATTTGCAATATGTCACCTGCTAGTAGATTATTGTCAATTCCTTCGAATCTACATTTCCAACAAATAATCAAGGAATAACTTATGATTACATACTCGTGAATATAATTGAAAAAAAGTCACTTTTAAAACGAACTTGACCCACAGGGTTAAAACATCTTGCGGTGTCGACTACAACGGGCGAGCCCGTCACCACAGGACGTTTTAATGATTAGTCGTTCTGTCGCCCTGCAGTGAACGTAGAAGACTTTGGACAGTACAATCTTACGTCCAGCTACGTCACAACCCGTGAGAGTCCAACGCCTTACCGCGAGAAAGCCAGGAATAAACCCGGCGGGCTCGAGATACTCGCGCCCTCACTTCCAATTGTGACCAGTTTTCTTCGGTCTCTCGATTGGTTCCGAGTTCGAGGTCGCTTGCGCGGGTTAAACAGGGTTAAAACAGTCTCGAAAATGAACTTTCGTAAAAAATAGATGTTATCAGTGTAATCATAATTTTCTTATTCTTCCATAAATGCACTATATTCGGCTGAGCCAGAATTGGATATTTGGACGCTGAACTTAGCACAACTGCAAATTATGGTAATGGCATTTCGCAGCAATGAAGTAGGTAATTAGGTAAATATGTAGTATGTAGTATAGATGTCGTTAAAAAGTAGTACCTAGTATAAAAGGAAAGGTTAGATAATCATTGAATATATGTAAGTATAATCGTTTCATATTACACTCTACCGTATTGCTCTAACTCGTTTGCTATAGTCTAGATTCTAGAATAATAGTCTAGCTTTATTTGTGTCACTTTACAAAACCTACATCAGACCAATGCTAGAGTTTGGATTCCAGATATGGAATCCGTACTTTGTGAAAGATGAGGATCTCTTAGGAAAAGTCCAGCGCCGAGCGACCAAGATGTCAATGGGGTTCAAAAATCTGGAATATGCAGAACGACTCCGCAGATTGCAACTGCCTACACTCAAGGATCGTCGGACCAGGGGTGACCTCATTGAAACATATAAGATCCTCAACGGAGGCTACAATTGCCCCGAATTGTCTTCTATCTTCAAGAGAAACTACAAGCATCATCTGCGAGGACACAATTTTAAGCTGGAGAAACCACGATTCCACATGAATCCCAGGAAACATTTCCTGACCAACCGGATTGTGGACCAGTGGAACAGTTTACCTGCTGAAGTGGTTGAAGCGAGTAGTGTCAACATGTTTAAAAATAGACTAGACGGATACCTTAAACAGAAATTGTAATTGTATACTCAGTTTCATATTCAGACATATCAGCAATTATGCTGCCTGTTTGTAAATGTAATAATAATAGAAATAATAATAATAATATATATAATAAACATGATAGTAATATTAATAGAGTAGAATAATAATAATATTAAAAATAGTATAATAATAATAATAGTCTATAGTAGAAAAATAGTTATAGTGTAGCATAGAAAAAAATTAACGATTTTAAATTATCTGTAAGGTTAATTATGTTTTGGGAAATAAATAAATAAATAATGTCAATGATACATTTTGATGTTCGTTTATTATTTTTTTAATGTCATAATTCACAATAATATTCTATTCACATATAACATTCCTTGTTTGTTTGTTTGTTTCTACTCTTTATTGTGAAATTTCACAATGGGCGGGTTTATTGTCATATGGCAATCTCTTACAACCAACCCTACTAGGAAATGTTTATATGTATGTGTGCATGTAACATGTGTGTAAGTGTGTGTCTTGTAATATCTCTACCTATTTAAATTTAAATAATATATAGTAAGAGGTAAACATATATTATAATTAAAATTACACTTTTTTGAAGCGCTGAATGAAAGGAGGGGTTATATAAACCAAGAAACAAGTATTGAGATATCAGAATTTGAAAATTTTTAGTTTATATTTCATACATCTAATGAAGTTAATACATATTAGGTAATATTTATAGATCAAAGTAGACAAATAATGTTAGTGTTGTTTTAATAATTTGTTTTTGGCAATATTCTTAACATTTTTGAAATTTGATGCCCATTTCGAATAAATGTTGTAAATTTTCAGAGAATAATATAACCTTCACACTTCTTGATAAAATTATATTATTATAAAAAATGCCCCAATGGAGTTCAAATTCTTAACAAATTTAATATTATTTATTTGGCTTGTACATCTGATATGAAAGTATGTACGCCTACCACGACTTCACTATATTTCAAGACTACTAAAATTATTCCAGTTACGTCGTCCAAATTTAACCCACAGGAAGAAAAATAAAGCTTGATTCCTCGTTCCTGTCGCAAATACCGAAACTAAGCCAGTTAAATCCCTCTTTAGCGAAATGCGCTCGTCGCACCGTTTGTGGGATTAGTCACGTGGATTACAGGACGTGTTTACACGTCTTGAATTTTTAAAGTTACCCCTGAAATAATATCTTTAGGGACACCACGTGTGACACTATTGAGAGTGATGCTGATTATGTCACGTTTTTGGGCTTTTGTGCCACTACATAGTATGAGCTTTATAAGTGCGGTTAGCTATTTAAGAACTCTTTATTTGTTTTAGAACTGGTAGAGAACTGACACGCTAATTTCAGCTAACTTATGCTAGACTTCCGAGATTTCATTCAAAGAATCACTTGTTCGTTAGAGTCTGTTTTTTTCCCCATGGTTTTTTAATTTTCTTGACTTGAAGGTAAGGATGACGAAAATAACACTGGCCATGACTTACAAGCAAATATATTAAAAACAATAAAAAACACGACTGCCGTTACAGAAAGTGAACTACTGTATTTATAATTATTTTTATTACGGTTTATTTTATGAAATATTTTGTTTTATGTATTTATCCATATAGATACGTGCATATTTCCGGAATATACTCAATCAGACCTTTTATTATACAATAAAAAGGCATGTTAGTAATAAAATAAAAGTGCAATAAAAATAGTACAATAAAAAGGCATATTGAGGTTAATTTATTGATATTTGGAAATGTAGACAACTACTTTCCTAATATTAGGACAGTTTAGGTACCCTATGATACTTGATATAACATAACGACTCTAACAATAATACACACTTCTAAATTGGTTCAAGCGTTTAGAAGTTATGGTCGAATATAGAAACAGAAAACATACGTAGAATGAACTTTGAACACATGACATTCTTTTTTGTTCGGTAGTCGTGTTAAAAATATAATCCAAAGTGCAACAACACAGATCCACGAAGTGCCAATGATTGTGTTATTATGAAACAGGGTCTGAACCGCCTAGAAATATATTGTGGGACATTTTATTTAAATTACTCTAACCTCTTAAAATATTAGTAATATTATGCAATTATATCTTATGTTGCTAACATTTTCCCATTGAAACAACAAACAACTCTTGTGAATACCATATAGGCTAGTATAAACTTCTAATCCCAGAAAAAAGGTCTGAGTGCTTCTTTTCATAAAATAAGGATCCACTGAAAAGCCTTGTTCGAATTCCACAATTTTTCCGTTAAATAAAATCTTCGATAATTGCTTTTATGATCGATAGCTATAGTTTATTTATTAATTTATTAGTTTCAAATATAATTCAAGAGCATTACAGATGAATCCAATTCGCCCTTGAATATTATAGCTAGAGTTTAAGTCTAAAAATGAATGAATTACATAACTAAATTAATGCTAACATTGAACAAGAAGAAAAGATAAAAATATAAAACTAAATAAAAGACAGATTATGATAAACATGAGAGAGCCTTTTTAGCTGCCAAAGGGATATACAAAAGATGTCTATTTCTGTGGGTAATGAATAAAGAAGAGATATAACCCTTCCCACTGGCCTGTCTACAAAAATATTTGTACAATGGTACGGCACATTAAACAATAAATGCGATCTCCTCGCTGTGTAATTTACCGGTACGTACAATTCAAACTTACATAGTATCTCTGGCAAATAAATAGTTCCTTGTTAGTGATAACTATATCTATATCTTACTCTAGACTAGTGAATAAAGAATGAACGATTGTATGAGTGATTATGACAATTTTACTATAAACTACAGAGCTTGACAACTGCCAGTGGCAATTATGAAACATCGCAGGTATAATCGATTCACGTCGATCATGTCTTTCAATCTGTCTTTCATTCTATCGTCATAAATTATAATGTATCTTCTTTGCCACAACTTTTTCCTGCTTACTTTAAAACCATTTATAATTTGAGGCCTCTCTTAGATATAGGAATTGTTTATGTTTGGCAGGATTTTTTCTGCTGTACCGTTTACACTTTCTTTTTTTTTAAATTCTGACTCTGAACTGCTGTTATATCTTGCTACCTACTAAATTATTTTTTCTTCTTTGATTGTTTGTTCAGCATATTTGTATATATTTATATAAATATATACAAATTATCTTGTCATATTTGTTATGTTACGTACAATACAGATATATTTTTCGGTATATCTATCTATATAGATATATATTAATAAATATATCCAAATTGTATAACAGTATGTTAGAGTACAGATATTTTCGTACAAAATATTTCGATACAATTTGTCCACAGTGCGTAGAATTACAAATACATGCTTATTACCACAAAACACTCTCTATGCATAGCACAGAGAGTGTTACTCGAAAACACTACTAAGCACACGAGCACTACAAACACTACTAAGCACGAGTAATAAGTCTTACCTATACTATATTTTTTCCTTGCTGTATGTACGCAAGACGTATATAGTAGTGGAGTAATTATGCAAAAAATATTATTTTCATTTATGTTTAAAATGATTTAAACTTGTATTTTTGAGATTTGCTTTGAACTAGTATTTTTGAAATTTGCTTTGAACTAGTATTTTTGAGATTGAACTGATATTTTTGAGATTTACCAGTAAAAAATAAACAATTAAATTTGATCGAAACTACAATAAGATTCTAATAAATAACCAAAGTAACATTTAAAAGCAATCCTTTCTTGCTTTGTATTATGTGTGTGATACAGTGAATGAAAGAAAATCACAAGTCTCTTTTCTGATTTCTTATTCGAATGCGTTTTAAAACTAGACTAATCGAAGCCAAATTTAAACAACCGCACTGATGATAGTTGAATAAAGATCTTCGTTCGCGACAGGCGTTAACAGATGTAATTAATTAGCAGCAAAGAAGCTGCTGAAGAAGATATCTGTAACCGCTGGTTTAATGTGGCTGAGTCTCACTGCGCAATATCGCTCGCACAGTAAATGTTATACATCATTTATTATGAGTAATGGAGGGGAACAGTCGCACCGACTTCTACCCGTCAAACGAACTCCATTTGCACTTTCGTTATTAGCACAGTCATTTATATAGTTAAAAGAGCGGATCGATGAGAAAGTTAGAAGATGCATATGTACATGAACAAGTTGTCCGTGGAAGTAATATGAAAGAAATTACTTTCTAATAATAAACTGTGATTAGCTGCCTTCTTTTGTAGTAGCGTAATAGTAATCGACAAATTCGTACCGGTGTACTTTGAGGGACTTAATTTTTGTGACATGTATGGAGTAATGCTGACGCCACGCATTGCTTGTTAAGCAGTCGGACCATTTGTTTCGATTTCTTTATTGGATCCAATGTATACCGATGCATTCTCAGCTTTTCCAAAAGACTTTGTGGGTACTAATTAAAATTATACCTTTCCTAGTAAGCCAGCGTCAGGTGTCCCGGAATTCGGCCTGGCCCCGGCATTCTATGGTAAAATTACTGTCTGATCTAAAAGCATCAGCTTTTACAAAACTCTTGTACTTTTTCTCTCGTTTACTCCCCAACTATAAGAAAAATAAAATAATATTCAATAAAAAATGACCATTATCAAACTCATTATATTTTTTTATTGAACGCTGTAGTAATTTCATAAAAAGTATAGATCCTCTAGATCTTGCTACGAAATCGAGATTTTAAGTACATATAGGTGCCTATATAATTACTTGTAGATTTGATTTCTTCGGTGCAATTAATTATCCCCTATTCCGGCGGAGGGAAGACAGCCACTCCTTAATGAGTTCCGACATGTGTTTAGCACGTCGTATCTTTGACTGTTTCAGTCTATCCGTGACAGCGGATATTACACAGAGAATTTTGTAACGAAACTGAAAATATTGTATACGATGAGTTTCAATTAACCGTCATCCTTAAAGGGGATGCATCAGTACGAGCAGGTAAGTAAGTTTTGATAAAAATGTTTTAGAAAAAAAATATAATAATAATAAAATGTTTTTTTTAAATACTATAAAAAAGTGAAATATGGCTAATATCGTTTATTAGCAACATTTTAATTACCGATAGATGGCACAACGTGTTCAAACCTCACATTTTTTCCACTTCGGTACACTTTTCTTAAAAGCGATAACAGATATCAAGATGTTTTTTTTTGTGCAGTGCAATCTAAAAAAAATACAGAGGGAATTTCAAATGGTTGATTACAATTTTTTTAAAACATGAAAAAACTTACAGCCGTTGAATAAATTAGTTTTGTATATTTTTTAAATTCCTCTGTAAAGTAGCTTTAGTTTTACTAAAATAATAAGTATACAAAAAAAATTAAATTGGTCGAGCAGTTCCTGACAAAATTATACCTCATTTTCAATGGAAAACGGCTAAGTCAGTAACCCCCTGAAATGAAAAATTATATATAAAATATTTTAAATAAGATGTAATACATTATTTAATGAAGTACTAATTCAATAAAAAGAAATACTTTAAAATATATTTTTTTATTCTGACCTACGGTTTTGATTGACACGTTTTTCTCTTTGAGCTCAAAAATTATATGGTACGTTCGCTAGTGTAAGAGTCTATATATTTCTAAATAGATTCATACATATATTACTAATAAAGGTATTCTAAAATTATTGGCAATCAATGCAGACTCCAACCATCAAATGAGAAATTAGTTCCAGTTATGTTCCTTTGTGCAGTAGCCGTTTGCTATTGTGTTTTGCCAATACTTTAATTTGCACGTCGCTTTGCCATTTCAAATACTTTGATGTCAAGTTTTGTACTAGAAAAATGCGCTATTTATTTTCGAATATTGACATTTCCTGCTGAATAGTTATAACGGATTGTTTCTACTTCAGTATTCCCTTGTCCACTTACTTGGCTGTTGTCTGATTCCTCGTATTGTCCCTTGGTTAGGTTTTGTAATTTTTAAAGTTAAATACCGGTTTCGTAATTTTATTTTCAGTCTTTATCATGCGCATAGACGCTGCCTTCCGATTCATTTACTCCATTTGATCTATCTATGCAGTAACCTTCTTGTTTGTCTTTTGTTTCTATTCTTTATTGTGAAATTTCACAATGGGCGGTATTATTATTATACGACAATCTCTTATAACCAATCCTTCAATGAAGTGTATATATGAATGTGTACGTGTAACATGCGTGTAAGTGTGTGTTTCGTTGTTGCATTTAGTCGACAGAATTAAAACGCAATTCCGTTAAATTTATTCCATCGGAAAATGGTGACCCAGACTGGATTCGAAACAGGAACAGAAATCGAATCAGACGAGCTAACCATTGTGCCACCCGAGTGCTTCTTCCGTGCTTTCTTCTAGTTTCTTTAGTTTAAAAAAATCTGTGATCAGCCAATTTTCAAGGATCATAATATCTAATATCGCTGTGTGTGATATGGAAGAATCTTCGCAGTCATTGGCAATGTTCACATGCCGTTTTATGTTCAGCGGCTAATTTAACTCGGCAGATGTTCACGCGCTAATGCAGCCGACACGTCTCTTATGAAATACGAGATTTCATGGGTCCTGAAAAAATCGTGTCCTTTACACGTCGCGACACGACTATCCTGCCGGGTTTTTTTAGGTCAGACTTAGCGGTGTTTGCAAATAGACTTTTTTTCATTTTAAGTACCTTTGTTGCAACGCTGTTAGTGAACAACGAGAATTTATTGATCAAAAATAGGATTTTAAAATCGATGATTCGTCGATGGCTCTCTTGACTTTTGACACATATGTCCGGAATAACGAAATCATGCTCCTTCTAAACCATATTTTTAACCCGACATTCTTTTTTTATTGTAATTTTTATTCTTAATATTATGATCATTGTAATGAATTCATATAATATGTTGATAATAACATAGTGAGGTATTTTTTACACGACTTCCAAACAAAAAAGGAGTGTAATGTGTTCAGTGTTTATCTATGTATGTTTTCCGTTTTTTATTCCACCATAACATATAAATTCTTGAGCCGATTTAGAAGTACGTAGTATTGTTAGAATCTTTATATCATTCTGAGTGCCATAGGGTACCTTAACTGCCCAAATATCAAGTAAGTAGTTCTCTAAATCTTCAAATGTCCAAATGTCAATAAATTAACATACATATGTATCGTGTTTAGTGTCAAATGAAAGGTCTGATTGGGTTCACTCCGGAAATATACTGTATATATATATGGATAAGTACATAAACCAAAAATATTTCTTAAAAAACCGTAATAAAAATAAATATTAATACAATAGTTCTCTTTCTGTAGTGGCAGTCGTGTTTTTTATTCTTTTTAATATACATATTTACTTGTTACCTACGTATCTTATTGTATGTATATTATTTTATCTATCGGACAATAACAATTAATATTTTAATGAAATATTATCAAACTAAAAGTTGAGTTGAGACTCGATTTGACTCTACAAATAATACCTATTGTTTATAAATAATAACGGTCATTACTATGTACTTTAGATACTTTCTTGCGAATTAGCATTCTTCTTTAGATTTTTAGCAGAATGAAAAATTTAATTACATCACAATTGTAAAGGTATTTAATGGTTATACTAATGAAATAATGTCTACATAACTATATATTTGTTTTCAAGACAACAAAAATGATTTGATTTGATTTAAGTGCCTTACACTATTCAGTCAAGAAATGCTACCTGAGCCTCTTCGGCATATGTGATAATTTCTCTCTAATATAACACGGGGAAAGCATGTCAATTTCTATCGTTTTATCATAGTAATCTACCTCATTTTTTCCTCATCCCTATCATTTCGTCATTATTTTCTTTTCTTTCATCAAACCCATCAATTCGGTTAGAATTTTATCAGTCACGAAATTTTAGGCATCCAGTTCTCGAATGTCTGAGTTTTATTATGAGGATTTTATCGGGGGTTCACGCTTCCATATCCTATAAAACGACTTGAAATATATAGCATATAACCAATTTTATATATTTACATGGGTGTGACTGATCATAAGTCTATTTTTCCAAAAAAAACACCTTTATATTAGTGGAAAGTTAAAAAATGTTATATTTAAAGTATCGTTCGTAAGTAGTCAGACCACCTGCATGGTGGGCTTCCTAGACCGCATTTCCCGTTGCGTGGTCTTCATTCAAACCTTTGGTCCCCGACGGTTGTCGGTTCTTCAGCATTTAAAACTACTGTAATTTCAGTTTGATTATCTTCTGATCAATGCCCACCACTGCTCTTTCGGCGGATTACTTCGCGCCGAAACATATCCATAGGTTACTGGGAGACTAAAAAAAATCCGTACCGTCGTACACAGTAGGGTGTCGAATACAAACGGGCGAACCCGTTACCCCAGGCTGGTATAACTATATGTGATCGTTCTTTCAGTCGTAGTATGAGCTTAGAAGACAATACACATCTACTGTATTAGTATTAAATTCTTCCAGTTGTCTGTATGTTATGCAGAGACGGTCTGTATATTATGTAATAATATTTATTTTCACAATGCGCGCATGTACCACTGAGTTTAGGTTAGTTCTAAGATATTGCAATGTGGCAATATGCTCGCCTTTTTGTATAACAATTAAGTGCAAATAAAGAGTTTATTATTATTAATATAGCTATGCCAACATGCCCGACAAAGGCCAACGCCTTACGGCGAGCAAAGGAAAGGACCCAGAGGGCAGCCTCGCCCTCTGACTAACAGTTTTGGAAGGATATCTCCGTCTGGAATTAACCATCAGTATACCTCCAACGTCCCGACTGGTTACAGGTTCGAAGTCGCTTGCGCGATCATCTCCCTAGTATAGCTGTGATGGATGTAAACCGAATCTATCGCGGACCACGACATTCTTTGCCCGGCTTTCAGGTTACCCGGTACCGGGTAGCCGAATGGTCGTTTCAAGACCAGCTGCCACGAGGTCAACAACCGCCCCCGCTCTATAGGAAGCGATACTGTTTCCAGACTTCCCCGGCTGTCAGTTGAAATACACAGTCGATTGGCTGACGCCGCAAGGTGCGCAACCCGTCCAGGAGCGCCCGAGGGTTCACTCCTATGGGAAACTGGCCTGCAGGCCAAAGTCCTACATGGGCTCGCACTTCTTCGTGGAGGCCGCCAGATGGGTGTTGATCCGTGAGTTTGGCGGCCCTAAACGCGCGGGTCTTAATGGCCTAACTGCAACAGGGCCCATTAGTTCCCTTCGTCCACAGGCAAGATGCGCTGACTGTATGCTATGGTCCTCAGGTATTGCGGTAAATCAGATTTGCAGATGCGGCGGAGTTTTTCAAACGCTGTCAATGCAAGTCGTATTCTTTTGTCGGCCTCTTTGGCGAACTTCAGTCTAGCGAGCTGGATGTTATGCTCTTCTAGGTAGACGTATTCCTCCACCACTGCAAGGGTCGCATTCTTGACGGTCACCGGTGTCGGGTCAACATGAGCATCAAGCTTAACTTTTGTTTTATCCATGTTTATCTAAGATTCTGAACTGTATCGTTGAGGTAGTTCAGAACGTTTGGCAGTTCCTGCAGCGTCTCGGCCATGATGACGAAATCATTTGCGATAGAACCAGGTCCGTTTTAAATTAAACTAGTCTTGGATGGCTATTTGCTCTCAATATCAAAAAATGAAGTATCTTCATGGCTGCGTTATAGGATTAGGTCCTTAACCGCCCTACTTTTGGGTTATTATTCAAAAATTAGGTAAGCAATCGTTGGGGTTGTTAGATTGGTTAGAATTCTTAATAATAATACTTGTTAAAAATACATCAGACAACATTTTTACATAGTAGATCCATTTATGACCCTTTTTTGTATTTATTTAGAATCGTAGGAACAATTTGACGTATCACGCACCCTTTGTGAGTTTTAATTGAACGTTTTTTATTTGTTTTACTTGAACGTACGGGATACGTTTTGTTGCGCTCGAGCGATAATATAATGGACGTTTTACGTACGTTCATATAGGTAGAGCGATTAATATACACAATTTTGAAATTCTATCCATCTATGTGCGATAACCTGGAAAGAGTGGGATATGTCACATATTTTGAAGTTATTATATACCTTTTAATCTCAAATAACAGATCCATCCAATAATAAGACGGAAAATTCTGTAGTTTTTCAGTAAAATTCGGCAATTTATTTAAATAAAATATAAGAACTTTCGAAAACATCATGTACTTAAACCATTTTTTCCGAAATTTTAGTGAAAAACTAGTAAATTTTGAAAGGTTTTCAATTTATTTTGAGTTTTCTCCAACTCTCTGCCCCTGAGTAAAATGGAAGATTTTTTCATTTTATATATTTATAAGGACTGCTATGCTTTTCGCAAGACAGGTATTAATGCTAGTTTACATCTTACTTTGGCTCTTTGGCTATCGATTTCATATATGTTAAGTTATAGCCTGCCACTTCTGGATATATTTAAAAAATATATATTTGCGTATACTTAAAGCCAGAACCTACCATATTACACTTAAGAGCAGTGACTCCGGTTTTTTAACATTACCTTATTATCTCGGAAACTAGCTTCACATAGGAATAAATAGAAAATATAGGAATATATGAAATATTCGGCAGTTCAGGCGGCACGACTCTGGAATTCCGTGCCTATGCCCACAAGACAACTTGAAAACCTGAGCGGGTTTAAAAAATCTCAAAAGAGACATTTACTCAACTCATGAATACCCCCTACCCTCCCGTCTCCTTTGCTTGTCCTAATATTCCATTCCTCCCTTCGATATCGAGTTGACATAAGTTACTAATCACTGTTTTATATTCTTTATGATGACTAATAATTCGTTTATGACTCCTTTTATAAATCAATTTGCCCACATAAACCTTTAGTCACAATAAATTTGGCGGTATGGCATAAACAATATTGCCACTTGGCAATAGGCCCACCACATTGTACTCTTTTGTTTGCGCAATAAAGCTTTTCAAACAAAAATATAGGAATATACTATAGGAATTTGGAATATATAGGAAACTAAGGATGCTAGCTTATTTGAATAAAAAGTATTTTATAGACAATTTAATACTGTCAGTAGTAAGTAGTAAAGTAATATCATCAAAAAAGCTAAAACAAAATAAATGATGTTGTGAAAATCAAAGTACTCACTGCATTGTTTTTGCTTTTGTTTCTGTTCCCTCACAAAAAAATATAACAAGGGCTCCTGATATTTATTGTTTATTAGTAATATGCTAATTATTGAATAAGCTACCACTTTTAGTTTCTGATATATGCATACGTTTATGTTAGTGACCCGGATTCATTACTCGTGAATGTATATGCTTATTTTAGGCGAATATGTAAAGAAAGGAGGGAAAAGTACAGCACCTATGCTGATTCCCCCTCGGTGCCAGAAGTGCAGAAGTCCTAGCGAATAAATCGCGTCGCAAGTGTCGCATTTCAAAGATGCGATGGAATTGTCAAAATAGAGGGTCGTTAACGGTCCGCGCTGTTTAATTAGGAGAGACATCCATTGATGGGTGGTTGGGATCATCGCTCACGGATGGTCGCGACGGATTCCCATAAAGACACGCCGCTTTTTTTGGCCCGTCCGGTGGCGTGCGCGCCCATAACTCATGCCTTTGCAAATTTTAATGGCCTCCACCAGCCGCACCCGGAAAAGGACTTAAGCGACTGTGTAAAAAACCATAACGCTGATTTGGCGGAACTAACTTTATAGCTCATAGGTTTTGACTTTTGAGATATTTATGCACCGACGGATCGCTCAGAAGGAATATCTTACCTTGGACACAATACATTCAAAGGTCAGCCTTAATTTGTAAGGCAAGATAGTTAATAAAACGACAAGAAGTGGAAACAGAGGTAGAAAAGTCCTCGGCCTAACATATGTGTATATGTTTTCAAAGACGAATGCCACTTGCAATGTTGCATTCGCGGTTGCATAGGGTAGACTGACCAACCTGGACAACGGCGTCTGCAATGTCGCCGAAATTTCGGGTGCTACAAACTGTAAGCGGTAAATTCGTTTTTATCTAATTTATAATATTAAACCATGGCGATGGTCTTCGATTTTATACATAAAACTTGGTTCATAAACTGTAGAATACCATGAAGAATACTGTAGAAACTTGTAGAATACTGGGTTCATAAACTGTAGAAGTCACACAATCCAGGCTAACAAGATCCTAACTTAACTAAATGGTAATCCTCTCATAAAAACAGTGTAAATTCCATTATAGGACAATTCAGAATGATTGCGGTTTCAAATTTCTGCTGGTAACTTATATATTTAACAATATAACATGTGTTTTCGAGTCAAAATAACAATTGGAAAAACAGATGATTTTGAATGAAATTTTGAGATTGAGAATGAAAATGGTAAAAATAAAAACAAACAGAAAACGTTTCCTTTTGTTTTAGAAATCGTTAGATTGTTTAGTACCACCGTAGCTAGGAGTCATCCGGAGCCAGTATACCAGGGTTATACCAATGGGCACAGCACCAATGCGCCGCCAAGATTTCAACCACAATCTTTTCAACTCTTGCCATGACCAAATGATGCCTGCATTCTTAATTTCAGCTGGATCAGCTTAAGCTTTTGAATATTATCGTGGAGAAATACATACTCGTACACATAGTCACACTCACAGACATACAGACAGACATACAGACTTCCATCTGGAAATAATCTCCGGGGGCTCAAAATAAATATTACCGCCTTCATCTCAACAAAAAAAATGTTCGTTTCAGCTCCGACGCGCGACTAAAGTTTACTATTCAAGTGTGATTGTCATTGAATATACACTTCACTGTATATAAATATCAATACCAATAAATATAAATAAAAACTCCAATAAACTCCATTTTTTATTGTGTCATTTGTATATAGCTACAATATACCCATGGTAACAGTATCATTTCATGCCTTATTATTCGATTCGAATGGAACATACTATCGCCATCTATCGAGCGACCCTCGAAATATGTCGCCACCTGCCCCACATCACGTCTCACATTTCTATTTATACGTCATTTCTACATTCGTCGTTTTAGACTTCGGTATCAGCGGGTTAGAAAACACAGCTCTCTGTCTCTTTCTCGCATGCGCTGCGCAATTTTCGATCCAAGACTCCGGACAATTTTCTAACTTTACTGACATTAAACGTAACGCTTCTTGTTAACGCTAGATTTTACAAACCATTGGGTTTTATAAATGAAATCGACTATTAAATAATAACCTCAAAAAAAACGCGTTCACAATACTTTCCCTCCTCGTCGGTTGGTGGGCCGGGAAAGTTAAAAAAAAACAATAAAAAATGCCTCTCCCATTTCATAAATGTTAGGTAGTAATCACCAATCGATATAATCCTACGTCACTACCCTGCCATACTACACTTCGCCCTTGAATCGCTAAACGGTATACGACGACGTGAACGCATTTACATACGTTTCGAATTCCCGGTAAAGTTCTCTTGAAGCGGCCAACAACACACATATGTCACAGTGGAAGGGGTCGGCTACCTTTGATAAACACAACACCTATAAATATTGTAAATTATCGTATCTTGATCAACCTTAGAGATTGCGTCCGCTCCGAATGATATTGGGTGACGCTGCCGCGACGTTTACGATGCCTTCTAAACTTTGGAAGGGGTTTCTTCGTCTCAGAGGCTGCTCTTGGTGGATCAATTTTAAAATGTTTCAGTTTTGCAATTTTTACAAACGCTTAATCAAACATTTTATCTATTTATTAATTTATTTGTTTATTCGCTGCTGTTAATATATCAATTTTAAAATGTTTCAGTTTTGCAATGTTAACTAACACTTTATCGAACAGTTTATCTATTTATTTATTTATTTGTTTATTCGCTGCTCTTGGTGTATCAATTTTAAAATGTTCCAGTTTCGTGATATTTACTAGCACCTAATAAAACAGTTTATCTATTTATTTATTTATTTGTTTATTCGCTGCTCTTGGTGTATCAATTTGAAAATGTTTTAGTTTCGCAATATTTACTAGCACCTAATGAAACAGTTTATCTATTTATTTGTTTATTCGCTGCTCTTGGTGTATCAATTTGAAAATGTTTCAATTTTGCAATGTTTACTAACACTAATATTTACTTACACCTAATTAAATAGTATATCTATTTATTTATTTAATTGTAAATTCGCTGCTCTTGGTGTATCAATTTTAAAATGTTTCAGTTGTGCAATTTTTCAACTAATCAAACAGATGGCTACAAAACCTCGTTGAATGGTTCAACTCAAGCACCACCGAGTTGTTCTGCGCAGCAACATCACGGGCCCAAGTGGCCATAATCGCCGCCGACCTCCGATAGGAGGAATCAAACAGTTTATCTATTTATTTATTTGTTTATTCACTTATAACTAATCAACGTTACAGTAAAACCAATGAATTGAAAATTAAAATTAATAATATATCAACTTGAAATTAAACAAATAGAATGTCACTTATAATACTAGCTATCATATAAGAATAAAAAATTAATTGCCTGCAATTTAAACGAATGAGGGTTGGCGGTAAAAATATCAAAATCTGGTGACATCGAGTGAATTTCATTTAAACGCCACAAATCACGTGCTAACAAGTTTCAACTCGCAAGGTCAGTGCGCGAGAACGGCTCCGCGAAAATGTGGTGCGATCGAGCACGGAGACAGTTATTCGGCACGAAAAGATCCACTTGACTAGTAAGCCAGGGTTATCAGTTTTACCACGAATTAGATTAAAACGTAGCAAGCATTCCAAATAGTTGCATTAGTTCCCATGCTACTTTTAACAATCGAGATATACAACGTGCGCATAGCTAGAGTATTATTTAAGTGTTTGGATAGCCGTATCAGAACCATTGAAGCTTGAAATAAGTTGTAGATAGTTGCCTAATGCGTTCCTAGAAGTTTAACTGGAGGGTCGAAAAAACTCCCAAGTTTTTGACTCCAGTCACTCTGGGAAGCACACATCCAGTGATGGAGTAATCATAGTGTACCACAATAAACATGACGTTATTGTGGACACTACTGCACTAATTCTAATAAGAGCCAGCGTTGTGTATATTGAAAAAGCACTTCCTTTCACAATAAATATGAATAATAAATTCTAACCTTTCCGTTATCCTCTCCCTTTCATTACCTTATTTTGGCAGTTTATTTATATACCTACTTATTTATTTATTTATTTATTTGATAATATATCAAAATATGTATATATATATATATATATATATATATATATATATATATATATATATATATATATATATATATATATATATATATATATATATATATATATATATATATATATATATATATATATATATATATATATATATATATATATATATATATATAATCTTTTTTTAAAGAATTCGTTTAAAGGATGACACTTTGATGAAAAAATAAAAATAATAAAAGCCACTTACATAGCTGGAAGGTTTTCCCGGACTGGACTGGGAAATGCTTATTGTTTAAACGAGATGTATTCTTGGATGAGTACCACTTTCGACGGTACACTGTAGGTTTAATGGGATCCCTTTATCGCTAGCGAACGATCACCCTTCATCCACATCTCAAAAACAAAGCGTATCCTTTTGCAAACCAAAATAAAATGTCTTTATTAAAGACAAATTTAAGCAAAAAACAATGAAAAAAATCACAATCAATCGTCTCTTAAATGCGGAATGACATTTCGAAAATTCGATTTGAAATTCGAATATATCCACTCTTTAAAAGGACGATATACGATTGCTTGGCTCGCTATCAGCCAGCTATTAAATGAAAATAAAAATAAAATACTTCATTTGCTCGTTCCCATGAAATAAGATATAAATCGTAATTTCTAGTCGAGAAGTTTATACTTAAGGCTATATGATATTTACAAGAGTTCAAAACATAAGATAAAATTGTATAATATTGTTAATATTTGATTGGTTTTTTGTAAAATCTTTTTTTAAAGAATTCGTTTAAAGGATGACACTTTGATGGAAAATAAAAATAATAAAAGCCACTTACATAGCTGGAAGGTTTTCCCGGACTGGACTGGGAAATGCTTATTGTTTAAACGAGATGTATTCTTGGATGAGTACCACTTTCGACGGTACACTGTAGGTTTAATGGGATCCCTTTATCGCTAGCGAACGATCACCCTTCATCCACATCTCAAAAACAAAGCGTATCCTTTTGCAAACCAAAATAAAATGTCTTTATTAAAGACAAATTTAAGCAAAAAACAATGAAAAAACGGGAAAACCTTCCAGCTATGTAAGTGGCTTTTATTATTTTTATTTTTTCATCAAAGTGTCATCCTTTAAACGAATTCTTTAAAAAAGATTTTACAAAAAACCAATCAAATATTAACAATATTATACAATTTTATCTTATGTTTTGAACTCTTGTAAATATCATATAGCCTTAAGTATAAACTTCTCGACCAGAAATTACGATTTATATCTTATTTCATGGGAACGAGCAAATGAAGTATTTTATTTTTATTTTCATTTAATAGCTGGCTGATAGCGAGCCAAGCAATCGTATATCGTCCTTTTAAAGAGTGGATATATTCGAATTTCAAATCGAATTTTCGAAACGTCATTCCGCATTTAAGAGACGATTGATTGTGATTTTTTTCATTGTTTTTTGCTTAAATTTGTCTTTAATAAAGACATTTTATTTTGGTTTGCAAAAGGATACGCTTTGTTTTTGAGATGTGGATGAAGGGTGATCGTTCGCTAGCGATAAAGGGATCCCATTAAACCTACAGTGTACCGTCGAAAGTGGTACTCATCCAAGAATACATCTCGTTTAAACAATAAGCATTTCCCAGTCCAGTCCGGGAAAACCTTCCAGCTATGTAAGTGGCTTTTATTATTTTTATTTTTTCATCAAAGTGTCATCCTTTAAACGAATTCTTTATAAAAAAGATTTTACAAAAAACCAATCAAATATTAACAATATTATACAATTTTATCTTATGTTTTGAACTCTTGTAAATATCATATAGCCTTAAGTATAAACTTCTCGACCAGAAATTACGATTTATATCTTATTTCATGGGAACGAGCAAATGAAGTATTTTATTTTTATTTTCATTTAATAGCTGGCTGATAGCGAGCCAAGCAATCGTATATCGTCCTTTTAAAGAGTGGATATATTCGAATTTCAAATCGAATTTTCGAAATGTCATTCCGCATTTAAGAGACGATTGATTGTGATTTTTTTCATTGTTTTTTGCTTAAATTTGTCTTTAATAAAGACATTTTATTTTGGTTTGCAAAAGGATACGCTTTGTTTTTGAGATGTGGATGAAGGGTGATCGTTCGCTAGCGATAAAGGGATCCCATTAAACCTACAGTGTACCGTCGAAAGTGGTACTCATCCAAGAATACATCTCGTTTAAACAATAAGCATTTCCCAGTCCAGTCCGGGAAAACCTTCCAGCTATGTAAGTGGCTTTTATTATTTTTATTTTTTCATCAAAGTGTCATCCTTTAAACGAATTCTTTAAAAAAATATTTTACAAAAAACCAATCAAATATTAACTATATATATATATATATATATATATATATATATATATATATATATATATATATATATATATATATATATATATATATATATATATATATAGTGGGTGGCCATCACATTAGGACCACTGCTAGATTTTTGAAATTTTTGAGTTTGTATTATTTTTTGAACAAGTGTGATAACAAGAGAGTATTTTATAGTTGATGTTTTCATGCATAGATCATTACTTTATTTAAATAAAATAAAAACCATTGAAAATTCACACATTTATTATGGAATTACATTTTTTATAAAATATTTGTCAATATTTGGCGAAACCTCCCTTGTTGACAATTACAGCTTCAATACGCCTTGGCATGCTTGAAATATTTTTTTTATGGTTTCTAGCAAGTCAGGGTTATGGTGCCAGATTTGGATGATCTTTTCTATCAAAGCTTGCTTTGTCGTGATTACTTCTTTCCCAATTTCTCTTTTCACAAGCTCCCAAATGTTCTCAATCGGGTTAAAATCCGGAGAGTTGCAAGGCCAAGGCAGGACCTTGATTTTTTTTGTTTGAGATAAGCCATAACACTTTTTACCGTGTGGCAGGATGCTCCATCCTGCATGAATATCAGTTGCTCTCCGTTTTTTTACCAATCCGATATTTAAGGTAACAATTGGTTCTCTAGGACCTCTTTGTATTGGTCTTGTCTCATCATCCCATTCACTTTGTAGAGGAGCTGTGTCCCCTGCCCACAAATGACAGACCAGATCATGACGGAGGGTGGATGCTTTACTGTCTCCACAATACAGTCAGGATGGAACTTTTCGTTGGGTCTCCGGCGAACAAAGGCTGTCTTGTCCATCAGCACTTTAAATGTGGATTCATTCGAAAAGCAGACCTGAAATAATGCTTTTTTAATCAATTCAATCATATAATGACTCATAAATCACCAAATTTTCAATAAATACCTTTTCCCATTGTTCCACAGACCAGTGGCGATGATTTCGAGCCCACTCTAGCCGCTTTTTCTTCATGGAAGGAATGAGTTTTGGTTTTTTGGCTGGACGACGACACGTCAATCCCTCTTCTTTAAGCCTTCTGCAAATAGTTCGGTCCGATACAGCGACTGCTTCCTGTATCATCTTTGTTAAAACCTTTAAAGGTTTTTTTCGGTTCTTCAGGCAGATGTTTCGGATAGTGCGATCAGCTCTGAAGGTGGTTTTCCGTTTGGAAGGTGATCTCTTCGAAACAAATTCCTCGCCATTGTCAATTTTTTTCTTCACCCGCATCGCAGTCTGGTGAGAAACCTCAACCAATTTTGCAACTTCTCGTTAAGAATAGTGTGTATTTTGCAGGAGACATTTGATTTCTCCTACTTTTTTAGGTGAAACGTCACATTTCTTCCCCATAGTTGAAAATTTCCAGTGATAACTTAAGAATAATGAGTTCGGGCCAATCACTCTAAAAATATACAATTGTTTGGGCCGATCACTCTAAAAATATACAATTTTAATATTAAACTTACTACTTACCTTTTAATTTAGCTGGTTTAAAAATATTATAAACAATAAAGTACAAAAATCAGAAAAACATGGGGAAAACACACGTGCCAATTATAGCCGTCAACTTCTTAGTTATGGCAGATTGAATTTGTCAGCTGACAGTTTACAGCCAGTGGTGCCAACTGTAAATTTTATGCTTACAATAGATTAATAATATAATGAACTCATCGTTTAATAAATAATAACACCACATATAATTATAAATGATAGTGATTTTTAACCAGTGGGTCGCGACCACCTGGGGGGTCGCAGGCTGTCTAAAGATAAAAATCGCAAATATTACAGAAACGTTATTTATATAATATGCAAACATTTACAGGTTTGGAAGAGAAACATAATAACAAATAACAGTAAACTTGACCTTCATTTTAAAAATCGCTTGTGTCACCCCAAGACGTTCAAGGCACGTAGACAACTCCCCCCCCCCCCCCCCCCGCCATACCAACCTCCCTCCGCGTGCCAATTCGTAATGTATTTGTCAAAATGGTATTTTTCCAAAAAATATGTAGTATTTTCTAAAACATGGCTGACTATATTATTATATTTGCGTCGCTTGTATACGAGATATTTCAAATGAAATTTCACAACATGACCGTTTCAACAGGGCATCTGTGTACCGAATTTCAAGTCAGACTGCAATATTTCGAGATTTAAATAAGACTGTTGAACCGGTTTCAACTACAATCTTTTAAACTTTTGTCATAACTCAATGACTGCATGCCAAATTTCAGCTCAATCGGATGATGAGTTGAAACACACACAAACACAAACAGACTCACAGACAGACTTTAGTCTGAAAATGGTCCCAATCGTCTCAGGGGGGGGGGGGGCGGAAGACACCGAAGAACGGATGATGGCCGACATCGTATTATATATCATTATATACAGTACCCACAGGTACTGTATATAAACGAGCACCCCCGAGCCGCTTGGCGCCCGGGGCGGATCGCATCCCCCCCCCCCTTCTTTTCTCCCTGAACCGCCACTGAGTCTGCGAGTTCCGATTGGGGTGTCTAGTGCAGCAATCGACACCCACAGTTTGGAAAGCCGTATCGCTCGCCGAGCGGCTCCCGGTAGCCCGCCTGAGGAATCTGTCCTCCGCTCTCAACTACACGGTTTTTTTCTCCGTTTTCCGTCCACCGCTTTTATCCCGGTCGCGAGTAAGCACCGCATAAAACACGGGCCCTTATTTCCACGCACTGCACCGCCTCATGTCCGCCGTCCTCTCAACCACAAAAGATGGCCGATAGCCGTTTTACGACGCACATAATTACTGTCGAGCGCATTCCCAGCGACAAGGTCGCGGCTACTTACTGACCTAATTTTCAGATTAGGATTCTTGAAGATAACCTCGCGTTTTAACCCTTAATAGATCCTGATACTGGAGAATAGCGGCAAATTTGGTAAGAATATTTCGACTGCAAAAGAGAGCATTTCGCAATTTGACCAAAAAGACCACAATTCGTTAACAATTCGTATTCACCTGATTTGGCTACCTGTGTGCTTTTTCTAACTACAAAAATCAAACACATTGAAACGCACCATAAAGCAGAGAAAATAAAAATTGCAAGAGGAGCTGAACACCATCTCGTGTTTTGAACAATGGAATCGAAGTTGGCAAAAGTGCATTATATCCGACGAGGGGGATTCAAAGGAAATTTCTTTTTGATCAAACTATGTAGGTATATTAATTAATTACCGCGGAGTCTAATAGATGATCACAAGATAATGATCTATAAAATAATGAATGGTATATTCGATTGCTCTTACCGTGGGCGAGATCAATATTAACGCCCCAATGAGGACCTCACGCCAATTTGACCTATTTCGTTTGCCGCGTTTTAAAACTAATGCATCAAGTGCTTACACGCTGCTGTGAGCTTTATAATACCCATTTAAATGATATTGATATATTTAATAATTCCATAATCACTTAAAAATACTCCGTAAATCAAACCCTAACCGATACAATAAACTGACTCCTATTATCTATTTTTAATGATTATTATTATTATTATTACATTTTATATATGCCATTACTAATATCATACACGCTCAAACTCCATACTCACACCCTCAACACATCCTCACAAACATACACACACACCCTTAATACTAAAGTCTTGTGTAGTACTAAAATTATAGGTAGGTACATTAGTTTTATTAAGTAGTTTTTCTTAAACGTAATTTATGTAATTTTATCCGTAACCGGTTTTATTTGTTGTAAATCTGTATATTTTTTTAAATATTGTTACTGTAATACTGTGTGATTTCTCAATAAATAATAAAGAATATAAAGAAAAATATTTGTACATTTTTTATATTTCGTTTAATTTAGTTCGTGTACATAATTTATCTTAATTATATTTATTATAATGCCTACATATCATATATGAAATCAAATATAAATATATTTGATTTCAGATATGATATATATACATAATCAATTTTATCTATTTTGTCTCTAATTTTTACCTCACTTCCCATCCCGACATTTTGTTACTTAATTATTCGGAATCACATTAATACATGTATGTAGTTCTGTTTGTAGTAAATTACATTGTATGTAGTTCCTTTTGGTTCCATGATAGAATAAAATAAACCACTGCAAACCCCGTGTGTGTATAAAGTCGAATGCAGTTGCGGTTTAGTCTACGTTGGACAAACGAAACGGCCCATAGCCACGCGACTGACAGAACACATCAAAGCTGTTAAAAACGTTCAGCGAGAAAAATCGGCGATCTGCAAACATAATATATTGGATAGCGGAAGTATCCACTGGATGCAGTTTCAAAATCCCATTGTGCTATCCAAGGAACAATTTTTCTTTCCCCGCATGATCCGGTAAGCCATTGAAATAAGAAGAACCCCGAACTTCAATAGAGACGACGGTTACAAACTCTCTTCTACGTGGAACCCTCTTTTTAAAATGTTCCCGCAGCCGAACGCCGAACGCAAGGAGGTAAGACAGGATACAGTGAGTGTTGTGTGCAAGACTAATTTTAGAAATTCGCGCGCTCCGAGCCCGGCCCCCGACCACCGTTATAACCTACCCGCAAAACAACGGATTGACAACTCTTTCAGTCTACCCTGGACAACGGCGGCTGCAACGTCACCGAAACGTCGGTTTTCTATCGTATTTATAATATCGAACAATCGCGATAGTCTTCGATTTTATAGAATAAAATAAAATAAAACAATTTAAAAAATAAAATAAATATCAATGATGATGAGAATAAAACACTGCCGGACTCTCCTTTGATATTTTCCTACTCTGTAAGACGTACAAACGGTTTCTTCCACTATTTGAAAACTTCCACATTTCTGACGTCAATTCGTATCCAGCCACATAAGCTTCGGTTAGCCTATGTGATACAAATTAGCGAATGTTTTTTTTTTCTTAGCATAATTAAGCTTGCCGCTCTATAGCTCAAGAACGCATTGTCTAAATTAAAAAAAAATGTAACAGTCAGTTTATCTTTTTTTAAGAAAGCTAATAGAAATTTGGTGTCCGTACGTAGACAAATGTGATTTCACAGACGTCCGTTTGTATATTGCAGCTCCTCGATAGGTTGTATGTAGGTACCTGACCTCAGCAGTCTTCCTATTAAAGAATAAATCTAACGGGCGAAAGATCTTATGAAATCGGACAACCGTTTTTATATCACAAGGCTCTGCTTTTGCTAAAAGGATGGAAATCGTTGGTGAGTTTTTGAGGGATATGGTTCCATAGCCAAGGCTGCATAAACGTAATATCTGGTTGAATATATCAATGCCCCTAAACCTGCACCTCGAGGTGATCCTCAAGGTGCAGGTTTTTATTGTTAAATATTGTCGAACTACCTACCAAATAATTTCTGATTAATTCTAATTACTACTACCGAAGCCAAAACCAGCCTCTCAATTTGTCATATCATTACCTCTAATAAAATGAAATGCCGATTCTCTTGATAAATTTCCCTATATAATTAAACTCTCAAAATGATACTAATTAGAACGCTTAAGTAGAAATTTAATTATATTACCGCTTTTCATTAATTAGGCGACGGTTTTTGGTTGTGTTAAATGGGCGTTAAAATCAAAAAGCGTTAAGAAAATATGAGTGGCGCCATAGGTCGTGACTTCCAACCACTTAAGATTATTCAGTTTTTAATGCCGCTTAGAAGTAACGTTCCTATATAAGATATACACAATTTGAATATTATAATGAGATGAGGTTTTTCAGTTATCTGCTTCATAACCGTGGCCAGTGATATTTATGTTATTCACTGTGATTAAATCATACCAGGATAACGGTAGGTAATAGCTGTTTTAATGAATTTACATATATAATTGACGAATTTTTAACCGGTGTCTTCAAGGGATTAGGCTCCACCCTCATTAGTGGACGTCGATTACAACTTATTCGCACCTATTCGTACCTGAGTATGATTTGAATAATCCAGAAAATTGGACCGTATAGGCATAGTAAAATAAGAACAGTATAATATCTCCATAGTACGCACCGATTTCGCACTCATACAAGCGCCCGTTGTCCGTACGCTACCACTACATAGATTCTCGGGCGCCTCGGTGCTAGCCAGTCAGGGCTGTCGCGCGACAGCTAAGTATGCAAAAGTGGAATGTTTTCTGTACAGGCTTTAATGCAACCTATCAGAAATTACATTTACGAGTATTTACATTTACGTTACAAAATTACATTTACTAGGTAACGTTCATTGTTCATTTGCGTAGGTAAGTATGTGTCTTATAGGTAAGTAGGTGCATAGGTATGCAAATGCGTAGGTAGGTAGGTAGATGCGTTTTTGTTAAGTACCTACTTAAACTTACTAAAATGTAAGTATTTTGAACACATGCAACAAGTAATGAATGCTGTCACTCAAAGTCAGCACTAACTCTTATATTCTGTTACAGTTCAATTTTGGGAACCGACTCTTGATCTATAAACCAAAAATATACAAACGTACATAATAATTATAAAGAATTGCATTTCTGCTTTAATGGGATCACAACTTGTCAATTGTGTATTTGTTGTGGCAACCCTGGTGGTTCGGCGAAGCTTAGGTACTTATTTCGAAAACGGGCTCGAGATGTTCTACTGATGTTATTTTACTATGGTATAGGTATACTTGATCGCTTAGAAATGTCATATTGAACCGAGCCGTGCATAAAGGTTATTATTATATTTTAAACGGCAAAGGCTTTTTTAAAATGCAATATAAATGATTAAGGATAGTGCAATCTTTACATCGCTACACTAATTACTTACTTCACATTTTAACCGAAACCAAAATTGCTTTTTATCGAACTCAGTTAGTAACCTTTTAATTGAGAATTCCAGCAGTTTTTGAGGTTAACTATATTTTGAAGAGCAGTCTCAAGCTTAATTGAACAAGCTTTAATTTTTTTATAAGGCTTGTATTTTCTGATATATATAATGAATTTTGAAAGACCACTCGCAAAGCGTGTGGCAATAATACAATATAAAATGCATGTATATTGTATTATTTCAATTGGTATCTGATTTGAATCCGGACGCTCAGCTAAGCTTAGCTCGACACTCGCCACTATTTCACCTATTTATCTAGCCGTAATACAATAATAAATTCAGCTGTCAATGGCCGACGTGAAAAGAGAAGATTTTATTATTAGGTATTTAACTTAAATTTAATTGAATGTGTAATTTACAATATTCCATATTAAAATGGACATTATGTACACGATATCATGTAGGTACATCATGGACATCATTTACATCATGTAGGTACACGACATAGACAAAAATCCAGTAGCAAAAACTGATAATATGATATGCCGAAAACTCTTGCCAGTGATAATATTTTGATTCAATTTAATTCTATTCCTAATGTCACATAACTAGGCTATAGCCTGTTCTTAGGCGGACATTTTTTAAAATATATGTTTATACCCTATATAAATTCATATTGCATTTTTGAAGACACATAAATTTTATGTTATTCGATTGGAATCAAGACTATTTAGTCCAACTATATGAGGTGTTTAGATCTTTGGCGATAAGTGTAAAAAAGGTCCCTAAGTCTTCATGCTAAATATGCCAGGCTATATTTTGTCTACTACAGATACTACTATAAAAAGGCAAATCTCGAAAACGAAGGTTCTATTGCTTTAGTCGAAGGTGAAAGGTCAAAATGGAATCTACATATCGTGGCAGCCAGAGAGGTACGTCAAGTCTACATTCCATCACCAAATTAATTTATTATCTATTTTGAAGCATTTTTCAAAGACGCGTTTACGACTAGAAACTATGATATCAAAATAAACTGTGTCCTATTCAGTATTCTTTAAAACGCTGTTGATATTGTTTTTGCAGAGCTTTAAAAAAATACGGGTCGCGCATCAAACAAGGGAAATCTATCGTTAGTAGTTTCCCCAGGATAATCATAGTGAAAAAGGTTTAGTTGTATATCGGTAAAACTCCTTCATCCTGAGAATAGCTATAAAGCCATCCATCTTTTTTGATACGTAATTACGTTCAAGAAGAACAGGATCTAATTACCGAAATAGAAGTCTCTGATTAATTGTCCTGGGTATGTAGATGTTACAACTGTATCTACTCATAGAGTCATAAAATATTCTATTATAATACAAGTGTAGACAAAATGTAGATGACATGTCGTGCCAGCCAGAGGTGTACGTCAAGTCTACATTTTGTCTCAAAGTCTATTTAATATATATTTTGAAGCAGTTTTCAAAGACGCATTTACGACTTGAAACGAAGGTATCAAAATAATCTGAGTCATGTTCAGTATTCTTCTTAACACTGTCGATATAGATTTTACACAGATTTAAAAAAATACTGTTTGCGCCTCAAACAAGGGAAATCTATTGCACTAGTTAATAGTTTTCCCTAGATAATCATGGTGAGGATGGTTTAGTTGTATATCGGTAAAACTCCTCCATCCTGAGAATAGCTATAACGCCAGCCTGCTTTCACTTCAAGAAGAACAGGATATAATTAGCGAAATAGGACTGAGCTCTTCGATTAATTAGTCCTGGGTATCTAGAGGTTACGACTGTATCTACTCATACAGTCATAAAAGCTTCTATTGCTTTGGTCGCAGGTGAAACGACACAATGTAGATGACATGTCTTGCCAGCCAGAGGGGTACTTCAAGTCTGCATTCTGTAACAAAGTCTATTTAATATCTATTTTGAAGTAGTTTTCAAAAACGCATTTACTAACTGTTACGAGGATATTAGAATGACCGAGTCCTGGTCAATAAGTTATATAGGTGTTGATATATGTAGATTGTTACAAAGCTTTAAAAAAAACGGTTTATGCATTAAACGAAAGAAATCTGCTGCACATGGTGACGAAGATTTAAGTTATATATCGGTAAAACTTCACCATTCCGAGAATAGCTACATATAATGCCAACCTTCTTATATGATACGCAATTCACATCAAGAAGAACAGGATATAATTAGCGAATTAGAACTGACCTCTCCAATTAATTAATCCTGAGTATGTAGATGTTACGACTATATCTACTTATAGAGTCATAAAAGCAGCGGGTTGATTTCGAAATGTTTAAAATTAGCTACGAACGTTAGGCACTAAATGAGTAGAATATGTTAATAAATTATTCGTATTTACATTTACGCCATTAGATGAGGTCTTACTGTTAATTCAATGACCCTAATTAGCAGCTAAATGACGAAGATTTATTATTTTCCTTTACAAGTAACGACAGTATAATCAGATTGTATTCGATTAGAATAGATCGTACTATCCCAGCCAGCAATCAACTTGACACAGTCCACCGTTATAGCAATTGGCAGATTATAATGGGTGGGGGTAGTCCCGGATCTAAGATGTTACCAAGCTGGGCAAAAACTAGACACTGGCGCACTCCCTTACAGCATTTCTGATTTATCATTTTAAAAACCTCTCAAAACAAATATCCTGGTTGGAATTTTCTGTGAACGGGGAATAACAAACCTTAAATACATTTGCATTCTTCATTGTTTATTGATAATAACTTTTTCTTATGTGTGTCTTTGATATAGAATACGTAAGGGGCTCTCTAGACGATCAAGCATGCTTGTCAAGCTTCGCGTCGCGGGCTGGGAGGGGATCGTAAACTACAGGATACATGACATATATATTTTCATATTTACCAAAAATGCCTAATTTTGTAGTTTATACCAGGGAATCACGTCATTCATCAATCAATTACGTCTAATTAACCTGACCATATATATTTGCATATTTCCTGCGGTTTACGATCCCTTCCTAGCCCGCAACGCGATGCTTGAGAAGCATGCTTGATCGTCTAAAGAGCCCCTAAAACTACAGTGTAGACAACGCAGAAGCCATGGGCCGTACACACGCCTTCAATCTTAAGGTCCCAGCAAATTTTACTATATAATCTTGCTACAGCTTCACACGTCAAGCTTTTCTTTCCACCAAAGAATCTTTTACCATATCTACTAATAATTGTATTGACACGTTTAAAAGAGTAGCTGTTTACAAAGCAATACAGCTACTCTTTTAAAGTTTTGCTTTGTAAACAGCTACGCTGTTTACAAAGCAAAACTTGCACACCTAATCAGCCACGTAAATACCAACCGTCACTTGACGTCCGGCTGCGCGGGTTTATTCGGCTCCGCTCTTATAGCCCCATCCCCTTCTATTTGTGGGAAGGATGTTTTTCTAGGCGCGACGGGAATTCATCTGACAGAGGTATCACACAAACTGTGGACGCGGTCAAAAATCGACGAAGGATGCTCTCAAAAATCAAATGAACAATCGATAGACTACGACGAGCATTGAATGCTAGGCGCTTTAGTGAAAGAAGTTTTTTTTCAATGTTATGAATTTGGTGCCCCCTTACATTTCCGCACGAGCGAGCCTTCCGCTTCCCCCCCCCCCCCTCCCCCCCCCCCCCCCACAGATCCGGGGCTGGTTGTGGGGTACGAACACCTGTAGGGTACGTTGGTACAAAGAATTAGTAAAACTGGTTATAGTTTTGGTTTCACAATATACCACTGGTTTTCCGTCTCTTTTATGTATTTCAAATGTTTGAGATTGCATAATGGTTCCCGCACCAGACTTTATCTGTTCTTCCTCCGGGGTTTCAAGATTTATATTATATGGACATTGCCTAATACTGGTAACGTTTTGGACCTATCGCCTTATAAATATACCCAACTCGGGAATAACGTCATGAACGCCAGAAGCTTCTGAAAATCTTCGCATCGGTCTTCCCTAGCTGTCAGCGCCTGTCATTGTTTGCCACTCACAGACAAGAGTTGTCAAGATGCGAGAGCTTTTACCCAGAAATCTGTGCACACCTCAGCATATGTGAAACCGCCAGTTGACTCCACTGTTTAGATGACAACACAATGAGTTAATGAGGAAACGATGTATGCTTTACGGCTGTGAGTCGGACGCACTGCACTCGGCGGTGAAAGCTTTTATGTATTTATGTACGTTGTAAACTAGTGCAGTGGGTTATTTCCTCCATCCATTAAAGTCTTCCAAAAAAATTTCGTTCAAAATTGTGGCACAAAAATATAACATTATCCCAAAATAATTACTTTTATCACAAGTAACCGTTTTGAAGCAGTCCATATTAGAGCAATGCAATTTCAGCATAAAAAATCAAGAGATACGATGGTTAAAAACTTTTCATCCTGATTGGTTAGCACTTGGAGGTGTCAACTACAACGGGCGAACCCGTCACCTCAAAAAGTTTTAACGGTATTTGATAGTTCTGTCTCCCGTGAGGTGAGCGTAGAAGTCTTAGGGAGGAAACAGTGCACTGGCTCCTCCCTAAACGCCACTCGCCCTCGGTCTCTTAGACCAACGACTTACCGCAAGAAACTGGGTGTGCACCCAGCGGGCCGACACTCGCGCCTTTATTTCTAGTTACGGCCAGATTCTCCGGCCTCCCTACTGGCTACAAGTTCGAGGTCGCTTACGCGGTACTTTCACTTACGTAGCGGGGATTCGGTTTTTACCGAATCTATCGCGGACCAAGGCGTGCTTTGCCCGGCTGTTCACCCGGTATCAGGTAGCCGATTGGTCGTTTTAAGAGCGGTTGCCGTAATGTTAACAACCGCCCCCTGCTCTATAGAAAAAAATCCGTCTTCACTATCCTCCGGCCTTCAGCCGGAATGCACAGTCGATTGGCTGACGCCGCACGGTACGCAAACCGTTCAGAAGTGCCCGAAGGACGATTCCCAGGGGAGCTGGCCCGCCGGCACAGAGTCCTACCCGGGCTCGCACTTCTGCTGGGAGGTTACCGGAGGAAATCACATTGTGAAATTTTGGTTGGAATATCTAATATACAAGTTGCACATAATATTTAAATTCCGCCATTCATTTTAATCATACATTAACGCCATCTGTTGGCGCTTGGTCCTACCCCACCCTTAGCCGAGAATCCGAGGCGGTTGCAACAGGGTCCAACCGGGTTCGTCCCGATTGTACCCCAATTATTCAGATTAAATCAGTCCTTGGCTACTTGCCAGGAAAGTCTTAAGGTGACACAACCGATTTATTTCTATTATATATATTTAGTAATTAACTTGACTGAACAGGAATCGTTTCGCCCAGTGTGGCCGCTGCCTATGTGGATGCTGCGCGGATGTTCCCAACACCTTGGGGAACAATAAAATTAGGTGTGTCTTTTTACGGCCGAAACGCGTAAACGCGCACTTCTGTGAGAAACTCTCAGAGTGTTTTGTTTTGACAGCTCCGCGTCGCGTTATATTGGGTGGGGAAGCTTTTTGTCTAGCGGAATTGCCTCTTCCGACTTTAGAGCCCCATTAATTAGCGCTCCTATTTGTAAAGTGAGATTTGTTCGGTTATTGTACGCATACAATGGATGGATCAATTACGTGTAATTAGTTTTTAACTGTGTTTAACTACTTTATCTCGGACTGGAGGTAGTGAGTCAAATCAAAATCAAGTCAAGTTTATTGTCGTCAAAAGGTTATACATAGTTATTTAGACACAATACTTTTAGACACAGTACACAATACTTTGGACACATTAAATTACATATTTTGATTATGAATTCCAAAGAACAAAACCATAGATTACGCAATCCTTGTCGGAAATGTTTTGATAGATACTTAGCCGCTTAAGATTAAAATAATTCTAAAACACCGATAATAAAGGTTTCTAAGGAGTCTTACCATATAATTTATTATAATTATATTAGATATATACTTAAAACTGCAAAAACAGCATAGTAAATATATACTTAACATTCTAACTTACTTTAGGATAGTTTGAAGGGAGAATTGTCGATTAAATCGTCATAAAGTAGAAAAAAGCATTAGTACAAAATACAAATGGGTATCGGAGAGAAAATAAAATAATCTTAATAATATAATAGTCAATAAATGGTAAACATGTCAAGCTAAACAATGAAAATAAAAATAAAAAAGAACAGTCACTTTATTAGAATTCCTTGATGTACATATTTCTCTCTCTCAATAATAATATAGCCTTTTAATTTGTACTTCAACTGGGGTGTTTTCCTATTTCTACATATAATTTTATTATTTTGTTTTATTTTATTATAACATACCATTCTTAGTTTGGATCCCTTATAAATAATTTCAAATGTGGACAGGGTAGTATTAATTTATGCTTACCTCTAGCTAAATTAATATTTTCGTAATCGCAAGTTATGATACGATTGCACTAAATTGTCGTCATATATAGCGATATAATTCATTGTTAAGAATCTTCGCTAAGAATTTTCTTCTATTCTGTCCCACTTTGAAATGTCGAATTGCTCATTAAGGTCAACTAAATAATCAAGCCATCGCAATCGTCCCTTTACGATACCCTTTGGGGTTTCCAAAAAACATGACTTAATAGACAGAGCAAAATGCTGTTAATTTGAGAGTCCCTCATTCTTATCAGGTGGGAGTCTAAATAAATATAATAAAATTACCACCGACAAAAAAATCTAAAGTGATGTTTTTACAATGAACAATTTTTATCCACCGATGAATCAACCAGTCTAATCAACAACCACTGGCGCAATTGAGCCAGACATAGAATAAATCTTTGTTTCTGTAGAGCATATATTAGTTTTAAACTATATTAGCATTAAAGTATATGATTTTCAAACTATTTTCCTCTAAGTAATTCAAGAATTATTGATTTTGTTACTGACTATTATTTCATGAAAGTTTTCAAAAAAATTATTCTAATCTCAAGTGTGCAGTAAAATTTTTGATTCATATTCTTTCGTTTTCCTAGGGCTCTTGAGAAAAGCTCGAGCTAAAGTTGTTCAATCCATTACCATTCCACAGTAATCAAACACAAGTATGTCCATAAAATTGATATATTTTTTTACATGTTTATTTCTTGAAAAATTTCATTTGGAAAACCCATTTAATTGTTTATTTTTTTATATACTAGTGAAAACCAAGTTATCACCATAACTACAACAAAACAAGCGTATTTTATGTAAAAATAAATTTTGTTGAATTTTATTTAAGTATGTGCTTGAAATTAAAGGAATAAAAAAGGCGCATGTGACTGTATATTAAACATTTTTGTTCAAGCGTTATTAACAAATTTATACTAAGAAAAAGGGCTTAAGCAAAAGTAATTTAATAGATTCACTTTAGTGATATATTTTATTGAAAAGACACGCTGTAGTCTTCTAAGACAAAACGACTTAATTACTCAAAGTTTCGAAAAGGAAATTACACATTTTTGTAAATAAAAATGTAAATGACGAATACTCCGAAACGTAAATGACGTATAGGTACTCCGAAAATGTCGAATATACGTCACTAGCCAATTCTACGCGAATGGACGTACGTGATCACTCCTTTCCTCCTCCTTTCCTACTTCGTTTTTAATTGGAGAAGGAATTGCTTTCGCGTCATTGGATTTTACTCTGACATCGTTCTGTTCACAACTATGGAAAAGTTTAAAAATCGCGGTTTTTTCAAATATTAGTTCCGCCGTGGCACCAGTGCTGCAGATACTATCCGCGAGCGAGCTCTGAAGAATCGGGAGCTGGGGAAGACCGTCGCTCACCCCCGACCTTCGCTCTTCCAGTAGTTTTACTCTCCCAGTAGTAAGAGACTCGTACCCCGCAATCTCCCCTACTGGGAGAGTGCGGGGTACGAGACGACGGTCGGGGACGGTGTAATCTGGCCGCTTTCCCAGCCCCCGATTCTTCGGAACTCGCTCGCGGAAGAATGAATGATGTGTTCGAGACAGTCCCCACTTACGAATGCACGGTGCGCATTTTCTTCCAAACGTTCTTGAAACTTTCATTTTAAATTTTAATTTTCGTGGACGGCCAAAAACGCAAGCCTATAATGAAGAATTAAGACGATAGTGGACACTCGACCCTACAAATTAGTAGAGCTGCGACTAAAAACTCTCCGTCACCCACTGTAGTCCTCGGATCTTGCTCCAACTGATTTACACTTTCATTGGAATTCTAAAATCCAATAAAACAACTTCTTGTAAAAAAAATCTATTCCGATGAGGTAGTCAAAACGGCCTTCGAAGTTTTCAATGATTCTCATTCTAAGTTTTTTTTAGCAAAGGAATCAGTGAACTTCCTATAAAATAGCCAAAGAGTATCGAAACAATGGTACATACTACGATTAATTAAATGTATCATTCAAACAAAAAAACTATTTTCTTTTTCGATATACAACGGCATTTTCATAGGTAAGGACCTAATTGTATTTAACTGTGTTTTTACTAAGTAGTGAGAAACCTTATTATATAATCGAGGGTGTGACCATACCACAAAAACTAAATATACGTTATAGAGTAGAGACCGAATGAGTATTCCCTGCGGATAACACCAAAAATAAGACGATCGCGAGGAGACAATGATCGGGTGGAATTTATGGCGAAACAGCTGCGTGAGCGCAGGGAGCATTGTGTTGTTTAGTGTGGCCGCAGCCCGGCCAGTGAGCTGGGCGTTACAGAGTTGCCAATAATTTTTAAAAGCTCTAAATGCCTTACCAATAAAATGTACATACTAATGACCGGTATATTAGCTCTTACAAAGAGGAGAATTTCTACGTCTTGTTAAGAAAAGAGCAGAGATGTTCAAGTTCATAAAACGACGAAAATCTTTGTATTTTTTGTCCATAATAACGTTTGAAACGAATCGTTTTGACCATAGGTAATAAGCGACAAAAGTATATACACGATCGCAGAATGCCACTTTACTCTTCAATAAAACGTTCACTGGGTAAAGGTCACGCTATTGATCACCTATGTTCGTAGCAGACATGGCTCTTGAAGAAGAAGAAAAAGGTTGAAACATTTTCATATGAATGACCAGAAATACCTAGTAAAAATTTGATAAAATAGATGACACTATCCCACTCGCAATATACAATTAATTGTATAAATCTGTTTCAATTCAATTCTGCAATTATAAGTGTCATCATATTTTAATTTCAATCACTATTTTGTGTATTAAGGAACACTACCTACTGATCCACTATCTATTGGAGCCATAGATTTATGTGGCTTTAAATAAATTAAATACTTGATTTTTAATTTTTTCCCCGAAGGGTAGATTTCCTTATTTGCATTTTTGAAAATCTGTGAAAGCTAAACTCAATCAAAAAGCAATCAATGATAGCTTAGGGAAGCTAATAATGATAGCTTAGAGAAGCTATCATTGATTGCTTATTGATTAATAGAGACATAAAAGTTTTATCACTTATATAAAGATTAACTTCCTTTTTTTGAAAACTGTTTTCTATCCATATTTAGAGGTTCTCAAAAATTGGAGATAATCTTCGAGGTTCTTTTGTCTAAATCTATTTGGTACTTGCTTCGTGAATTTAAAAGCTATATTTTTAATTAGACCAAAATAAGATTCAGAGGCTGCAAAAGGGCTGTGCCAGATTTTGTTTCCGTATTAAACCCAGACTTTCGGCAGCAACGAGACCTAGAAACCTAGAAGCCATTCTTATACTCCACCGTAGGCAACTTCATTGTGGTAATCTCACTCAGTTCGTGCGGCGAGCAGCTGCAATGGTGATTCCATATCACCTGCTCATTTGGAACAGAAATTAAAGCACCCTGGGGTTGCTTTTGGGGTTGCTTTTCCTATCATGGCACTGGATCACTCGTGCCAGTTACTGAGATGATGAATTCGGACCAATATATTGACATCTTATCAAACCATATGATACGAGAGCTCAACAAGGTCTATCCTTCCAACGAAAGAATTTTTCAACAGGATCTCGCCCCATGCCATTCTTCGATAAAAGTGAAACAGTTTTTCACATATAACCAAATTAATGTACATTAATGGCCCGGGAACTCTCCCGATCTCAACCCTATCGAAAATCTGTGGGCCAGTTGCAAAAAACGGGTCTCCAAGATGGATTGTACGACGAAAACTGGTAATTCAAGTCTGGTTTCACGATGGTGAACTGAACGGAAGCTGTCTAAACCTGGTAAATGCTCTGCCTACAAGAGTGAAAGGTATTATCAACGCAAAAGCAGGACATATTCTATATTAAAACTAACAATCTATTAGGTACTGCCAGTACTGTTTTTGTATGTTTATATAAAATAAAATACTTTTTGAAGAAAAATAATCTTGTTCCAATTAATTCGCAATTATTCTTTGTTTAAATTAATTCGTACTGTAAGTACCTACTTCAACTTAATTTCTGTAGTTTTATTGATATCCGTAACAGGTTTTATTTCTTTTTATTCAGATTTTAAAGAATGTAGTTTGTAATCTGTGTGGTTTCCTAAATAAATAATTTAATTGAATAATTCAAATGCACCTGTATAATCTTTCTTTATTAATTTTTGTACCTCGTGAAAAAAAAAAGATAAAAATTATTATTAGGGATTTATAAATAAGCCTTACAGAAATAATCAAAAATGACAAGCCAGATTCTTTTAGTTTTGGCCTTTTTTGAACGAGTGTGCAATTAAAAGCTGGCAACGCCGACTAAACCGCCCAACACACGGGACACCACAAATAGACCATAATGGCCAACCGCGATAAAGCCGTCAAAGCGTGCATCGGAGAAAGAGTGTGAGTGCGTGCATACTCAACGGGGAATTCCACAGACTCAACTTGATCCATTAAAGAAGCCACTGCGCCTGCGCTTTTGTTCCCTCCATTTTCATAGTTGGTATTTTTAATGACAAGGCCACTTAGCGTACCGCCGCTGATGAGCATCACATATAATTAGCTATTATTTACATTAATAATAATGATTATAAAAAGCTTGTCGCAAGGACAATCGCGGAGTTTTTTTTTAATGTTCAGTTAGTTAAAGATGCCGATTATGGGAGAAGCCAACTAATTACATTGTACCGACTTTGTGCAATAGAACTAATTGTAATTTGTTATTTTATTAACACGTTGGCTGCCCCTATATAACACCTATAATTATATTTCTGAACATTCATTTATAAATATAAAATATACACATAGAAATATAGATTGAGTTAAATTTAAATTTAAAATTCTAGAACTCTTACTTACTTACGAAATTCTAGAACTTCTTTGTCGTATTATTGTCATACATTCTAATACATTTTACATTATTTATTTATTAACTTGTCTAACTAACGATAGTTTCCGACATCAATATATTAATTTAATTCTATGTTCATATTAGTTCGATATTTTTAAATATGACTATGTTAATTTTGTTTCAATTACCTGTTTTAATCTTTATTACAATTTTTGTGTTTCATTGAGATTGCACGATATATGCCCACGTTGGGCGACTGCCCAGGGCGTCAAGCATAAAGAGGCGCCGGAGGCGCCCTTGTATATTTTCTTGCTCATTGAGCGAGTCCTACTTGCTCTAGCATTCCCTAAATCAAGCATCAAAATCGTTATGGTGACAACACTAGAATGGAACGCAGTGCTCCGACCGCACACTTGCTATTAAAACTCAGAGTACTGATGTTCAAGTCTCTCATGAGGCTACTACTCTAGCCAAACAATTAAAAGATTTTAGCTTCATAGCTTCATTGGTTTTTGTTATCATATACTTTTTGAAATTAATATCATCAGTAAATCTCTACAATCAACAGACGTGGACCTCGATAAATGCACAGAAAAAAAAGGCTGCACTTCCTTGGAAGAATATAGAAATACAGGCTTTAAAAAAGCCATTTTACCTGCGAAGTTGGCTGAAGAACTAGAAATTGTACTTGTGTTTAGAGTCACATCAAGAATTCGACGTGTTAAACGCCAAGCTGGTGAAACTGCCCGCGATGAGCCTATTACCTCTCCAGAATAGAAATGTATTTTGTTGCCGCAGTCCTGTCTTGGTGAAACTTAGAACGGGCTGTCGTATTCGACATAGACATTCAATTATGAATGCATATACAAAATTTCGTGTCCGTGCTGTTGACCGTTGAGGAGTCCTCTCGTCGGGAACCAACCCTGGGTGAAGGATCAGGTCATGCTTACCATAAAAAAAATGCATTGTCATCGAAACTGAACCAACATGTAAATTTTCTACTTCATATGATAATATTTGAGGAGTTCCCTTGATTCCTCATGAATATCATCATCCGATCAGAATTTTGATAAAAATAGGGCCAATGCGAATGAATATCCTTTCAAATAATAAAAGAATTTTCCAAATCGGTTCATAAATGATAAAGTTCTGAAGTAACAAACATTGAAAAAAAAAAGATAAGTACAACCGAACTGATAACTTCCACCTCGCGAAGTAAAAATTCAGCTGTCACTTACGCCGGCGACCTTTTCGCGCGTAAATTCGGCGCAAGTCAATGACCTTGAGTAAAACGACTATAACTTGTAAACCACTATACGGATCATAAACTGTAAAATGATCGCATTGAAATTTGACATATAAAACATTATAACCTTATCTCGTAAAACAATTAAGATAATAATGAATAAATATTACAAACATTTATTATTATAATAATAATAAATATTGGCTAACCAAAATTGATTAGCTCAAGCCTTAGCATTTGTAAGCGTCGAACCAAGAATGGTTAACTCAAGTAGGAGGGGTTAAAAATAGATGATTACACTTCAATGTTCCTTTATGATGGATGCTAGGATAGACTCCTGCTACCCTAGTGAAATTTCTGCTATAAAGTTTTGTGGCATTCCCCGTTTTTTTAATATATGTATTCGCCTTGGTTTAAATGTAATCCTATGATCTTCAGCAAACTTATTATTTTCATCCGTAAAGCTGAGAAATTATTTCTTTCACCCTCTAAAATAGAAGTCATGCTAGTGACGAAATGGTTAGTTTATCCCAGAGTAGTAGTTGGTTTTTGGAATATTATGGAGTAAGAGGGTTACAATGCTGAGAATGAAATGGTACACAAAGAGAGACACCACACCGTCGAATTTGGAGTGGTGGTGGAGTAGTGCTGAGTGATAGTTGAGAATTTGGAATGGTGGTGGAGTGGTGATGAGTGATAGTAGAGAATTTGGAGTGATGGAGTCAATTGCTTGATGACCCCGCAAGCGACCTTCAACCTGTAACCAGTCGGGAGACCGTAGTAATCTGGTTGCAGCTGTTAGTAAGGGCGCGAGTGTCGGCCCGCTGTAAGGCGGCGTTATCTCGCGGTAAGGCGTTGGTCTCTTACGGGCGTGTGGCGTAACTAGACTAACTGCGCTCACCTCACGGGAGACAGAACGATCTAATATCGTTAAAATGTCATAAAATGACGGGTTTGCCCACTGTAGTCGTCGGCTCTAGTTGTGCGCAAACCATCCAGTTGCGCCCGAAGAACGACTACCAGGGGAAACTGACCCATCTAGTCGAAGGGGGGACAAGAGTCAGTCCTTGCCGGGCTAGAACTTCTACATGGAGGCTACCAAATTTTTGCTGAAACAGCTGCGTGAGTTGGGCCGACGCATGAACGAAAAGAGTAACAGTGGCCCAAGTGCACAGGATCCCTTAGCACATAGTTAGATAGAGCATAATTTTACTGAAGAGAAAAAAGCCGCTCGTTTTTTTTTTATTTAACTCTGCAAAACTTCAACGAATGAATATCGAATGCTGTTTCACGTTTGGCATTATAACATGCGCCCGAAAAGTCAATCAGCTATATGTGTTTTCGAAAATTGAATTAAGCCAAAAAAAAGATATCGAAGAAAATGGTCGCTTTGTTCGTCTCAAAACAAGGATGTATCTACAATTGTCTCACAAGAAAGGACTACAATTACCATACTGTGCAACTTGGTTCACGATTGGGAAACGTCATATAACATTTGCCACGATAACGCTAGTTTTTACACCATTCAGAATCTCAAAAATTTAAGAATCAGTAAAATCGAGTCGATGGTCCATTCTCCTTTCAGTCCTAACTTGAGCTCTAATGATTACATTACTTTCCGGGTATCAAAAATAAGTTTCGTGGCCAGGGGTTTGAAGCCCATGAAGAAATGTTCGTACATTCAAATCAGCCATTTAAACAACCTTTCTTTCGGATTGGTATTACTGTATTACTGTTTCAACAGTGGATTCGGGCGCATACCAAAATTCGGCGCATACCAAAGTTATTATAAAAATATATTTTTTTCTTCTCTTCCTATTGTTTCTTATTTTCCTATTGCCGATCATTTCGGTATGTTCTGTTTACCACAATACTTTCCAGATACACAATAGAAATTTGTAGTCTTTAAGTGCTAAACAAGGACTGCCTACATGGTCCACAGCAGCGACCGATCTAGGGGGGGAGGGGGGGCATTTTCCCCGGATCTAGGTGGCTAGGGGGCAATTTAAGCGGGCACCATATTCCCCGGATCTAGGGGACTCGTGGGCAATTTTAGCGGTCGCCATATTCCCCGGTTCTAGTGAGCCAGGAGGCAATTTAAGCGGGCGCCATATTCCCCGGATCTAGGGGGCTAAGGGGCAATTTAAGGGAGCGCAAAATTAAGCGGATCTGCTTTTGGAACGCATCCTAAGTTGATTTTTGAACGCGCGCACAGTGGTAATAATTCTGCCAGGGGAATTTTCGTCGCGTATAGTAAAAATCATTCCCACGGACAGAAGGAAACGGGGCTATATGAGCGGAGACGAATAAACCCGAACGGCCGAAGTCAAGCGATGGTCGGAATTTAGGGAATGATTAAGTGTGCGAGTAATTTGCTTTGCTTTTCTTTGCTAACGACTACTCTTTCGAAAGTTTCATTGTAATTATTAGTGGATCTGGTATTATATTCTTCTGCAGAAAGGAAAGCTCGTCATGTAAATCTGTAGCAAGATTAGATAGTAAAATTTGCTCCGACCTAAGGATTGAAGGCAAATGTACAGTCTGGCTTGTGCGTTGTTTACACTGTCTGCATGTATTCTGCATAAGTGCCACATAAGGAAAAGGTATTAACAAATATATAATAAAGGTGCAATCTTATTTAAGGGTTCTTATCACATTCACAAAAATCACACTTAGTATGCTTATTTTCTGAGTTTTCTTAAATCATTAATCTCACATGCTGTAGGGGAGGGACACCAATGTTAAGTTTTGGCCTCGGTTCGAAAAAATCTAGAACCGGGGAGGTGCCCACAAGCCACATCACAAGTTTAAGATTTTTATTTCTCTGTTTGTAGTTTTGTAGTTTACTTAACCGAGAAATTCTCCACAAATCCGCAAATGCCAAATCTGGAGCACAGTTAAAAAACTACGTAAAATACCGCCGCTATACGTATTACCCACGAGCGAGTTTCCACGAAGCGAAGCAGCGAATTCCAATATAATTATCCAAACGTTTAGAACTGCTTTTAGCCCACAATTAGCAGTGGTCGACAGTCTGCATCAAACAAGCCCCGTCGCAACTGCTTAAGCGATACAACTAAGTTGCAGTGGGAAATGATTTATTATGGAAACGTCGTCGTTGCGCCACTGCTGCGGTATTTTTTAGAGAAGGTAGCGGGTGCATAACTGGATACGCTAATACTTATTACCTAAGTCTACTCAAGTAGGTAATTACTTGTACACCACTATGCATTTGCCTCGATGGCATGAAATTAGGTAACAAAATGGAAAAGCGTAAAATTAGTCGTCAAGTAATTTTAAGATATCACAAAATAATAATTTTGATGTGGAAAATAAAATATATACTCTAGCTCTTTCTGTGTCTAACGTGCAAGACTCTGACATTCATATAAGGCTGACCTCGAAAAAACTACTTTTCTAAAAAGTAACCAGTTCTTCCTTTCTTTCTCCTTCCTTCCCAATTTCATCTCCTCGGGCATACTTTATTTTAAATATAGTAGTTTGTATTTTGCTCTGACAAACCTATTTGTTGTTAAATCTTTATTTTCGCTGCGCATATGTATCACTGCACTGTGATTAGGTTAGTTGTAACATATTGCCATGTGACATTAATCTCGCCTTTTTGTATTTTATTTTTTTAAGTGCAAATAAATAGTTGATTATTATTATTAATATATCTCATAAAGCTGATTTTATTAGAAAGTCAATAAACTGTTTTAAACTTCACATTTATTTTATTAAAATAGCAAATTAAGTACCTCAAAATGTGAGTCTTCAGGTTGCTCCTTTTTGAATTTTGGTAAATAATCCTTTAAATGGTATCTAATATAGAGCGTATTAAGAGGGGGAGGATTTCCTATTGGCAGCGTAAGAGATTGGAGAGGGGGGGAAATCAAGGGTAAGCTTCTCCCCATCCTCCCGAAAATATCTAGTACCTACCTTTGTACTGCAATAATGGTTTGATAATTCAAATAGCGAACCTTATAGAATGTCACCGTCTGTTTGCAATCTCTCCGCAACTCATCATCACCACCATTTATAGTCAATTCCATATAAAACCATATTTATAATAATTTAACAATACTATGGAACATGCCAAAAATATTGAGTTTTACAAACAGTAAGCGTAGCATATTATTCAGGTAAACATAGCTATTTTTTACTCTTTTTCCGATGATAAAACCACTAACTTACTGAAAAAAAAATCGTGTTATCAGATGTGATTACACAAAAATTCAAATCCAAAAGTATATAATTGTATATTAAATAATCAGATATACCAATTACTCTAATAATGCCAGTGGATATTCTAATGTTCATCTAATAAAAGATATCAGAGTCTCAATAATAAATCATCTTCTTTTTCATCAGCGCGCATTCGCCCACCGTTGGGCATACGCCTCTCCAATCACTCTCCATCCGGATCGGTTGTCCATTTACCTCATCCAGACAGGTCCAGCTGTCTCCTTGATGTCATCGGACCATCGGGCCGGTGGTCTGCCCACACTTCTTCTGCCTAGCCGGGGTCTCCACTCCAAAACGCGCTTGCTCCACCGTACGTCGTGTCGTCGGGCCACGTGGCCGGCCCAAGCCCATTTCAGCTTGGCTACTCTTTGACCCACGTCGATCACCTTCGTGCGCTGTCTGATGAGCTCGTTTCGGACTCGATCGCGCAACGATATGCCGAGCATGACTCGCTCCATGTTACGCTGCACCACCTTAAGCTCGTGGATCATCCCAGGAGTCAGTGTCCATGTCTCACAAGCATACGTCATAGCCGGTAACACGCACTGATTAAACACCTTTGTCTTGAGCGATTGGGGAATTCTGGATTTCAGCACGAAGCTCAGCTTCCCAAAGGCTGCCCATCCTAATTGTTTCCTTCGCTTTATCTCTGCCATCATGGAGTATAATAATAAATAATAATCATTGAATTAAAAAAGAAAATTCTGAAAAATACGCAATTAAATACAATACAATTAAAGCTAAACTTAAATACAAAAGAATTCAAAAATCGTCTAAAAGAATAATCAGATTCTGATTACTTATAATCAAGCAATTAACTCCACCACTCCAAATTCTATACTATTACTCATCACCACTCCACCACCATTCCAAATTCTCTACTATCACTCAGCACTACTCCACTACCACTCCGAATTCGACGGCGTGGTGTCTCTCTTTGTGTACCATTTCATTCTCAGCATTGTAACCCTCTTACTCCATAATATTCCAAAAACCAACTACTACTCTGGGATAAACTAACCATTTCGTCACTAGCATGATTTCTATTTTAGAGGGTGAATGCTAGCATGTGGCCAGCCATTCTTGAAAGGCCAATTGGCCACCCGATCCCGAGTTTAGACCCTGGCAAAGGACCCCAAGGTCCGCGATAAATTCAAACTGAATTACCGCTAAACATACAACAGGCAAAGCGGCGT
>OX155956.1:17773875-17818875 GCA_944548615.1 Micropterix aruncella
ATATATATATATATATATATATATATATATATATATATATATATATATATATATATATATATATATATATTCATCATTATACGTCTGGTAAGTCAATGTGAAATCTTTTTTTCAGAACCATACAGACTTGACGGAAAAAATTTATCAGCGAAACGCCAGTAATGAAAAGAAGGGGTTAACTTCTCAACCGATAGTAGTTGCTGTAGGACCTAAAGAGAAACTTGAAGTGTTCTACGTTGTGATTGACGAAGTAAAATACCGTTTCGACAACATCCTAAAAGCGTTCGATGTATGCTTCAAAGCATACATGGCGCTAAATCTGTGCTATGGGAAAGAATGTGAGCAAATATGGGTTTTTATTCAGAAATACTTATATAAAATAGATTTACCACAAGATAAAAAGTTCACGAGAGTAGCGATATTCATGTCAGAATTGTCAAAGTAAGACTGTAACTGAGTAAGGTTTAGTGAGCCTTCAAAATGTTTGCCTGTTTCCTCTGCGAAGATGGATTTGTTAATTCCAAAAGCTTGTTACTCCATTTAAAAGTCATGCATACTTTAGAATCACAATCAACGTACTGCTGCAAGCAAAATGGCTGTACAAGAGTTTATAATAGTATTAGAGGTTTTCGAAAACATTTGGACACACATAAAAATAATGAATCGTTTAAAAGTCAATATGCAATAAAAACCATTACTGATCAAATTAATACTGACCCTAAGTGTTCCGAGAACGAAGCAACAGGTAGTTCAGATGTACTCAACATTGAGAAAAACGTGGTAATATGTGAAGAAAACGTTTTAAAGAAATCAGTTGACTCATTTGCTATGTGGATATATAGTAATAACAATATAAATAGGAAAACCGCTAATGATATCATACAACAAACAAAACACATATTAGAACTAATAAGAACCAAACTTGAAAGTTCAGTCAAACAACATGTTCAGGATTCATCTGCAAACACTGTATTAGATGAAGTGATAAAAACATGCAATGAATCATTTTATGATTTGGAAACCGAGTTTAAACTGAAAAGTTATATGGAAAAAAAGGGGTATTATATACCTCCACAAAATTTCATTATTGATGATGTTGTTGCTAGGACGGTTTGCAATTCTTCGGTTTCTTTAAGTCCAAAACCAATAACCGGGGCAATCATACCATTACGTGATATTTTAAGAATCTTCTTTGAATTACCAGGTGTATACGCTGCAATTCGAAATTACATGACAGATTTGATAAATGAAAAAAACAGTTCAATGAAGAATATCATACAGTCGGATTATTGGAAATCAGTGTATTCACGTTATTCTGGACAAGTTGTAATACCGTATTACTTGTACTTTGATGAATTTGAATGTGGCAACCCCTTAGGAAGCCATGCTGGAGTTCAGTCTATTTCCGCAACATACTTCCAAATTGCTTGCATTCCTCCAAATTATATATCGTCACTGGAAACTATCTTCGTTGCAATGTTGCACCGTTCCTCATTTAAATCATTTGGACATGGTATAATATTTCGAGATCTTTTAAAAGAATTGATGCACTTGGAAAAAGAAGGTATCGTAATACAGAATGCTGATGGAACTGACAGGGTGTTTTTTGTGCTTTCTTTGGTTTTGGGCGATAATCTGGGCTTAAACACTATTCTTGGTTTTGTAAAGTCTTTCTCTAGTAATTATTACTGCAGAATTTGCAAAACACATAAAAAAGTAACGTGGAAACAAAACAAGCAAGACAACGATTTATTGCGAAACCGCGAAAATTACCAAGACGACGTCAAAGTTAACAATCCGTCTCTTACAGGAATTCGAGAAAATTGTATTTTTAACTCGTTAAGTTCGTTTCATGCTATTGAAAATTTCACCGTCGACATTATGCATGATATATTTGAGGGCGTTTGTCACTACGATTTGACTAATATAATCATGCATTATATCGATATTGCTAAACTTTTTAGTTTAGAAAGTTTTAACAATCGCTTAAGCCTATTCGATTATTCGCGGTACGAAATTCGAAATTTAACAGGCGTAATTAAAAGGGAACATCTTATTAATAAAAAATTACACACTAGTGCATCTGAAATGATGACGTTAGTGCATCTCATGCCTTTGATGATTGGTGACTTAATACCAGAAAATGATCCTGTTTGGCAAATTTACCTTACATTAGCAAAAATTATAGATATTCTTTTGGCTAGAAGCATTGACGTTAAAACAATTATTCAGCTGGAATGTTTGATAAAAGAACACCATGAGTTATACGTAGAGTTATTTAAAGAAACTTTGAAACCCAAACATCATTTTATGGTACATTATCCATACATCATACGTCGATTTGGACCTTTAAGGAATATGTGGTGCATGAGATTTGAAGCTAGACATAAAGTTCTTAAAGAAATTGCTAAAAATACATCTACCCGCAAAAATTTGCCTTTAACTATTATGGTAAAAGAGCAGTTACGTTTTGCAAACAAAGCCTTTAATAAAGTTGGTTTTGGAAGTACGTTCAAAAGGGGGAATGCCGAAGGTACAAATGTTTTCATTTCAACTGAATTTATTGACTTAATCCCTGCTCATTTTAATTTTAATCATGATAGAGTTCAGTGGGTTGAATATCAAAGTATCCGTTATGTTATCGATAGCATCTTAACTATACCATCTGAAACTGAATACTCTTTTTATATAATAAAATATATCTTGGTGTCTGCTAGTGGTGACACGTCTTTCATATGTTTAAAAATTCCTTGTATAGGATACAATGATCATTTACTAGCATATCAGCTGGAAACTTATACCCAAACAAACGAATGGAAATTGATTTATTTAAAAAGCATTTTTCTGTATCCTTCTTTTTGTCATACACTCTCCGGTGGTAATAAATATTGTAGATTGAAGTATATTTAGACCTATCTTTAAAATTATGTTGTAGCTTTTAGATACGTTTGTAAGTTGATTAAGGTATTTTTTTAATAATTAAAATATTATTAGGTATTTTTATATTAAGGTATTTTTTTAATAACTAAAATTCCTAATATTTTTTTATTGACATTTAAAAAAAAACGAGACACCGAATGGACGAAAAAACCTATGTCTCCATTGTATAAACCATAGTTTGTCATATGTCATTTAGTTAGTTCCGTGTCTCGTTTTTTTTTAAATTTTTGCAAAAATAGACTAAACCCAAAAATTGATTTAGGTTCCTTAGTCTGCCGAATCTTTAATTTATAATTGTAGGACCACCAAGTGTATTGTAATCTTGCGTAATTGGTATATTGAAATTCTCTAAATTACCTTAAAATTGCTTTGTAGGAGTTGGATAACTAAGTTTGGTTTTGTAAAGTTTAAAAATATGTGTAGGTATTCAGAATAATAATTCATAGCTCACCCTAAATTAGGCTAAATTAGGTTATAAGTTTTATGATTATTAATAATTAATAAATGTTTCGAATTTTACTTGTTCTGTTTTATTATTATTATTTAGCACCATACTCTATTTTATGATAGATTAGAAATAATGAGTAAAGAATCAAGGATACAAGTTATAGTAATTATAATTTCTTTTTATTTAGTGTAAGCTTTTGTATAATTAATTTGAAATTGTTAAAAGTTTTGTTTTCAACTGAATTGTATTGTAACTTTAATCAGCATTTTTGGATATATTTTAAAAATAAAATGTTGTATATTCGAAACTTGTACCTTAGTTCGTCTTGTATCTTTTCTACACTAGGAATCCACGTTATGTTTGCCTGATAATTTCTTGTAAATTTAATGTTTACTTTTCCTATAATAATTTATATGAAATAATTTTTCCTACAATTATAATTTTTTGACTGTTAGTAACTTTAATCTGTATTCGGGGGTACAATTTACTAATATCTAAAATTTAGTAGAGTTTAATCAATTTTTTAGTACAACTTGCTAAACATAATATGTAAACGATGTAAGGTTATTGGTAAAAATGCATGTGTCATAATTTGCAAGATTGAAAATATTTACAAGTATTTGTTTAAATATTTTCTTTAAAAAATAATTGTAAATATTTACAATTTTGTAAATTACTTATGATAGGTACTTACATAAATATTTTACCAATAACCTTACATCGTAAGAATATTTTTGATAGTAAGTTTATACTAAGAAAACAGGTCAAATCTACTAATTAATATTAGTTAAATATACCACCGAATACTGATTTAAACTTGGAAAAAATAATAATAATTTTTCGTAAATTTTACAAATTTGTTCACGTAAATAGTACGAAAATTAACAGACAAATATATCCTGGAATTTTAGTAAAAGGTACGAAAGTACTAAGAAATAAATTTGGAATATACAAAACTTTATTGTTAAAATATACCCAAGAATAGTGTTGAAAGTTACAAAACTTTACAGTTAAAAACAGTAATAATTCTTCATGCTTTTGACAAATAATTCCAAATAAATTATACTAAACCTTACATTAAATATACAAAGAGATTGTTAGTCAAATATAACCAGGATTCTTAGTAAAAGGAACGAAATGTACTAATAAATATGTATGGAATACACAAATGTTTATTAGTACAATATACTCAAGAATAATGATTAAACCTACAAAACGTACTGCTTGAAAACAGTAATAATTGTTCGTAATTTTGACAAATAATTTCTAATAAATCTTACTACTACATACATTAAATGTACGAGAAATTATCAGTTAAATAAAAGAAGGATTCTTAGTAAAAGACACGAAATATACTAATAAATAAGTATGGATATACAAAACTTTAATAGTAAAATATACCCTAGAATACTGATTAAATCTACAAGAATTTTGCACTTGAAAACAGTACTAATTCTTCGTACTTTTAGCAAATAATTTTAAATAAATTATACAGAAAAATTAATTAAATATACAAAAAATTGTTAATCAAGCTTAACCAATATTATTATTTAAAGTAACGAATAAATAATAATGGAATGTACAAAACTTTATTAGTAAATATACAATGGAATACAAATTAAATCTACGAAAAATAGTGGTTGAAACAAATATTATTAATCGTAAATATTTCATAAATTGTACAAAAACATTTATTGGATTAAACAAAATATATCAGTAAAGTATATCATTTATTCCAGGTAAAATTGATGACTCGTACTAAGAAATAACTGTGAAATATACTAAAGATTATGAGTAAAATATACCCAAGAACACTGTTAAACTTACAAAATAATTACCTTAAATTTAACTAATCTCTTTATTAACTTTTACAGAAGTTGCATATAAATCTTGATTACTTTAATCGAGATTATCTTTAAAAGAGACTAAATAGTCTGTCATATTTACTTCGTATATAGAGAAAAATAATAAAAAAATATCGTTATAATAACATTTGAGTTTTGTAAAACTAACCAACTGATTTTTCATAAAGTCAATCAATAATGTAAATTATTAGTACATTTTAATGAATTAAGTTTGGTAAATGTTTTGTACATTTGACAAATGTCATTTTGTATATTTAAGTAGAGTATTTATTAAAATTGCTAAGAATTAGCAATTAAATGCAATTGAAAAGAATTGTTAAAATCAACCAATTTCTTCGTGAGGCCTATAGTTAAGGTCGGCGTTGGTTGGGATAACAAGGAATTTTGTAAATGCAATCAAACATTTCTTTCCGTGTACGCGTAGGTGATACATTTGTTTCTACAAAACCCCACCCTAAATACTCTGTTCTATCCTCTAAAGAAATATTTAAACGTGCAACTTTTCAGTTTCTACTTTTTTTAAATACATAGCGTTAAACGAAATATGTAAATAGAGAATCTTGTTTCCTAAAGAATTTAGTACTCGGGATTTTACCGGATCTCCGCGTTTTGAGATTCTAGGAATACAAAAATTGATTCCTGGAAGACGGTCTATGTGTGTGTGTGTCTGTACCCACCGTATATTCAAAACTACAGGACCAATTACGAACAAATTACATGCAAAAATGCTCATATTATTGCCGAGATTTCAAATCTTTACCGTGGTTGGATTTGAAAATGATATAAACTCAAAATTAAATAATTCATTACTTCGTTATTGTTAATGCAAGAATGGAAAGCAGGGTTGTGTTAAAATCCTGAGAATTATGCCTATAAGGTGTTTTAAGTCATTTCATAATTTATTTAGTGGTTTATGAGTTAAATAATTAAAATTTTAAATGATGGGTACAAAAAAAAATTGAAAATGAATGTCAAAATCTCAATTTTTGTAGCCGATAAAAATCAGTTAAATCGAAAAGAAAATTCGAAAAAAAATAGTTCGAAAATCGAATGCCAATAAATATTTGCAAAATTATAGCCAATTAAATTAATTCCAAACTAAGCCAATCGAGAATAAATTTGGGAAAGCATATTATAAGTTGTATCGAACAGATTTTTAAATTTTATTTCCAATAAATTTCAAAAAATAAAAACGACAAAAAGGATTTTTATCTGTGTTTGCTATAAACACTGAAACATCAGAAAATATGTATTAGATGCGTACTAGCAGTGGAGTTAAACGGTTGAACCACCGAACACAACTAAGACATGAACATAAGGTATCAAGAAGCCACCCCATCAGTTTGCTAATTTGTTTGTAATTCTAGAATGTATATCATCTATCTGTATAAACTAAAATTTTAGTAAAACTCGCTGACAATTTGGACTCTATAATAATAATATATAGGCCGGGTTTTAATTAACCAGAATCCTTAAAGGGGGCGAATAAGCACGAGCAGGTAAGCAACTTTTGATAAAAATTTGTGGAAATGATTCTACTATATAATTGTTTAGTCCGTAGCATACTTGAATATAACTCGGTCATCTGGTTTACAAGTGAAAACAAATACATTCAGATGGTAGAGCGTATTCAAAGAAATTTTTAAAGATATATTTATTACAGAAAATACAATATTTATCCCTACTTATTTCCGTCCGATTTTGTGCTAGGAATGATAGAATACAACAGTCTTGAAACGCGTCGATATATTTCACTAATTATATTTGCATATAAATTAATTCAAGGAACTATTTATTTGTCAGAGATACTATGTAAGTTTGAATTGTACGTACCGGTAAATTACACAGCGAGGAGATCGCATCTATTTAATTGTTTAATGTGCCGTACCACCGTACAAATATTTTTGTAGACAGGCCAGTGGGAAGGGTAATAGCTCTTCTTAATTCCTTACCCACAGAAATAGATATATTTTGTATATCCCTTTGGCAGCTAAAAAGGCAACTCCCTGCTATCTCATATTTATCATAATCTGTCTTTTAATTAGTTTTATATTTTTATGTTTTTTTCTTGTTCAATGTTAGCATTAATTTAGTTATGTAGTCATTTATTTTTAGACTTACTTTCTATCTTTAATGTTCAAGGGCGAATTGGATTCATCTGTATTGCCCTTGAATACTATTTGAAACTAATAAATAAATAATAAATAAATAAATAAATACCGAACAGGGGGAACCACAGTTATACTGTGCTATGACTAAAGATTGCATAATCTCATTGTAAGCCACATGCCTGTCTGTTTCGATAATACAGTCCACAGCAGCGATGTTTTGCTGTTGAAGGGCGTGGACGGACGACCTTCACGAAATTCGTCACTAAGATTGACACGATCACGTTAGAATTATTCAAACCAGCTGTAAATTTTTGTCTCGCATCTGTTTTGTTCGTTTCTCGGCTAGCCTCAGACGGCTTGACGTAATTATATGATTAAAATGTAGGTATGTCGAAATAAACGTTTATTGTCGCTTGTATAAGAGATTGCAACACAAATTTAACAATGTGGTTTCAACCCTACGACGCATCTGTGTACCGAACTTTAAGTCTCTAAATCTAATATTTCGAGATTGTATGTCTAGCGCGCCCCCTGATGGACCAATTTCCAACTCTTGCCATGATCAAAAGATGCCTGCATGCCAAATTTCAGCTCAATCGGATAAAGCGTGTCGGCGCTATCGTGGAGACACAGAAGTGCGTCCACAATACTTTCCTTGCCATGAAAGTAATAACTCGGGTGAAACAAATTATATTCTATAGTCAAAAAGTCCCATTTTCAAACGTTGTAATTACTATTAGGTAGGTATAATTTGTTTATGTAAGTGGCTAGTTCCGGAAGCTTCCAGTGTGACATAGGTATGTAAAAGAGTCAAGTAAATAAAAAAATACAAACACTCAAAAAATAAAACACAACCAAAGAAATAAAAACGGGGGGGGGGGGGGGGGGGGCAACAATAAAATAGATACTTTAATGCAAATTGAATTGTATGTATTGACTGCGCTTTTATTGTTTTTTTTTGCCATTCTAGTAAAATGGTGCTTTTTTTCAATTTAATTTATAATTTTTAGTCCTTACACGAAGACTACAAAGGGAATAAAGCCTATTAATTCTGACCTCGGTGTGTAGACAATTATTTTAAAATGCTGCCTGTATTCGGATATGCTATAAATATTTAGATATTTCTAAGTAGGTATACAATATTATATTTTGGCGAATTTACCAATGCGTTAAAAAAAACAATATTTGACCTAAGCGAGCATACTGCCATTATGACAAATATATGAGTTTGAATAAAAGTTTGTAATAAAAAAAACAATGCTACTTCAAAAGAGAGAGATCCCGTGGGCGTAATCACAGATAGCATATACATAATATGTAAATATATTATACCTCTGCGCTTTCGCCCGGCTTGCTTTGTAGCATGGCTTGTGTCACAATAGTAGCGAGATATGTCTGTAGTATATAGTGCAGTGGTTTCCAAAGTGTGCTACACGCACTCATAGGAGTACGAGAAAAAATATTCATTAAAAATTTTGAATTGACGCCAACTTCGAACAATTAATTGTTTAAAATTTGTAAGAAACTCTCTGATTGAATATAACCTTTGATTTAGACTAATTAAAGATTTTCAAGTTTTTTCTTTCACTCTCTAAATAACTGCATACGAAACCCCTTACAATATTATTTGAAATGGAGCAAGTAGTTGGCGTTTCTTCCAATTTTGATTTGAGGTGGGTAGGGGCGGCGAGATCAATACAAAGACGGGTGAAAAGGGTGGGGGAAAGCGTACGCTTTTTCTTTTCCTACGTCTTTGTATCGATCGCACCGCGACTTGTCGAGATACTATTAGTGTCCTAGGTGAAGTCCGGCGTTAGGGGACTTTCCCCTATAATTTTAATCAAATGCCTTTCTTTAATTTTTGACCTTGATTTAAAGAATATACTCTTATTGCAGTTGGATTTACATACGTCTACAATTTGAGCTACCTACGGCTGTGTGTTTACCTACGCGATTTTAAAATCCTATTTTGTAATATCTACTTGTATTTATCACCTTCCAGCCGATAAAGCTATCTCTTAAAACACTAATCTCGACCTAAAATATATTAATCCAACCTCGAAAGTCTCCTGGATGCCAATCAAAGCTTTTCAGAGTGTAGAAGTTTTCCAATAAAATTCAGCAAAATATCTATATTTTTAGAGTTTCCGGCTCTTTTGGTGAATTTTATTGGAAACTAATGAAAACTACTGATATATTTTTAACTCTTTTGGAGGATTCATCAACTTCATGACTTATAAATTGTGTTTTGGAAATATTATATCCATTTTGGCTCGTGTTTATCGATATTTCTCCGGGTATTGCTCATAACACATAAAAGATTAATAAATAAATCTTTAATCACATAAAACCTTAGATTTTCATCTATAATTATTATGATTTGTTGTGTGGGGTTTTTCTAACGTCTTTATGAGCCTTGTAACACTGCGACCATTGCTGATCTATTGTGTTCGCCTACTAGGTACCATAGTTCGGCGCTAAGCCTCGTGTCATTTAAGAACCTCAACAGGCTTTCGGCGCCAGATTGTTTTACCTTCTCAGGTCGGAGGTAATGCCCACACAAGTGGGTGTATCTTTTACGCATCAGCGGGCCACACTCGCACATGAGGTGCAGGGGAGTTTCCTCTGCCCCTTGACAGAACCTGCATATTTTCATATCCCGGAACTTGAGGGTCTTTCGTGTCCCGGTACATGTGTTTGTTCAGGCCACAATGCCCTGTGAGCGCCCTCACCGGTATGCGTAGATTGTTACTATTTAGCGATAATGCCTCACGGGCAGTCTTACTGTAGCTTGGTTAGCGCTTTGGAATGATTCATCCCTGTCATGTCATGTTGTTCCAGTGGTTGACGGATCGTTCTAAACATATTTTTTAAGCGTTAGGTTTGCAAGGCTTTTTGGTACGCAACGTCAAGTTTCAGGGCCGTATAACGTTCCCTTTGCTCCAGTCTTAGCAAGTTCGTCGGCTTTTTCATTTCCCTCGATTCATTTATGGCCGGGAATCCATCTTAGAATTACCCTGTTCTTTTCGCCCAGGGAATTCAGCAGTGACACGCAGTTTTACACCAGCTTTGAATTAATAGTATTAGAGGCTAGTGCCATAACACCTGCCTTGCTATCCGAGTGGATATATACTGTTAGAGATTTTCATCTAACTATTCGTTGAAAGATATGTATTTATATCTTTTATTTCGATTATGCAATGTGTTGTTTTTTCGCTACCTGTCTCATACAAAGCAATCTTGTGAAACAGTAGCAACTGGAGAAATATACCTCATTTAAACCATGATAATCTCATATTTAAAAATAATAAATGCTCGGCTTTCCACTTTCACCAATTTTCGAAGATATTTCATATAGAATCTTTGAAACGAAAATATTGAAATTCGAGCTTATGTTAAAATTAGATTATGAGAGAGTTTTTAAAAATGTGGTACCCTATAGGTACTGGCGTTTGCAAATGCGTAATTTTACCCATAAAGTTTATACGCTAGTGATTTATTTTCATATGGAATAATTAAAACCCCATAATTCTAGGTTTAGTACTTGTAATTTAGTATTTAATATCTAGTACTAGTACTTGTCGCTAGATCGCGAGAAGTAACCGTTTACACGTTGGTATTAGTAGAAAGGTATTAGTGGCACGATATCCGTTCAAAATGGAACACTACTGCACGCGCGCCTTATTTTTTCATACGATTTAAATTCTAGGATGAATTTTATAGTTGTTTCGTAATTCAAAAAACGTGTGCCACTTGTCATTTTGATTTGTCACTAAGCACTTGCCGCGGCTGTTCACATGAGTCAGCAGGTGACAAGTGCTTAGTAATTTGTGATGGGGTAGTCGCTTGTCGCTTAGTAAATAGGATCGGCTTCTAATAACTTTCATAAGCAGTTTCACTAATACTAATCACTAATACTAAGCATTAACATGCTGAATCAGCATGCTTACACGCAAGATATTAGTACAAAGAATTAGCTACTAAGCCCGTGTAAACCTAGCATAAGCCGTGTTGCTGTTATTCCTTGCATGCACAGGCAACTGTTGAATTTACAACATTGTGTACTGTGTACTGGTGCCGAAAACGTTGGAAGCCGCTGGATAGTGTAAAGCCGACATTGCACTACGCTATAGAGCCTGCACGTCCTGCCAGGGAGGCCTGGGGCGAAGGGGAGGGGGATATTCGGCGTGCCTTCGGGGGAGTGGTCATCTCGCCATTGGTTGACCGTACCGTGGAAGTGGTCGATATGCGGACGGAGAGGGAACAGAGCTCCATTAACCGTCCTCCCCCTTCTTTCCTCCCCCTGCCGCCCACGCCTACCCTTAAATGACAGCGAAGGGAATTTCATTACAAATTATTACGGCTGTCCTAGCGAGGGATCGTCACGGACTCGCTTTTTGCCCAACTCACCGCGGCGAGACTACTCAAAATAAAATATCTTGGAATGTGGAACTTAACGCCTATCCAGTGCTGGATTAACCCACGTAGAGGCCCTTAAGCGTTGATATCTCGGGGCCCTTTTGCACTTTTCGGGCCCCCCTTTTAGTATGTCAAACATTCTGATGACGATATAATGTAAAATAGACGTACATATAAACAAAACACGATCGCACCGGCATGAAGTGAGCCGTTAAACATTTCTGACAAAGCTTATGTTGCGTAGAAAAGACGCGCATATAAATAAAATACGATCACACAGACTGGCAGCGGGCAACTGTCGATAATTTATAACAATTATACTATTACTCAGATCAAAAACTTTATTAAACCATTTCTCCTCGAAATTTCAATCCAATTATTATTTTCTATCTATTCGAAACAATTTAAAAATATATATGATTGTAATGATACCTTATCGTGGTGACCCCAAATACGTGGGGCCCTAGGCCTGTTGGCATATTGGATAACCCGGCACTGCGCCTATATAGAGTCCCCTCACTACTTACACGACCTGATCTGCAACTAACCAGTTCATTTAGCAGTGATTTATGGCCCGATTGCGTTTCTTTGTGAACTAAAACTAAAATTAGTCCAAGCGAACGAGACAGAGCAATACTTTAGAGCGGAATATGAAACAAAAGATCGTCGATAAATACTACCTGTCGACCTTTTACTCGTCCGAATAAATTCGAGCATATTTCGTATGGTGTAAGATTGACCTTGGCGGGCAGTTTTAATGCGAAAAATCTCACATTCCGCTCTAGCGTATTGCCCTGTCTCGTTCACACGGACTAATTTCCGATTTTAGTTCACGAAGAAACGCAATCGAGCCCTTAGTTTACGTACACTGTGAATATAACGCTGCTTAACTTAGAAAATAACTGATCAAGTTGTGAGATCAATATCTTTCACATATTGTTGAATAAATGAGTTGTTAAAAAAACAAGTAAAGGTGTAAAAAAATAAGAATTTCACAATATCTTTTACAAACAAAATAAAACAGAATTCTACTACAATTAATTTCTTTAAATTATTTTATTCAATTTAAAATGGTTCAGGGAATATTTTTTAAGCAGATGTTGTGTTATATTAAGATGTTTCTATGAAGCAATAATTAAAGTAATTTGGTACATTAATAATAATTTGCTATAACTAATAATAGAATATAACCTAATAATTAAATAAAAGAGTCACGAGGCGGTAAAAATGGTGAAATGGCGAGGGGAGAAAAATAAAGAAAAGGTGATATGTATGAAGAAAAAAAATTATTGGAAACCATTAATAAAAATGAAATGTCTCGAAATACATTTACCTATATATACTAAAATAATCAAAACTCTTAATTTAGGAAATATTTTATAATATTCTCAATAACATTCGGAAATTAAAATAACTTTTAATTGTTTGTAAAATGTATTATAATGTATATCTTTAAGGGGCTCTCTAGACGATCAAGCATGCTTGTAGTTCATATCAGGGATTAACATTAATTAGATGTAATTGATTGACGAATGACGTGACTCCCTGGTTTTAACTAGAAAATTAGGTATTTTTTGGTAAATATAAAAAAAAAAAACATATTTCCTGCGGTTTACGATCCCCTCCCAGCCCGCGACGCGATGCTTGTCAAGCATGCTTGATCGTCTAGAGAGCCCCTTAGACTTTTAGTTGAGCGGTTATAGGTATAAATAAATCTGCATTTGTATAAATATTTTTTAATATGTTTTGAAAAGGCCTGGATCATTTTTCTGGTGTTTTGCTCATGTGTATTTCCCACCTGTTCAATGGTACCTTTGATTTTGTGCAAAAACTAGTATGTATCTTATCGTGAAAAAGAGTGTAACGTCCTAGCTAATCTAACCCTGTTTCATGCAAAAAACTGATTAATGGAGTATTGAAGTAGTTGGAGATTATAAAAAAATATACGAAAGTAGGCCAAGCTTTTAAACTATCCTAAATGCCAAATTTTCGATATTAATATTCTATATTAATGTCCTTATTATTATTGTCCATATTATTGTCCATATATTATTGTCCTAACCTATGCTGGAATGGCTTCACCCTGTGATTGGACAGTTTTACATAAATATAAATTGTTTATTTTTTTCTATACTGTATACCTAGTCGAATGGATTTAAGATAGTATAATTTCGATGAATTAAGCCTATAATGGCGTATAAGATATAAGTATTGCGTATGAGACGTATAAGATATATAAGACGTATAAGACGTTTAAAAGACGTAGGTACCTATAAGATATAAGTATTGCGCAAATTAATGGAATCACAATAATTTATTTAAAATAGAATCGGATTTGAAATGGTAAGGATTGTTAAGTTTACGGAAATGTTAAATGTTAATTCCAAGTACGATACCTTTTGTAAATTTCTGCATTTTAATAAAATGCGATAAAAGCAATTAAACTAGTTTAAGGCGACATGAGACCTCAAAAAAATATCAAGAAATGGGCAGAAAAATATCCGAAATGTAGGGAGGGTTTGACCAATAAAAATCCAGCGTTGACGAAGCGTCAAGCGCAGATTCTACGTCCGCTCGCGCCGGCCACCAGGCGCATACTAAGCGTTCTATCGCAGCGCTAGCACAGAATAACTATCTTTACGCAGTAGTGGTTTAAGGGTGTTAATAGCAAACCATATTTAGCGTAACTCTCAGAGCGCTCTCACGTTTTAATTAATTGTAATTAATTTAGGGCATAATAAAAAATGTGGCTAAGTGCGGCCCTAGAGAATTAATAAAATATAACAGTCAATATAATGAAATTATAATAAAACACACTCACCGCTTATATTGTAGGAGTAATCGCGCTTGAAAGTCAGTTTAAAACCTTTAATGTCCAAGGCAATGAGTAACTTTTTTGAGTTCAAATTTTAAATTGGTTCCTTGTCGAGGGTTTTGCTTAGAAAATTTTCTAAATTAATGCTTATATTTTTCAAAAAACTCATAAAACAAAAATTGTTCTGATATGGTCGTTCTCAGGTATCATGTCGCCTTAATTGACATTTTTACACTTGCGAGCAATATTCAAGGTGCAGTCGGATATAAGCGTGAAAAAGCGTTTTAATACTATATACCTATATTTAAAAATATTTAGAAGTGTAAAAAAGCGTGATAATACTATATATATAAAAAAAATATATAAAAAAAAATATAAGCGTGAAAAAGCGTTTTAATACTATATATATTTAAAAATATTTAGAAGTTTATATTTTTAATATTTTAAAGGAAACCCAGCATTCCAAATGCCGTTTCCGAAATAGTCTAGATATGTTTTAAAAACTATTTGAACCACTTATCATAAATACTTTCTCAAATATCCTGAAGAAAAATATATATTTTTTTAATGTATGTATCAAAATGTAAATAGCTACTAGAAAGGAAAAAATATTTTACAATTTGTCAGTATTGTGCGTCGTTCATTGTCATAAAAGGCGTTGCTAATGTATGATATAATATAATATCAATCAGCCTTGCGCTTCTAATGTAATATAATAATAGGGTACACATCAATAAGCACCTATCGATTGTACTATATCCAAAACAAAATGAAATACCGCGCGTAACTCCGCTCTCCCATCTGCAATTAATGGTTCCGTGAAAAGAATTCCTGTTTATTCCCGAACTGTTAAACGAGGAGCAAACAAAGCGACCCCGCAGGGAACGACCTAACAGCCCTCAATCGACGACTCGTCCTGAATACCAGATTGGTAATTTGGAACGATTTCAGTCGTGATGCGCGGTATTTTTCCGGCGGAATTAACTCATTTGGATTTGGGTAATGCGCACTAAGCGGATTTTCAGTTTAAAAGTGATTTAACCAATTTTTATTCAGAATGACAAATGCCAAAATAATACCTCCATTTATAAACAATAAGTATAAAATGGATTGGCGAACATTACGTACCTATATGGGAAAAGATTAAGAAAATACGACAGCTACATATTGAAGGAAATGTTGGAAAAATATCGAAATTCACCGAATAAGCTGTTAAAAAACTTACTGGACTAGAAGCAAAAAAAAATTGTTTAAGGCCAGGCCATTTATAGCCAGGCCGCTACGCTTTTTATAAACTGAAATGTTCATAGAAATCAAATCGAGATTTAGGCATAATTTGAGAAATTTACAATTTAATGTCCTCTCGAGGCGGTTACATCGGAACCCAGTCGGGTTCGTTCGCCGGCCGAAAGATGGCGCTCATTGATTTTATTTTTTAAATTACTACACAGATGAAATCAATCCTTGGCTACTAGCCCGGAAAGTCTTGGGGTGACTCAACCAATTTTTTTTCATCAGTCAACACTTCTATTTTATAATATTTAATTATTATTTATTCTGAGTGGTTTTCGGAGAAAAGGTTTATTCCAATGAAAATAAAAAAGAGAAAATCATTCATATTGTGATGTCTACATTAATAAAATAAAAGAGGTTTCGATAAAATTGTCAGCGTATACCAAAGAAGAAGATATTCGACAGCGTTCAATTTTGTGCGTAGTATTTTTTGTAATATATATTTAGATAACCATGTGTACACGAAATCAACTCCAGGCGTATTCAAATAAAAATATCTAAGTTTGGGGCTCATTTACTTATTCAAACATTCCAAAACTAAAAGTTTTAAAAAAACAACCTAAATATTACTTATATTGCGAATTATCGCATACAGTGTAATTATTTCCTGTTGTATGTTTACTTTAAAAAATTAAAAATGTTTAAAGGGACAAGAAGATGAGGCCTTAAAAGAAGAGAGATAGGTACCTACTACACTTATAATCGACATCAGCAAGGTGCTCGGTAGAAAGCAAATGGTGGAGAGACCAATATACAGGTGAAATAACTCACTGAAACATGACATGTAATATAAGGACGTAACGATGGTAGAATGGTAGGAATCGACAAAGGCTAAGGAAAAACTATACAAGACAGCAATACATGATCTGGAAGAGTGTAGATCAAAAGACAAAGATACTGGCCAAAGCACTCCAGTTTCCTTTATTTAATCTTTATGAGCAACTCCAAATTCATAGTAAGATTCATTCGCGTCCTTACTAATGAGATTTTTAAAATTTCAGTGGTGTTCGAGTCACGATTTAATATGATTAATTTCAAGGAAAACTATCATTACCGCATTAAAACCAAAGTACCTACCTATAAATTATTTTTACGAGTGCAATTGTTCTGTAGTCATTTTGTATTTGTAGATACAAAATTTTAAAAGTAAAATACTTAAATTTCATTCAACCATGGCGCTGTTAAAATGTTTTATCTACTAAAATTTCGACCTGCACGCCTCATTCATCACCATCATCATCATCAGCCGGTAGAAGTCTGCTGTTGGACATAGGCCTCTCCCATAGAATGTCATGACGAACGGTCTTGAGCCGCCTCCATCTACCCACTTCCTGCGACCGTGGCAATGACATCGGTCCATATTGAAAGGGGGGGGGGGGGGTCCCACACAGCGTCTGCCGGTGATTTGACAATTCGACATCTTTATCAGTGACCCAGTCTCTTCTGCGGATTTCCTCGTTTCAGATCCTATCACGCAGTGAAACTCCAAGCTTAGCTCTCTCCATGACTACTGCCCGACTTTGAGCTTGTGTATAAGGCCAATAGTTAACGACCACGTCTCAGTGCTGTATGCCATCATTGGCAACACGCTCCAATTATAGACTTTCGTCTTAAGGCTCTACTGTATTCTGCGATATGTACTCCTCGTTATAGTGTAAGAATCTCGTAAAACCGTTCTTAGTAGGTTTTCTCGATATCATTACTTAATTTCAATTTATCTTATTTTAAAAAGATATGCTGGCAGCACCGTCGATTTGCGCGGGAGCGCCTGCGTCGGCCATTTTACAGCGATACTTCGGAAACAAAAGCCAAGATAATCTTAGCGGGTAATTGTCGTTGGAAAGCATCGGCCGCCGACAAAGGAATAGCATTTAGCAATTTATTATGCTCGCATGTATAAATATGTAGAATCTACTCGACTTTTTTGTAAGGCCGTGTGATGATAGGCTAACGAAACAGAGCACAGGGCGGCGCGGAGCGAATATGACGTGCCAGCCATCATAATATAATAAATAATAATAACAAAACGCTTTATTTTATAAAATAAATCAGCGAGAATATTGCGTTGTAGCAATATCTTACAGCTAACCTTAAATTAATGGTAAACCATTTTTTTGCGGTAAAAATAAGATAAAACTATTTAAGAAAATATTTTATTTTATTTTCATTTTTTAGGAAAACTTACAGCTAGTTACACATATATAGGTACACATTGAGAAATAAGTGCAGAAGGCCAATTAAAAGTTTTCACATATAATAACAGTATACTAGAAGTGAATAAACAAACTAATATAACTAGATAGATGCTAATATTGCAAAGATGAAAAGAACATATTGTTTAGTATAAGTTTCACTTTTCGAGAAGAGGTGTTGAATAGGTCAATATCAACTTCTCACGCCAATACATTAAAACATCTACTCGCTTATAAAGGCACATCGTATCAAATGTATCTACGAGTGAAATTATACCATCCCGGAAGAAAATTCAAAAAATATATAAATATATTAAAATTAATAAACCTATAATGACGCAAGGAAGGGGAGGGGAGGGGACAAGAAAAAAATATAATAGCAAGTAAATTTATCAATTAATATTTAAAACGCAAGCTAGCTTGTTGTACATTAGTGAAGTTAGACAGACCCAAATTGAAAGTAGGAATTTTATTTATTCTGATTATTTATTTACGTTTACAATAGCTATTTTCAGCTTCTTTAAATTTCAATATGACTTTAATTACCAGGCCGATCCGACCAATTGTAGTATTTCTCAATGTTAGTCGATTGTTTATAATTGTTAAGCTGTTTTTATACGACTGCCCAACAAAAAAGGAGTGTGATGTGTTCAAGGTTCATCTATGTAGGTATGTATTCCGTTTCGTTATCCACCATAACTTCTAAACGCTTTAACCGATTTAGAAATGTGTGGCATTGCTAGAATCGTTATATTATCTTAAGTATCATAGGGTACCTTAACTGTCCAAGTATCATGTAAATAGTTGTTTAAATGTCCAAATGTCCGAATATCAATAAATTAACATAAATATATCGTGTTTAGTGTCAAATGAAAGGTCTGATTGAGTAATTTCCGGAATTATACATGTATATTTATGGATACATACATATACCACAAATATTTCATTAATGAACCGTAATAAAATTAATGATAAGTACAATAGTTCGTTTTCTGTAACTGCAGTTTGCTTTATTACATACTAGTCCACGTTTTCTGACAAGTATTGGTTATAATTCGATCTTTGATAGAATCTTTTTAATCCTAATTTTAATTAATGGTGCTATTACAAAAAAATACACTAATTCGTAAACAAATGACGCAAATAGCTAAACAAATGTAAATAAACGATTGGTATAGATCACATCCCTAACCACTTTCCGGTATTGGTCGAGCTGCCCAAGAAGTTGGCCCTACCGAATAGGATATCGAATAAAATACTTACTATTTAGAGTCGTAACCAAAGACAAAAATAGCTAAACAAACGTAAACATACGACCAATATATAGCTGCATACAGAAACTCTGAATTTTCTATGAGGGTCGGGTAGCTTCACGGACGTTTCAGTTGGGTGTTTTGCCTTTCGACATTTTTGATGATGGTGCATTTTGGATTAGTAATGATTTCATTAAAACAACAATATTACAATTAGATGGAACTCTGCATATTTTCTATTCCTGCAATATTTTCTTTGGAAAAATCGTTTTTTTTTCATATTTTGTTTATTACAAACGTGTATTTTTTTTGGGTTCATGAAATCGGGTTAGTATGCGTATGCAATTCATCAATCTATGAGCAAAATAATGTTGAAGGCTCTGATTATTTACATATGTATATTAGAGTTTTAATTATGCTATAATATGACATATTATATGAAGTTATTGTAAATTAATAAATAAAATAAAATTACATAAGTTCCTCTGGAAAATGCATCATATTTGAGCCAAGTAATAAGAATGAACTAATATATTTCTATCTTAGCTAGTTCATTTGTTTTTTTTTTGTTTCTCAAATATTCATAAAATGAGAAACTTTTAACTTTTAATTACGCATAAAGAATATGGATTAAATATATTACAAAAAATAAAAAAAACACGGCTGCTGTTACGGAAAGTGGTCTATCGTAATTATAATTATTTTTATTACGGCTTTTTAATGAAATTTTTGTGGTTTATGTATTTATCCATTTAATTTGTATGTGTTTCGCCGGAATGTACTCAATCAGACCTTTCATTTGACGTTAAACATAATATATTTAGGAAAATTATTGACATTTGGACATTTAGACATCTAATTACTTAGTATTTGGAAAGTTAAGGTTCCATATGACACTCGGGACGACATGGCGACATAGTGATTCAGATAATACTACACGCTTTAAATTAGGTTCAAGCGTTTAGAAGTTATGGTGGAATAAAGAAACGGAAAACATGCATAGATAAACCCTGAAAACATTACACTCCTTTTTTGTTGGGCAGTCGTGTAAAAATACACTTATCGACAAGTGCTAATAGCTGGCAACCTCTTGCGAATCTATTTATGACGTTACCTACTGAGAATGACAATAAATATGTAGACGTAGTCTCTTTCTGCAACTGCATGCTTGGTGATATATTTCGTTCTTCCCATTAATTAGTAGCCATGCAATTTACTCAAACTAGCTTCACGTTGAGGTATTGTTGGGTTCCTTTGCGTTAACTTTTTCAAACAAAATAATGATCTCGTTAAAAGTGATTTGTGATGATTGATATAAATGTGAATTCGTAAGATTTATTAAAGAGTAATTTTGATTTACTTAATTAGGATCTTATGTGTACATGTGATTGTAAGAAGTGTGTTTGCTGGATGAAAAAACATATTATGAGATAATAAAAGTGTATAAACCTATAATTACAGTTCCATTATCACATGAGAGAAAACATAAGAAATATGATTTAAAATATTACTGTGTGAATATTGCATCAGTTGAAATGTGCAACATAGAAATATATTTTTATATTTAACGTAAGAATAAAGATCCAAACTAAAAATTACAGTTTGTAACACCCGACGTTTAGGCGACGTTGCACCTACCGCCGCCGGAGTCTACTCTAGACAACGGCGGCTGCAACGTCGTTGAAACGTCGGGTGTTACAAACTTTACAAACAGTAGAGTCGTTTTTTATCTTATTTATAATATAAAATAACCGAGATAGTCTCCGATTTCAACGATTAATTGGTACTGTCAGTCTGTAGATACACGATCATCATCACCATATTTATTATTTACTTGTTCTACAAATAGTATTTAAAACACAAGGAATACGGCATAAAAGTAAGTGCACTAAATGACGGTATATGAGACACATAAGATAATGAAATAATAAATATTCAAACAAAAATAACAAAATCAAATGTAAATAATTTAAAAATATATATTATTAGCTGATCGAAACCAATAACAACAATTAAATTGTCAATAACCAAATAATCAACGGGCTATGACTTGGCTTCGAATACGTGAACGTAGAAACATTCATATTCTTTCCCTTCTTTATAAAATCCCCAACAATCCTACTTCTCCCTCATGCCTAACCGAAAAATCAATCACTAAGGAAGTCATGGTCTTCTAATCTGTCCCAGTCAGTATAGTAAAATTGCGATCCCCACTCATAATTCCTCGTTTTTTACTTATTCCTTCACCGTTCATGCAGCTAGACTATGGAAACAGCTCCCGTAAAATATCAGAAACGCACCAACGGTTTCTAGTTTTTTAAGTGTCTCTGAAAAAACATTTTACGTTCCTAAATTCCTAGTTATCCTACGTCTCATCCCATTCTCTCCTATCCTTCGCTCCTTGCAAATATTCCAAATCCTAATTATATTTGTATAAAAAAGGGCATTTTTGTTACTTGATTAATTTTTGTTACGTATTTTTTTTATTTGATTGCTTTATCTATTTATACCTAAATTCATTCACTTACACGAAGGTTAGCTGTAAGAGATTGTATTTCAGGCAATAAGTTCCCCGTTGTATGTTTTTTTTTTCAAAATGTGCAATAAAGAATTTCTATCTATTTATCTATCTAGCTATGACGATCAAAGTTGTAACATTAATTACATAGTTTTTATTTCTTACACCAATTTTTAATCTTCAATTTTACTTTTATGATCCAGCTAATAATGATTAATAATACCTATTAGTGTACATATTCTTTCAAACTTATTATGTTCTTTTCTTTACTTAGATTTTATATAGGTTACATACATATTTACACAAATTTTTAATGTCCGCCTTTGAACGGACTATAGCCTAAATAGGTGACATTAAAATAGAATCACGTTCAACAGTTTTTGGAATATAATGTTATCATTTTTATGCTACTGAATTTATGTCTATGATATTTTAATCGTACATGTTGTCCATTTAATTGTCATATCGATGGCTTACAGGCAATACCTCGTAACCCACGGAGACCAAATTTTACAGGAGAGAGTAAAAACTGTTTTATTTCACACAAAATTAAATAAATGTAAATGTTTTGTGGTTGTTGTTTCTGTTTCATTGCTTTTAGTAGTTTTAATTAAAAAATATGATTTTAAATATTCTATTTTAGGAGTTATTGTGGAATAGGAGATACTGTCTTTCACTTATAATGTTCAAATGAGAAATATTGTGGAATAAGAGGTATTGATTTTGCAATATTAATTTCTGGTATCTTTTATTTTTATCAATAAAACAGTTAAAAATGGTATTTTTTTAAACAAAGTATTATACTTATGAATAAAGCTTAAAATTTTAAAAATCGCTTTCTCAGTTATAATGTGGAAGTGAATCGTAGAAATGGTGAGTATCTGAAGGAAGAGCAAACTTGAGGTCTTGTAAGTCTTTCCATTTTCTAGCCGTTATTTTCAGTTTGCTCTTGTGTAGGCGAGGCCATTCCGGTCGTGGCAGAGAATCTTCATTGCTTCTTTGTTTTGGTCGATGCGGAAGCTCCATGAAGTCACTGTCAAAGTTCAATTTGACTAAAATTTTATGGTCATGAGGACTGTACTTTATCATTCTTATATCTACGACGCAAGGATCACCTGCTTTCTTCCCAGGACGTATAGAAGTGTACCTCTGTAGAGCGCTGTCATCATAATTTGTAAAGAATGTATAGTCCAAAAACTTTACCTCATATGGAAACGGCTTTGTACGGGCTTCTCTAGTTATCGAAATGTACTCACTAGGCAAGTGAATTTCTCTATTTTTTATGCGTCTCTCTATGGAAGCATGCACCGAGTCACACTCCATTTGTGTATGGCCAACCTCGAGGAATTTTTGTTCAATAGCTATATTATTATTTATGGAGTAATCAAGGAGAGCATTTGATAAAATTGTGTTTCTATTTTGGGCGGTGCACCCGTCAGAGTATATAATAATTTTCTTCTTTTCATTCATACAGCATTCCTTTAAGTAATCAATTAAGCACGACGCATAGGTTGAAGCAGTTTGGTCAGTATCGCATTCAGTATACCAATAACATCTTGCGTGATGCGTAGCCAAATTGTAAACAGTGAAATTATGGCAGGACAGTTTGGTCTTATAGTAAAAGGCACTGCATTTTAAATCTGGAGAATTCTTTACAGCTTGCAGATCCATTGTAAGGACAGTGCACTCGCCTTTTAATGCGCGCTCTTTATCATTGCTTTTTTCTTCCCTTGCCTTATCTTTTTTCAGAACATGCTCACGGTGCACAGTTTCATCGATGCCTCCAATTTTAAATCCTTCGCACAAGTCACACTTATCCTTTTTCAATTTGTAAATGGCGAGATTTTTCATGAAAAACACTTCATGAAATAATTTTATCGATGCTATTCTGTCAGTCTTTTGAGCATCTTCGCAGAACTGTTTGTAAATGCCATACAAATGTCGGTGTGATTTTATATCCGCTTGTAGATATAATTTTCTTGTGTCTTTTCGAGCGTAGTGCGATGGCAGCTTCGGCAAAGTATCAAAGAATTGAATCATCAAGTCCCGTTTTTCAGTATTCTTGATCGCCGCTTGTGGTTTGTTATGCATTCCATGTTCACTTTTTTTTAACCAACCTCTTACTGTGAATTCTCCTAAGCCTAGGGTCGACAAAAATGTCTTCTTACATACTTGCACTCTTTTATCACCAACCGTTAGATGATAAAACTTTGTCGAATCTCTCTTAGAATCACCATCTTTTTTATATCTTCGCAAAGGAGCTGTTTGCGTGACGTGGTTTACGATGAAGATTTTTCTTTGTTTCCAATCCATGTCGCCCCAAAACTTTTTGAAAATGTCATTCCTTTCATTTTCCGATATAGATTGACATTGTCTTTTAGAGGTTTTAGAACATAGTTTCAAATCACATTTAGGGCCAATTTTTCGAGCTGCTCTTGGTTTATTTTGATGAATTTTATTATCAGTACGGGTGAATCCAATGTATTTCTTTCCCTGCATTCGAAGGATTTTTGCTTTTTGCCGCTTCCAATTTGTAGGGTCAGCTACCCGTGTTCGTTTTCTTCCTGAAAAAAGTTATTATACATTTTTTACTAGCTGTAGTAAATGGTGGAAGTACTAATATGGCATCCAGATATCACTAAGATGTGTTAGGCTGGCATCACGGGCATGTATAGTAGGTGATGTAGCCACTCATGACAGATCCATAAAAATCAATAAAATGTTTTTATACAATTGAATTTCGATTAGATAATAATGAAATACCTTCATCAGGATCGCCATATTCCCGGATGTTGGGGTCCTCGTTTTCTATTATGCTTGGGGTGCTTTCCGAATCGCTTGTCGGGATGTATTCTGAACCACTATCAGCGAACGGATGGGTTTCACTTGAATTTGATGATTGAGATGCATTGAACATGCGTTCAATTTCTGTGGAATACAAACACACACAACAAATTATGTGGAACATAGAAATGGAGTAAAAAAAATATAATTAAAATATATCCAAGTAAAATGTACATAATTAGAGAATGTCCTGGCAAACAGGAAAGATTTTTTAAATGGAGATAGTTATGGGTAATATTTGGCATAATATTTACAAGTACATAAATTGTGCTCACCTTCTTCATGTTCACCGTAACCATCAGTGGCTTCTGGGTTGGCTGGGCGTATCTGGGGTGGACGTAGCTCATCTTTCTGGTGTGAACAGCAGGGCTCATTCAACGTCATCTTTTTTATTTCTGTATTTTGTACACACAAATCAGTAAGGCTTACACAAACAAATCTAAAGCTCAATAGTTTTAGGTAGACAAGAATTATGCGAATCCGCTAGGTGAGACGACGACATTTATTTGTATTGCGGTTAGGCAAAAGCACCATACCGCTGAAGGGTAGAAGGATTGGAGAAGCATTGGTATCCAGCAGTGCCTCAAACCCTCAAAATATTCATAATAAGGTGGAGTTAATTAAATACGTAACTAAATATAAAATATAAGCTACTAACCACCGTCATGTTCACCGTAGGCTGAGCGACCCGGTGTAATTGTATTAGGGGCTGCAATTATACGCTCTATGGTATTTTTTAAAGTGAGTTCATCTTCAGTCAAGCCAGCGTCTGGCTGCTGCAGCAGTTCTTGATCGGACTGCAGCTGTTTCGGCTGCAAGGATATTTCTTTTTCTTGTCTTAGTTTTAATGCAGACAACTCTTGCTTAAGTTGGTTTCTTAGAATTAATATTTTTTTAAACTTCTTCTTAAATGTCTGCTCCTTCTCTTCATCACCCGAAGAGTCCGAAGCCATTGCACCATCTGTATTTCTGCTAGCTGTGAACAAGAGAAAAGGTTTTACCTACATTTTTTCAGTTTTATTTGCTGAGCGAAAACGAACTCGACGGCAACAGAAATTATCATAATTTATTAAAAAACATAAAATACTCATTTCAAACATGTACTTACATTATTTTTCACAGTATTCCGAATGAAATCGCAGTTTAGAGTCACAATTAACGCGCGAACAAAAGTTAACCTCAAAAAAATTTTGACAGCTGTGTGGCTTGCGAGTAATTGCCCGCAAATTTCCCCGAATGTGTTGCCACTCCAAGCCATTCACTGTGGGACGTGATTTTTTGTGTCCTAAATTTTCGTAGTAGTGAAATAAGAGGTATTGCCACTATTTGAAATTATTAAATGCAATAGACCGTGGGTTCCGAGGTTTTACAAGCACATACAGTTTTTAATTTGAAAATTTTCTGTACACTTAAGTCGATTTCAGCTTTTTTGTGGGTTAAGTGGTATTGCCTGTAAGCCATCGATATATTATTGTGAATAGCAAATATAATTAAATGGAAATTTATATATAAATAAACAAAAATAGAAAACTTTGAATCGGAAAAGATCAATCACAAAGCGAATGTCATGGTAATTGCAATATTATTAAAAGATATCCAGCGGTAGGCGCCTGGTCAAGTGTATTTCTTAATAGTTTAAAATGGTCAAGTTAAAGCTCTCTTCCGGATGCAGGTACCATAATAAAAACATAAAAACTAAGATATAAAAATGACTTTAGGCAATATACTATCCTTTTTGTGATGCGTATTGTGACTATACACGGTCCGGTAGGATAGTGGGTATGGGGCCTGATCTTTCATTGTAATGTTTCGGGTTTGATTCCCTACTGGGTCACCATTTTCCGTTGGGATAAAATCACCGACATTACACTGGAATTGTGTCGATCGAATGCAATAATAAGACATGCACTTATATACAATGTTACATGCACACACTTCATAATAGGGGAGATTGTTCATCATAATACTCTTATTACACTTCTGGGGGGTGAGCGGCATGGACTACATAGAATATAAACCCCCATTGTGAACATTCACAATTTTGAGTAAAAACATAACATATATCGATATGAACGAGTTCAGCGGTTCATACGTCTATTATGCTACGACTTCTAGTCGGCTTTGTAATCTTTGGTTCCACGAGACGTCTTTGCCCCGGGCGGCGGCGTTGCCAGCCTTCGGAAATTTACGAAGGCATCCGATCATAACTTGTCAACGGCGGTGATGTGTCCCTTTCTGGCGAAGCCGCGCTCCCACAGAAGCCGCGATAAATAACCTCCTGCTATCCCTCTCTGGCCCCGCGGCCGTCCTATATGCCTTCCCTGTCGCGTGGGACTACCTCCGCGCTATAATGGCCCATAAACGATACACCTTTGATGTCTTATCGTTTCGGTGAATTTACGATAATCACCCTTAATTTCCGACTTACCCGAGTGGGTGTACGTGTACGTGGCTACTATACGTGGACGCATAAATCGCTCTATGTAGCGGTGTTTGATTTCATTCAGATACTATAAAAAATGGTAAGACTGAAAAAAAATCGGTTGTGTCACTCCAAGACTTTCCCGGCAAGTAGACAATCCCCCCCCCCCCCCGCCAACATTCCCTTCCTAAAGGGGGCACAGTTTACCGTAGTATATTTCTAGTATTTTTCGTGGTATTAAAATTCAATTTTTTTCCAAAAATTATGTACCTAGTATTTTCCCAAACATGGTGGACTTTTGAATATTATTTGTGACGCGCGTATGCAAGATATTCCGATTTCACAACGTTTTTTTCGTTCAACAAGGCATTTGTGTACCGATTTTCTAGTCTTTAACCCGTCGGACGCCAACAGTGCTTATAGGCAATTTGCGTCGTTTGACAGAGCCGCGCGTAACCGTTTCGGCCGACCCCCATATATAAATGTATAATATACACGACTAACAAGATTAATGTCTAGGTAACAAGAGGGCATTCACGAAAAAACGATTTTGTCAGTAAAGGCTGACTTTCGAGCGGTTAAGTCTAATATTTCGAGATTGAAGTATGAGTAGCGCACTCTATGGATGACTGATTTCAAATATAACCTTATCAACTCTTGCTGTTAACAAATGATGCCTGCATACCAAATTTCAGCGCGATCGAATGAAGCGTTCAGGCGCAGGCACACTCAGACAGACACACAGTTTTAATCGTCTCAGGGGGCTCAACATGAATATTTCCGTCTTTAACTCGAAAAAGATACTTTCTCTCCTGGTTGGTTGGTAGGCCGGGAAAGTAAAATAAGGATTGTTTTAATACCAATACCAAGAAATGTAATATTTGGCACTAATGAAAATATAAAACTTACGAATTAAATTCATGATAAGGTTTTCTTTTGTTTTTCGTCACTTATTTTTGAACGTCCAGAGGTATAGTAAAAATTAAGAAAGAAAAAGTATTCTTCGTATAAAATTCAATATTTTATATTTTCTGTATTTTATTCCAGGATTCAAAATAAAAAAGTTACAACTTTTAAACTGAGAAAAAAGTATGTTTCTTTGATTAAAATCCCCTGCAAAATGACCAATAATGGCTAAATGACACTACCTATCTGATTTTTTTAAATTAATGGGTTTTTTTAGGTCCACCCTCTTTTACCACTGTGTCTTAATCTTCATATTACAACTTATTTAATCATTATATTTCCAAAATTTCTAACACAAAGATATAAGCAGCCTGTTGTAAACGGGTCTGAAGTCTTGTTCGGTACATTTATTATTTTGAGTGAGATCGAATAGTGTTGTTGTTATTTAATAGATAAAATGAATGTCCAATAAATACATGAAATGATTTTCGAAAAACCTTCGACTAAGTAGAAATGACCCATTTTTCGCATATTAAATCCTAATTAGATGCACGACTGTAAACCGTTATCTTAATATCCATCGCCACAACATGTTTTAGTGCTACCTCCTTAACGACTTACGAACATGAGTGTCAAGTCGTTATTTTAATAGCATTCCGTTTAAAAAATACTTATGTTTTGTGGTAAATGTTGATAAATATTTTTGCACAGATACTTTGTTAATTTTCAGTGTATTGCCATTGAAGTATCGATGATCTGAAAATAAGTTTCTTGACATTTTTTTTTGATTGATTCAGTAGCATTTGTTAAGTTATGAATATAATGATTTTTTAATGAAATAATATAATGAATGTCGTATAATTTGTATATAATGTAATAATATATTTAGAATGAATAAGCGATCAGAATTCTTAAAAATTAAAAAAATAGTTAGTGTTTTTTTATATTTTTTGTCACTATGTTTTTAATGACATTTGTCACTACGTTTTTAATGACATACACCCATTTTTGTCACTACGTTTTTAAATACTGTCACCCCAGGACAAATATAACATCTAGTAGGGTGATGAAATCCATACAAATCTAATATAGTCAGCTTCGCGAAAAAATGTTGTAAGAATATTATTAGATTCACTCTTTATTTTGTCTAAATACATTATAATTGATAAATTTATAAATAAGTAAATAAATACATATCAATGCATGAACTGCCATTTTTTATGAAATAGAACTATGATCACCAGCATGTCATTAGTTTCCAAAACTGTGCACGCCGTTCTTTGGGATACTCTATAGCTAAGACAACAGTAGTCATTGTATATGGACAAGACAATGACATACGTGTTTATTTAATCTCTGATTTGCAAGAAACGTTACCAATGAAGAACCTATTATATGTCATTATTTATATATCTTTTACACGTAATTTACACTTACCCGCCATCGTTGGATAACTTGAGTAGGCTGCTGCGGATTCTAATGCATGAGCGTGACTATGATGCGCTGCTGTCGCTTGGTCGTGGTGTAATCTAATAAAATATAAAATCATGTTATTTCGAAGAAGTGAATGTTACAATAAATAAATTTTAAGGAAAAATTCTCTCTATATAAATAAAAATGTAAATGCTCGTTTATTAAAAATCCTAAATCTCAGAAAGTTCTTCACCGATTGCGTTGAAATTAGGACCCAACGTTGCATTCTTATACGCGCGTGTTTTTATCTATACTAATATTATAAAGAGGTAAAGTTTGTGAGTTTGTGAGGTTGTAGGGAGTAATCCCTGGATCTATTAAACCGATTTTGAAAAATCTTTTAACAATAGAAAGCCGCGTTTTTTTGTGAGTGACATAGGATATATTTTAATTCGAAAAATTAAAAGACTTTTTCGTGGTAGTCGGATTTGCAAAGTAAATCGAAGAAAAAACGGTCGAATGAAAACGTTTCTTACGAACGCTGCCTTAACGATGAGAGATATATGATTGAGGTCTAAAGAAAAGTTGTAGAGCTTGATAATATCTATAAAAAAGTCAGCGACAGCATATGTCTAACTTTTATATTTAGGTCACAAAAAGTAGTTTTTTTATATTAAAAATCATTTAAATTGTTAGGACATGTTTATTGGTCATAATATTATCAACAATTATGAATTATTATCAAAATAAGAAAATTTATCGTCTCAAGTGTTTAAAACAAAAGACTTTTCCCTTTTACTGCATAAATGGTTAAAGAGATAATACGACATCACCGCGACCGTATCTCGGGTTGGAACTCCTGAAAGACAATATATTTTGGTACCAAATAATAACATTACATCTAATATAGTATGCAGAGAAGTTTTGAACAATTAAAATAAACATAATTTATTCAATCATAATCATTTCATTCACTCATTTGAAACCCGGTAATATAGCCAAATTGACATGCAAATACATACATAAGTACATATGCAGTAAAAATATAACCCTCCTTTTGGCAGTCAGGAAATAAATCATAGCACTCAATACTAACCGAACCACGCTCATAATTTCATCACAAGTAAAAATGTTTACCGCCCAACGAAGTGGGCACGGATCCGCTAGTATTATATATAATTGAAACGAATATATTAGAAACGTCTGCTTTGCTTTTCTTTCACCTTTCTTTTCATTCTTTTTGCATTTAACCAGATTGAGCCGCAGCAACACGTGGATGGGTACAAAATAGCCATTCTATAATTCTGAATAAATGTGCAAACTGATCGAGAGTGGTTTCATAATTAGTACAGTAGTGATGTTGAAAAAACTGTTACGTTCGCAGTTTTAAATTCACAGTTTGAAAGGACAATAAAAAACTTGGAGGTGTAGGTATAGAGGAAAAGTATAGAGGTGTTTTTTCACAAATATTTCTTTGAAGTCAAAGGATATGAAATCTGCATCCTCACATGGCACCATCTGCATACCTCAGTATTACTGGTAGCTTGATTTTAACATCCTAGTCATGGCGTAATTTTTATATTTTCTCCTAGGAGACTTTCGCAAAATTACATCTATCTTAATAATATACTAGAATAAAAACTGATAAAGTTACCTTGAGGTATGTGAGGCCGACCAGTCCATGGTACCCTTGGCATACTGGGCCGCGTGATGAGGCAACCGAGCTGGTGGTAGGAGTAATCCGCTATACTGCGCAGCTGCCGCCATATTGTGGTGATGATGATGGTAATCATGAACCGCTCTGGCAAATTAGAAATCATATTATTTTGTAAAAAAGATGAATTTCCAATGAAAAAAGTCATGGAAACCAAATATGTTTATTAATTTCGACTTCCATGAATGTCACTAATTTAACTTGGAATAGTTTAAAGGTAATAAATTCCCTTCAATATATAATAGATGTGTATAAGATTTATTTCTACTTTTTACAGAAATATAGTGGATTGGCTGATTGGTCTAATTCTTATTCTAAATAATTGAGACCATGCTATATTTGGAATTCTAGGGAATTTGATGATTTGATATAGATATATAGACCTAAATTTAATGATCTTGATGGAATGCCGACTCACCGACTATTTTGACATGACAGTCGTCGCTCTACGATAATCTCTTCGATAAAATTAGTAATTGCTTGAAAAGTAAAGTAGTGCATAGATTTCGATACATTATCGTGCTATGATAAACTGCTGTTAGCGAAAAGCTGGTGTTAGGTGAAAAGCACTCATTTCGGTCATCTGCATTTCTTGCGCCATAATACGTCTATATAATTGGAATTAAGCTCCAAAATGTATTTGCATAGCGCCTAAGCTTTATTCAATTTACCCGAATGTTCTTTAAAGAACTAAAATCACAATTAGTAGGTATATGCCAGCGAGACAGGCCAATACGATAGAGCGGAATATAAAATGAACGGTTGCCACTTTCCAGCATAAAACTACCGACCACAAAGCCATCTGTCTAAAAAAGGAAAAAATGCTTTCAAACTAATTTTGATGGTTCTGGGTTCGGTAGGTAAATTTTGTGCGGGAAAAGAGACCCGATCGTTCATTTTAGACTGCTCTGTCTCTTTCGCTTGAACTATTTTCCGATATTAGCGCACGAAGAAACGCATTTGAGCCCAGTGTGTATCGATTAATAAGAATAATATATAATTATAATAACTTTAAAATGATCTAGTATTTTACCTATGGTGATGCGCAGCAGCAGCTGTGTACTGTTGATAGTGCTGCGTCCAAGGGTCATGCGCATGGTAAGGATCGCCATACAGGTCTCCTGCCACCCCTGCAACTCCTGCCATACCGGCCATGCCTGCCATACTGGCTGCTGGCTGCCATTGACTGTTCCAGAACGACGCAGGGAAGTTCCGTGCAGACATCGGGGAATGTTCTGCAACAAGAAGGATGTCATTTTGTAAATATGTATATTATATTTGAAATGATCGTCAGCCGAGCTGGAATCGAGATGGTGGTTGTGGACAATTACATAGGATCCCATATTTTATACGAAGAAAGCTGTCTACCAGCAAGGTCATAGACAAAAAAATAGGGGTGTTTGCCTGATTATTCAGGAATACTAGAACTTTTAAAGATTATAAATACAATAACTACTATCTTACTTACACTTACATAGTTATCTACTTTCTAAATTAAAATTGATGAATTTAATCGGATAAAACAAGGGATTATTATTATAAGTGTATGTAAATAAAGTAATTGGACTGTTTTTTTTAATATATTTTTTAATTCAATTGAAATTATGAATCCACATTGTGCTCGATTGCGTTTCTTCGTGAACTAAAATCGGAAATTAGTCCGTGTGAACGAGACAGTGCAATACTCGAGCGGAGTGTGAGATGACCGGTTGTCACTTTTTCGCATTAAAACTGCCCGCCAAGGTGAAATCTTACACCGCACGAAATATGCTCGAATTTCTTCGGACGAGTATAAGTTCGGCAGGTAGTATTTATCGACGATCGTTCGTTTCATATTCCGCTCTAACCTATTGCTCTGTCTCATTCGCTTGGACTAATTTTAGTTTTAGTTCACAAAGAAACGCAATCGGGCCTATTGTCTCTTTCAACGTAGGTGTCTAGGGATGCCACACAGTACTGAAGACGGTTGGTTCATTCTTCATAGCAGTGCTGGCATTTATATACTGGAATCGCGTTGAGCTGATCTGTTAAACCATTTTCAAAATTCGCCATAAGGTGTGAATTTGAGTTGTCGTTTGAGGTGAATTTTCAGTGTCGATAAAAAGATTAAGTTACTTTGTCTGAAGTTGAGACGTGCCAGAAAATGAGAAATATGTTTAATCCACCACAAAGAGGGGATACATACTCTTCTCCTGTTGTCTTTTTGGTCCTGGGACGGATTTTTAGGAACCGTTTTCGTACAGATGTTCTATATCATACTCATACTCAAAGAACACTTGAACCCACGCTCATAAACTTTTCCTTATTTTTTCCTTTTTTCCTCCCTATTGCGTCCCCTGCGTCATTATAGATTTATTGTTTGTTTTTTCTTAATTTTATTGGTTTGATTTCCTGCTAAATTTAAAAGATTAAAATTATATTTATTAGTATATTTTTACCGCATAACATGTTATTCCACTAGGTTAAGGTTAGCTGTAAGATATTGATTTTAGGCAATAAGCTCGCCTTTTTGTTAAATCAAATAAAGCCTTTAATTATTATTAATTATTATTATTATTACATCACCAATTCGTTAGTCAAAATCTGATGAACGCTTGTGCGAGTCATATTCAACTCTTTTTTGCAAAAGTCTAAAACGAAACTCGATAGCGCACCGTTGCTTGAGATTATTGTTAATCATATTCAGAACACACTAGAAAAAATCGGTTCACAAAAATTACTGCTGCGGACCGCCAAGTAATTCTAGAGAGTGCAAACACGTACTAAAGACATCATACGGCGTTCAAGCATTTGTCTCAATATCGAATCAATAAATCTAATAAATTCAATCATTTATTGTGAACTGCCTGTGTGTCGTCGTACCTGTGTAAAGTTACGGCGAGTTCAACACAATTTACCATTAAGGTATACAATATATATATATATATATATATATATATATATATATATATATATATATATATATATATATATATATATATATATATATATATATATATATATATATATATATATACCTATATATATATATATATATATATATATATATATATATATATATATATATATATATATATATATATATATATATATATATATATATATATATATATATATATTACCTTCATATTATTATTACCTTCATATATGGACTGGCTGTCATTGTATGATGCTAGACAACCAAACGCACACATGTGTCCGAATGCACAAGAGTGCTAAAAAAAGCAAAAACTCGAACCAAAACAAAATGGTCAAATGGCTTATATCCTAGTACCTATTATATATGTATTTTTACCATTTCGTCAAATGCTCTAATATAATTATTTCAATACAAAGAGAGGTCAATTTGTTTGCTGCATTGATGAAAAAATTACTACTCAGCAAAATATGCACTGCAGCAAAATATTATTCAAAGAATCCGGTAGACTTATTGACGAGATCGCCATAAAGATAGTCCCCTCAATACTCTAAAGTATGCATATAAAGGATCATGTTTGAATTAATTAAGAGATACGGGACATTTTTCCTTGCCTCATTCAGCTTTTTCATGAAATTCCTGAGTGAGGAATAATTTATTTTTTATTCAGTTTTCATGCATCGACGCAGGAAGGGAGCAATTGGTGCGAAGGTGGTGATGTCGCATTTGTCTGTTTACGAATGCTAAGCTGGAAAGCATTGGCTTGTATGGACCTTGGTTGTAATAACCATAATCATTTTATTAATCTCAGATTGTACACATGTTTTACACATATTTACATATACATAAAGTACATTGAGATATGTGTAAACACACCTAAATTATGTTTTTTATATATTAAAAAAGCAGCCAAGTACTTAAATAATTTAGAAATACTTCATATTTACAATCAATACCTAACTAAGAAATTCAAATTTCTATACGTAAGAAATTTAAATACATAATTTTTATATCAAAGTTTGTAACTTTACAACGTTGAATTAAATATTATACATTAAATTCTTTTAAATTAGCTAAATAAACACTCAACAAAAATATCAGATAATTAGACAAAAAAACGGTCTAAATCATACTACTTTATCAATATTAACAAAATTATCAATAACAATAATATTTAAACTATAATAATAAGCAATGTTTCGTCCATAGTTGCATACGTCTATGATATAAATCGAGCCGAAAAACATGAGATTGTTGTATCTATTTCAATGAGCTAGCGAAATGCTTAGTCTGGTTTGTCTTTGCAGGTCAGTAAATAGTATAGGTACCTACCCAACGCGCGGATACCTTTTTTTTATCCCCAACTGATTATGTAAAATGATCTGAGCACTGTCTATCGAAATCATTACTTCTTCAGCAATAAAACAAATTTTTTTTAACCATTTGTTCGGCCATTGCAGTCTTAGGGCACCCCAATGGTCAATTTTGGTAAATAATCTCCCCCCCCCCCCTTTTAATAGTTGTAATATTGATTGGGTCAAGTGATTATGATCGCAAATATAATAAGTATATCTGTATTAATTTTGTAGCATTTCCATAGTATTAAAATAGCTATTTTCCAATATGATGTAGTATTTTCTTAAATACGGCGGAATTTTAAAATTATTTGTGTCGCTTGTATACGAGATATACCAACCCAAATGTCACAGTGTGGTTTCGGCCCAACGATGCATCTCTGTACCAAATTTCAAGTCTCTAAGTACAATATTCGATTTTGAATTATGACTAGCGCACCCCATGGTCACAACTTGCGGTGTCAACTACAACGGGCGAGCCCGTCACCACAGGACGTTTTAACGATTTTTCGTTCAGTCGCCCTGCAGTTAACGTAGAAGACTTGGACAGAACAATCCAACGTCCAGCTACGTCACAACCCGCAAGAAGCCAACGCCTTTACCGCGAGATAGCCAGTATGTTACCTGGCGGGCCGACCCTCGCGCCCTTGCTTCCAATTGTGACCAGATTTCTCCGGTCTCTCGATTGGTTCCGAGTTCGAGGTCGCTTGCGCGGTCCTCTCCATTACGAAGCGGTGAAACGGTGTACACCGAATCTATCGCGGACCAAGGCGTCCTTTGCCCGACTCTGAACCGGGATCGGATGGCCAATGGTCATTTCAAGAGCAGTCGCCGTAAGGTAGACAACTGCCCCCGCTCTATAGGAAACAATACAGTTCCCAGACTCCCCCGATTGTTAGTCGGAGAGCACAATCGATTGGCTTGCGCCGCTCGGTGCGCAGACCGTCCAGGAGCGCCAGAGGATTGTTCCCGGGGGAGACTGGTTGACCCAGTGTCCTACCCAGGCTCGCATCCCATGCGTGGAGGCCATCGGATGGGTGTTGACCCGTGAGTGTGACCGACCCTGAAACAGAATGGGTCTTCGTGGCCAACTCAGCAAGGGCCCATTAGCTCCCTGGTCACAGTATAACATGGACTTAGAAGAAAATTGAAATCGAAGCGAATACGTCATAAGTCGCAAGGACTCAAATATGGCCGCCAGATGTCCCGCTACTCGGCCCAAGCAGATATCGAAACGTTAAAAAAATTCGCCAGCCTTTACCTGCGCGTAATTCTAATTAAAGGCGATCGTCGGGACGTACCACTATGCCCACATTTCTCGCACCCTCTTTCCGCAATGCCTTGTTTCAACCACAATCTTTTCAACTCTTGCTATGATCAAATGATACCTGCATGCCAAATTTCAGCTCAATCGGATGAAGCATTTGGTCGCTACTGCGGAGGAATACCCACACAGACACACTGACACCCAGACACACCGCAGACACACAGACAGACCTCAAGCTGGAAATGGCCTTGATGGCTATAATATGCCTGCCAATATTTATATACCTATACCTTATTCTCACTTTTATTTGAACGTCCCTCGTACTGATCATGTTGGCTTAATATTGTATGCTTATCAACAAGCAATGCATTATGCTCCATTCAACCACTCAATCCACTTGCTGAAAATATTAATTGTTCGATAACAATTATTATTATTTCAAAGCTCAAATTACCAGCAGTCGATAAACTATCGGCCGGAAGGGGTCATATCTTTGTTATGACTGTACCTTTGTTATGGTCACGCGCCGTCTTATCTTTAATTTGGCCAAAGTGGTTCTGCACTCTTGACTTGCATAAACAAACGTGTCTTATGCCTTTAAAAATACACGTGAAAACAAAATTTGGAAATGTTACAAAATCTTTTTTTGTTGTTGATTAAAGTGTTTTTAGAAGTCATATTACATTTGGAAATCGAAGACTATGGCGGTGGTTTGATATTATAAATAAGTCCATCTGTGAAAAAAATCTCTATCTCTAAAAGCTCTATCTCTATAAAAATAAGCGTTTAAAGAAACGTCAAACACCTATATGTCGGTAGGTTAGGTTTGTTTTTTACACAACAATTCGTTAAACACCTATATAAGTTCAGTTAAGCAATAGGTTCTTGGTTGTTTTTACCCATTGAATGCCACGGTTTCGCACCAGACTGCATATGGGAGCCACTATACAAATGATATTCGCCACTATACAAATGGTATTCGTATACGCAATATTCAGTAAGTGGCGTCGAAACCATGAAAATTATAGTTATTTTAGTTGTTATGAGCTCTGTACGTTATAGAATGCTTCAAAATTTGTCATAGCGTTTAGTTTGGTACAACATTTTCAAAGGATTTAGTTTTGTTAAAGATTTAATTTTCTGTTATTTTTTGTAGAAGATAAGTTTTTCTGTTTTCTTTCATTGCAAGTGAAGATTATTAAGTTATTCGATAACAAAAAAATATGTGAAACCTTAATTCCATTGTCTGAAAGTTTCTGTAATAAATGTGTCATTTTTACACTACCTACCTCATAGGTATTTATGGTACCAACTAAATAATAATATCTACGATTCTAGACGCCAACTAGACACACAGATACTTCCTTTAAATTTATACTGAATGCCTGCGTAATATTACCTACTTGTTAATAATACCTATAGTACTTAGTTATATACTTTTCATGTAATATATCAGTAGCTACTACAAATATTTATAAATATCTATAAATATTTATAATATATCTATACATATCTATAAACATCAATAAATATCTGTATCTATATATCCACTATACGACCTATCTATATCTATAGACATACCTATACATATACCATCGTCAAACTCCATCTTCCCAATCTCTTCCAATTCCCTACCTCTCCCATCGGTTTTCTATATTATTTTATATTTAAAATGAACTTAGCATATTTTATAATTATTTTTAAAGTAAATGTGCTGAAATCTGTTTAATATGTTACTTTCGTAGGAAACGATTATCGGCGTAATGTTTTTCTTTTTTTTCTACAATATGTTTATGCACACGTATGTATATTGTATGCGCTGTATGTTTCTAGAAATAAACATTAAAAAAATTAATAAAAATACGCAGTCGGCACCTAAACCACCTGCCAACTACGCAATCTTCCGTACATTCAATGTGTTAAAAACTATCATACTCCCCTGTTTGGTGGTAGATTAAGTTAGTTTCTCGAAAAAGAATGAGATATGGCAGAGTTATTCCATAAAGGACCTTTTAAATTACTTTAAAAATATATTTTAAAAATCTACCAGCGGGTTATCATTCGTAACATGACCCTCCTATCGTTGCACACCCTTTGCATTAGGTATTCCGATACAAAAATTGGTGGCAGCTGAGAATGTCTGGCTGCGGTGACCCCTTACCGATGCTAAGCTAGCGGGAAGCAGCTAACAGCCGCCCTTGGCTGCTTAGCATTTCCACGCGCCTCCTAACGGGCTGCCGCGGCGTCTCAATAAAGATAGCGCGTCTGCGACCGCGTCATTTGTAATTCGGGCAATAATGATGTTTGTGTCAAACGCTGCCAGATAAGCCGAGATGCCTACTGTTTTACTGGCAAAGCGTCAGCTGTCCTACACTATACAATGCTTCCCAGAATTTTACTTTTTTCTTTTAAGTTCGTTCGTTATCGTGTTCGGGGCAAGCTAAGATACGTCTTTCCAAAAATATGCGGCCTGGATAGGCTTATCGTTTGCCTCTTGCGTGCCCTGGTGTATGATGGGGGTTGACGGCTTAGGGCAGGATTGGAGGTGGTCTTATCCTGCAGCGTTCCACAGGTCTTAACCTGCAGCGTTCCATATTATGTTCTCTGTGTAGCCCCAGCGTACGAGATTGGATCGGCCCCACCCTCAGTCTGTTTTTTGGGAGCTAATGGGCTCTGTTTCAGTTCGGCCATTAAGACCCATGTTGTATAAGGGTCGGTCAAACTCACGGGTCGGCGCCCATCCGGTAGCCTCCACTCAGAAGTGCGAGCCCGGGTAGGACTCCGGCCTGCGGGTCAGTTTTCCCTAGAAATCAACATTCGGGCCCTCCCGGAGAGTATGCGCACCGTACGGCACCAGACAATCGATTGTGCATTCCGATTGATAGCCGGGGAGGTCTGGAAATAGTATAATACCTACTGTTTACTACAGGGCGAGGGTGGTTGTTAACCTACCGCAGGCTAGTTGGCGGAGCTACATATATAGTGGAGTTATCATTGTCTAAGTCTTCTACGCTCATCCCACGGCTGAAAGAACGATAAAATATCGTTATACCAGCCTGGGGTGACGGGTTCGCCCGTTGTAGTCGACACCGCACAACTGCTCTTGTCATACCTACCCGCAGTCTGTTCAGACTACGTCAAGTGGTATAGGGGAGATGGGATCCCGTTGGTAGGTATTTCTTTTTTACTTCCTCGCCAAGTGAAACCCTCCATTGAGTGATGCGGTTCGACGATTTACTACTGTGTGTTATATACCAATTATAAAATAACGTGCTATATACTTTGGAATATGTTATATACAAACAATTTTTTGAATCATAGCTTTTGTTATTTGAATATTATTTTAATAAATACGTAAAATTTAATTTGGTAAACAGGTTTCAATATGCACGTTAAGTTTAGATAGACTAATAGATTGCATTATCTCTCTCCGTTATGTCTGTGATGTAATCAGCTTATTTAATAAAATGCGATAAATGGAACTAATAAGTGAATGTTATTATTGTTATCATTGGTTAAATTATTCGGTTTTTATAACCAGTTCATTTAAAAATACCATTCATTATCAATGTTATTATAGATAGCCAAATAAATTTCTATTAGTTTGGCCGTCATTGCTATCAGCGCCACCTGCATTTCGCCGTGTCAGAAGGGTTGACAAGTCGTTCTATAGAGTGGAGCAATCTAATACCACATATAATCAATGATACCATTTACGGTTAACGATCATCATTTACTTTCGGATACTGATTAGTACCTAATCTTTGTGAGTAAGTAGGTACATAAATCGTCTGCTTATCTGCTCATGAATAAATAGTCAAACGGAGATAGTATTGCAATAAAGAGTAGAAATTAAATCTGGGAAAATATGGGGAAAATTTTTAGATTGTTAAGAAAGACAGATGACATTTAGGTAAATTTGATAGAATTTATATAGAATAACATGACATTTAGATAGAATAACATGACAGATTTGTTTTAGATAAATCTTGCGACAGTTTTCTTTTGAATTGCTGCCTATTGCAATGATAGAACGTAACTGGGATATTTTGTATTGTTTTTTTAAACATTTCGATTTGCCATCTCCTTAAAATCGTTGTCCTGGTTCCTCTCTCAGAAATGTAGTTTATTAACAAATTAAATATGGAGCAACAGCATTAAATCTAAGTCTCCCATTTCAGTTTCTCTCAAGTAAGTTTCCATTTGACGATATCCCGGAATTTCAGCGGTGCCGTTGTAAGAAGGTGTCACTGTAATGTAGATTGAGGCAGGTATTCAGTAGTCGAGTACCGCGGCCCGCGAACCGCGATTACAAGCCGGGTTACCCCTAACACTGGCAATAAATCGCCAATGATGTACGGGCGATGCCGGCACCGCCTTTCGCACGCTCCTGTCTCGCTCGCACACCTCGCATCGCTCCACAATTAGAGCGAGATAAGTATAACCTCACTGTCGTTTATTTGGGAGACGCGACGACAGGGCAAGCAGTTATTTTCAAACTAATAGGCATATTTTTAAAAGGGTATTTGATGGATCGCATATTATGTGGTTCTGTTGTTTAGACAATTCTGGAGATTTCGTGGGATACATTATTCATATCTTGCTACAACATCTCTACATATAGGTACAACTACTATATGGAGGGTGTTATTTTGATGAGTTTCACTTGAATAATATTGCTTCATTATAGTGCCTTATAGATATTTATGACATATTATGTGACGTACATTTTCCACGTAATTTAAGAAGTGAAAGTTACTATAATCCACTGTTTAATTTGCTGGCGTTATACGCTGAGAAACCAATCCACAGAAAGCTAAAACTGAGAAAAAGGATTTTTAAATTAAATGTTTACTGCTACTTCTGTCCACCCTAGAACGGGCTAGTCCCAGTTGGGTGACAGTTCAGACAGACATTCGGTTCCTGTTATTTTTGTAAGCAAATCAATGTTTTATAGTAATTAATTCTTAAATAAATAAATAAATGAATAAAACTTCTTTTTCTGATTTTTACTCACTTTATTATGCCCATATCTCATGCCATATTATGCCCATAATCTCATGTTAATATAAATATTGTTTATATTGATAATAGGTACCTATAAATGAAATGTTAGCTAGATTTCAATGTTAAATTTATTTTATTTTATTTTATTATTATTAAGGAAACTTACAGCTATTACAGTAGAAATATCTGAATTTTATTTATAGACTACAATGCCAGTTAAAAGTTTCCACTTAAAGATCGTAAAAATATACAGTCGCCTAGGAATGGGATAGGAGGAAGTGAAGGGGAATTAAAGTTATAAATTTTGTTTTAATAATATTTTATTTTATTATTTCATTATTAGGGAAATTTTATGGTTAATTTTAATATTGAAGAAAGAAAGAAAATTTAGCAATGTTACATATATTTTCCTCAGTATTTGTATTTTCATAATTCCTAGTAATTCCATTAAACCTAATTTTGTTGCGTGGTTAATTGTCGCATTAGTCTTCAGGTATGTCATTGGTTCTAGAACTTTTGAACATTAGGTCATTAAAATGGAAACAATCAACGTACTGTTTCCCTTGTGGAAGATTAGTTACGTTCAACCACGTATTAATTTAATTTAATTTACTCTTTACTAAACTTTATTGGGATTGGTTCTGTTTTGAATTTTAAAAGGTTTAAAAAATTAAAAGGAGTGTTGCATAGTAGAGTATCTATAAGTTAAATTATATAGTATCGGTCGGTAAAAACGGCTGGCTGACTTATATAATCGATCTAACTGTCAATTCCAATTTCACAACTTATTTATTAGCATATCAGGAATGTGTCATTTAAAACTATTAAATATTTAAAATAGGATAAATCTTCAAACACAGCCGATGGAGATGTCAGTCCTTATGATTCTGCTGTTACGTAACCAAGTAAGGTGCCATATGCTGACAAGGTCGAAATTATGAAGTATCGAAAATTTTTGAAGTATCTCGACTTAGCCTAAGAGTTTACATGACATGTACAGAAGCCCGGCGGCAACAGAAGCCCGCTGGCATAGTGGTTAGGTAGCCTGATCTTACATTGTAAGGTCCCGGGTTTGATTCCCGGTTGGTCACCATTTCCCCTTGGGATCGGATTAACGGAATTGCATTTTCGACTCTGCCGATGAAATACAATAACAAAACACAGACTTAAACAAATGTTACATGCACATATACATATAAACACTTCATTTCACAATTAAGAGTAGATACCAACAAACAAACATGTGTGGGTAACTCAAGTCGCTTCTATAATATCTACAAAATATCGTATCTAGAAATGGCCCTGCCACTAATAGTCTCACTAAACATCCTAATATTCTGTCTCTCGACTCGGGGATCAAACAGGTAGTTAATACAGAAAATGGTAATACTGTCAACAACCAGAATAATGTCAAGGACTCTGCATTTACAGCTCTTGACCACCTAGGTCTGGCTCGATAATGTAGAGCCTGATTTAGTAGTCAACTCTGGTCTAAAGGTTTTGATTTATATATGATAATAATAATAAGTAGGTACTTCGAAAAAATATCCCGAGAGACTACTTTCATTTTGTCTTTATGCCTAAAATTTTAATATGTAATCGCTAATCGGTCCACCAGAGGGCGCACTTGTGATATTTCAATCTCGAAACATTTTACTTAAAGACTAGAAATTTGGTACACAGATGCAATGTTGTGTCGAAATTACATTGAATTTTTAACGGTCGATATATTTCCGTAAACGATTGAATCAAAACGTGTTTAATAGGTTGCATTCTCGGTATCACTTATCAGGTCAATCTCCTTTCCGAGGGGATATCACGTTCAAAATCCTTCTATAAGTCCTTGGCTACTTGCCGGGAAAGTTTTATGGTGACACAACCGATTTTTTAACCCTTTCATTACATTTTTAACCCTTTCTCTATTAAGAACTCAACGTTTTCAAATGTTGTTATAGTCACAGTTTGAGAGTCGTCGCCGACTGCAGAAGGCGACGTAATCAAATTTGATCAGGACGCGCGGTCCCGATGCGCGATCGGTGTTCCGTCAACCCTTCCCGTCCCTTTCGTCCGCCCCGCGGCGGAGCGAGACGGCGATACGTGGGAACGGCGTCGCCAAATTGAATATATTTGTTTCACAACATTTTGATCTGGTGCCGCGGCATCGCGGCGCGTTTCGCCTTTCCCTTTTTTTTGCGAGCGCGCGCGGCCCGCGGTTTGTCGGCCCTGGATTTATCGGGGTACATCATGGGAACTGAGGACAAGGCGATCGCTCGATAACCCCTATCCGGAGCAGGCAAATCGTTTCTTTCGCTACGTAATCGGTAATTAAACAGTTTCGAGACAAAACCTTTTCAAAATTATCGCGCACACTCAAGCAGGCTGAGGCATTCTCTTGCAAATCTCGATGCTTTCAAGTTTCTACGGAGTCGGATGCTTTTTCGTATAACATTCGCCTTTGATATTCATTGCATTTCTCTACTAGGGTCTTAAGTGTCTGCAGCCGGAAGTCAGTATGTTCTCCTAGCTGATACAAGTCTAGCTTATGTTGGAGCATATTGACGATGATCCTCTTGAAAAGTTTATTCAAGTGCGGGAGAAAACTGACCAGCCTATAGATATCCAGCTTTCTGATGTCCACATTTTTTATGGATTAATTACTATCAAGGGTGTATGACGACCGAGCAGAAGTACCTACGCCCTAGCGCTCAGAATTCTAATATCAACACATTTCTGTTTCGTGCATTTACTAATTTGGGTAAATCAGCTACACCTACAAAATATACAAAAGCTTGATTTAGCAATGCATTTGAAACTATCTTAGTGATTTTCAAATATGACGATTTTTAAATCAAAATTATATATTTTTTCTTTAACTTATATTATATGAGATTATGGTTATGACTGTTAACTATAAATCTTAGATTAGTTTAAAAAATCTAATGCACAAAACAGGTAAACAAAAATACAATTATGTACGGTTGGTTTACCTAAACCTTTCACTGTGACACCTATGGTTGTGACATTTTTGCACCGTGACAGTAGCCAAACATGATCGAGTAAACATGATTTGTTGTTGTACTTAGAGCTACTTCATATTTATCATTCAGCAGATTTGTTAAAAAATTGCATAACCTTTATTTTTAAAAAACAATCCACGTTTGCGATTGCTATGATTTTCGTTTTCTGCACTTAATATATTGAGAAATCGCAAACAGGCTTATCTACTGACTTATATGACATAGGACAATTGAATCGGTCAAAATGGCGACTGAAACTTTGACTATGGTCTGAAAGGGTCTCA
>OX155956.1:17823875-17893875 GCA_944548615.1 Micropterix aruncella
TAAGGACCATCTTCCGAGATAGAGAGTAAAGAGTTATATCTGGACGCAGGGCTGTGCATCCGAGACTTTCAGGGAATTTATACTGCTTAGAGACCGAATCGACCTCCATAATCCAATCTGAAGCTTTCTCGATTATTGAGAAAGGTTTTGCAGTGAGATGTTTTTTGCCTTTAGAGCCAACCCGCACAAAGTATTGGGGGTTTGGAGGATACTGTGGAACCCTAATATAACGATGTAATACACGGAAATACGCATGAATATATGAATAAACGACGAATAAAATGTATAGGATAGATTGGATTATAAAACTAATTATTGTCAAATTAACCCTTTTGCCACTCTTGATAAATTCATATAATTACAGGTAAATAAGAGTTAATTCCGATAATTACAGGGAAATATAACTTATCAGGAAATCTACAAAACTTCAGTTTTCCAAAAAAACAGCTACATGAAAGTTTATTTCTAGTAAGTCTCAAATAATACTTTGCATTATCGTTTTATTACCAGTGACCTATTAATTATAACTACGACTTAAGTAACACCTCTTTTAGATAAGATTGTTATCATCATTACAAATATCGGGACCGCCATAATTACTATGATTGAGCATATTATCATCGATGTAATATAATTAATCAGTGTACCATTTAGCTCGTTTACAAACAGTGGACGTGAGTTTATAAGGAGCGATAACCATCTTCTACTGTCCGAGATTTATGCAGCGTTCGCCGAATACCTCGTTAAATTTTTCTCGCATGCAAAGCCATCAATTTCGCGGCAAATACCCTGTTCGGCAACATTTTTAATGCGGGTATTATCGGCCTAATGAGAAAATGATCTTGTTATGAATGATAAACCGATTAGTATAAGAAACAACAGGCTATGGGCTCAGGAATTAAATAAAACATGCGATGAATACAGTCAGGAATTTGAAAAATCGGCAAACATGAATACACCGAAGTAAAAAATCTAGACTAGAAGAGTATATAATAGAATATATAGGAGCATATCACGAGTATCGAATACAAAACAAAAACTTCCAACCAGGAGAGCAGCTGGAGATTATACGAATGTGCCTCTCATGAGAACAACTTTTGGACAAAGAACTTTCTCGATCATTGATCCAAAAATTTATAACATCCTCCCAGTTTATATAAAAAAGACACCAAGTCTTTAAAAGCTAGTCACTAAGTCTTTAAAAACAGTTAAATAAGTGTCTGCTAGATAATGGTAATACACTTATAGACAGAAAACTATATTAAAACATTAAAAAAAAATATTATTTGATTATGATTATTGTAATTGCTCCTAACTTTATAATCGATTAAACTTATTTATTTGTGGTTTTAAAATCTTTGAATATTTGATTACGTTTATGACTTGGTGACTATGTGGATTATAATTATTTTAATTGATTTAATTTTTATAATTGTTTTTTTTTCAGTTACATACCTACATATAATTTATATATTTTTATTATCATTTGGTTATGGTTATAATTATTTAAAATTATTATTTAAATTACTATTAGGATTTTGGTCATTTTACCAGTTTCCATTTTTTTTAATCTAATTTATTTATTTGTGATGTTGTTTTTATAACTCTTATATATAAATTAATGTAACTCTAGATTACTCTAAACATATGCTTTCCTTAGTTAGGCGACAACAAATAGAAAAAATCATTTAATAAGTGAGATTAAATACTTGCTGTGGATTAAATAATTTTGTATATTATTTTATTTGATATTGTAATTGCAAAACTATAATTTATTGTGGTTGCTTAAATAAGTAAATAAATAGTTTGGAAATTAATAAATGATGCACTTAGATATATATAATATGTATATATTCTACATGCAGTCTGATATAGTGTTGAAAACTCTTGACCAGAGATCGAGAATATTACACATTCTCTATTACTATTATCGAAGGTATAATGCAGGCAATCTTAAACAGGCTAAGCTTGCATCACGAAGGGTAGATATAAAAAAAATCCTGGTCGCAATGCTCGCAACAGTTTTTGCGCAAGCGAAGCAATAGGTTGCGTCATTGATTATATTTGGTATTAGATCACTTAACTCCATAGCACAATTTGGCAATCCTTCTGCGATGGCGAAATGCAGGTGGCGCTGATATTATTGACTGTGAAACGAAGAGCAATTTATTTTGTCATCTATAATACAATGATAATGCATGTTTTTTTATGAAGAACTGATTGTTTATAAAGACCCAATAATTTAACCAATCATAACTAAAATAACATTGTATTTTCAGTGTCATCTATCACAACTTTTTTTTGTAAATAATATTATAATATTTAGAGCTATAATGTAAATATTCATTTATATTATTCATTCTTAAATTCATTTGTATATTGTTTTTTTAAAAAAACGGATACATTAACGACGTGCTTAGAACGCCACTTATGGGTACTGTACATGTTGCGATTTGTAAAAAATCCTAGCTGCCCGAACGGAGTACTGCATTGAGCAATCCAATAACCTATATAACCAATGCTAGTAATCAAGCCACTAATATATGCACAAGCTTATAAGTGTACGCCAAGGTGTGTAGGCTGTGTAAGTGTACGCTATTTCAAATTACATTTTTTTAAATCTCTGTGGGCTGCAAAATGGTTTATAATAAAGATGTCAATTATTTAAGATATGGTCTATAACTACATCACACTGATCAGCCTAGTAAGTCAAAATGGCAACAGTAAGCAAATATATCATATGGGTACTTAAAATGTGCTATGTATGTAGGTATGTACTTAAATATTAATTTTATTTTTAGCTTATTTATTTAATACTCTGATATCTACTACTCTTCTTCACTTCCTGCTGGGCTGCACACACGAAATTCTCAGTTGTTCCATTGACGCTGTTGTTTCAGCAACGGTTTTAGCAACCTATTATTTTCCCGCGACAGGATTGTGCGTTTTCAAAACGTTTAAAATTAAAACACAAAATGAATTAGATGAGAGAAAAATAATCCATTTATAAATAAAGAGGACGACGATACTTTCGCCTTCTAAATAGTTTGAAAGAATGGTGAATCACAAATCATAAGAGGCGGCTGGTTTGGTCGACAATGCCTTTGTTTGTCTTTTTGTTTAGGTCTCATTTATAGTGTCGCTGCCGAGGCGGTTTCCCCAAAGGAATAACTGCCTAAGTTAGCCGCTTTTTTATTGGGATGGGTTGGCAATTTAGGAACGAATTAGTGTGGTGTAATTTTGCTTTTCTGGAAAATTAAGTTTAACTGAAAACGTGTGGCACGATACGAATCGTAAAATCCTATGTATTCGCTGCTTTCTTTTACGGAATGGGAGTCATATTTTGTAGACGGACGTTGAAGTTGATTTTTTAAAATTTTATTTATTTGATCTCATCAAGTGAGACATATATAAAGTAAACATCTGAATATTTTAATCACCTAATGAAGAAAGTTACCTCAGCATTCATCAATTTTCATGTCTAGGTCTTTCGCAGTGCAGGCGGCCCGACTCTGGAATTCCGTGCCTTTACAGATAAGACAATTTGAAAACCTGAACGAGTTTAAGAAATCGTTAAAGATACATTTATTCAACTCATGAATATCCCCCTCCCCTCCCGTCTCCTTTGCTTGTCCTTATATTCCACTCCTCCCTTCAATATCGATTTGGCATACGTTACTACCTAATCACTGTTTTATATTTTTTATACTATGATGAATTTTATGTAAGTGTATTCATGTATTACTTGTAAATCAATTGGCCACATAAACATTTAGTCACAATAACCCTGGCGGTATGGCCATAAGATATTGCCACTTGGCAATAGACCCACCACATTGTACTCGTATGTGTGTGCAATAAAGCTTTACAAACAAACAAACAAACAAACAAGAAAATGTACCTACGTTTATAATACAGGATAAGCTCCCTGATTCTAAACCTGCAGCAGCAACTTCGAGAATAAACACAGTCTATGTAATGATTTTATTCATAAATATATCTTCTGACGCTAATCCAACAATCTTACTAATATTTGTGTTATAAACTCCATAACATGCTTCAATAATAGATCCAGGACCTGAAAGCAAAGGCTTTCCAAATTAAGGCTTAGCATGAACTCATTACCTACACATGCTGTATATCTACGATTTCTGAAAATGTTGGATTATTCTACGAAAACTACCTACACACAGTGGCGTAAATTTAAAAAATGGGCCCTGGTGCAAAATTGAACAAAAGGCTAATCCCCCTACTTATTTACATTCATTATGGTATATAGGATATATTTACTGTATACATTTAAAAAAATGTTTCTATATAAATTCGGCGCTTTATTGTTAATTAAACTACTGAATTATACGCTGCAAAATCATCGATCAGTTTTGACACATCCATTTTTTCGGCTTTCTTTAGCTTCCTAGCAGAGTTGGATACAATGTCGATTGTAGACTAAAGATCCATTTGTTCCAGATATATATTTAATTATGGTCTGTTCCTGGATGGACAACTACATCTCATTTATTATTATTGTAATTCATATTTACTTTCACTGACTTTAGTTAATTATCAATCAATTATATTTATTATTTTGGTTTTAATTGTTGTTAATTACTATTCGGTTGGTTATATTATGATTATATGAATAATATTCCTTAATACATTTCTTAATTTGGTATCGATTTTGATTATTTAATATGCCTATTTATTATTTTAATAGTTTTTTTACGTAATTTTCAATATTGCAATAATTTATCAATCTATATATATAAAACAAAGTCGGGTTTGTTCGAACACTTATAACTAAAAACAGCTGGACCGATTTTCATGGTTTTTGATTTGTAGTATTTGTCTCTGTCCCAAATAGCAGAATAACTATTAAAAACGAAAATTGGGAAGTTGGCGAAAAATTAAAATAAAAGAAAAATTTCCCATACAAAATGTAAATCCGTGTTTTTCTCATGGTCAGTTGTACGTGGCATGTTAACGTGTCGGCAAATCATCCGCTTTTTTTGTTCTTGCGCGTGATAAAAAAAAAACAAAAAATGTCGTATATCACAAGGTGCTTCAATGAAGAGAATTAAACCGAGTGCATCCCATGCTGCACAACATGTAAATAGTTTAATTCAATCATGTCTTGCTGACACGCGATTGATATACTTATTTTTGTACTTTTATGTTTATTTCTTGTGTTATTATCTTAATAAAGTAGTGAACTTAATATTTATTTTGTATTCATTGTATTACTTTTATAAAATCATAAATTAAGTTCAGCTAATCTGTAACACGACATTCATTGACTATTAGGCGGTACGAAGTTCGCCGGGTCAGCTAGTTGCCACATAAATTATAATCGTAGAATTTAGTTACATTTCTCTTGACATATTTATTTCTATTTTACTTTTTGTTAATTATTGTCGTTTTATTGATGTTTTAAATTGTATTATTTAGTAGTACCTAATTTTGACTGTGTGATTTTCATAATGTACTAGTTTGATTATTTGCCTTCCGAATGTACTGTACCTACTTAATATTTAGTAGGTTATACGTCATGTGATTTTATGTGGTTATATGTATTAATTGTGACATTATTTGTATCTAACTGCAATTATGGATGAATAAATGAAAATTAAGTTATATTCAATATTCTTCATTCTTTGTATCGATCCTCAACCATTATTTCACATTTTGATTCGTCCCTGTTAGATTTTCCTAAAAACATCAAACCCATTTAGATATTCCCATCAAATGAAATTTCGAATGACTACTAAATCCAAATTTGGCCCCTGTAGCCTTTACCGCTCAAAGGCGACCGACTTTGCGGCAAGTTTTTACTTGATAAATTCTCTGGACGATCGTTGGATAAAAGCGGCAGTCACGCGCAGTGATTTTGCCTGTGAGTTTCATGTTAGAACTCGTAAGTCAGAAATGAAGAATATACTACAAGCGTCAAACTACTTTAGCCCATACGACTTTAACACTTGAATTATACCATATCGCCCAATGACTTTGAACATTTAGATCTCTTTTATATTCTTTACAGTTGGAGATGGCCCATTGCTACGGTCATCTATAACTGCTGTTGCCAACTTCTAACCCTGGAACGTATCACACAGACTTAAGACGAAGACAATCTACCAATCAGTTTACCACGGCCCGAAAGACGCCTTCCACAAAGGGCGAGGTCACCAGCCCTCGTAAGCTAGTGGGGCCCCTCGCTCCTGCCTATCAGATTTGGACGGATTTCTCCGCTTTCTAGTCTGGTTCCAGATTAGAAGTATCTTACGCGGCCTGCTACTGCAGCGAAAATTTTCTTTACAGACAAGCAACTCTTTGCTCCCTTTACGTAAAGTTACGCTATTCCATTATTATACGACTAGCTGACCCATGCCCATTTTGTTGGGCGGTAAAACTTTTTAATTGTGATTCGGTTAGTACTGAGTGCTATGATTTATTTCCTGACTGCCAAAAGAAGGGTAATATTTTTACTGCATATGTATGTATTTGCATGCCAATTTGACTATATTACCGTTATTTGTGAGTGTCTTCTTGTGAGTGTATTATTTGTGAGTGTCTTATCTCTTTGACCATTTATGCAGTAAAAGGGAAATTATATGCAGTAAATGGGAAAAGTCTTGTTTTAAACACATGAGACGATAAATTTACTTATTTTGATAAAAAATCATAATTGTTGATAATATGACCAATAAACATGACTTAACGATTTAAATTATTTTTTTAATATAAAATACTACTTTTTGTGGCTAAATTATAAAAGTTAGACATATGCTGTCGCTGACATTTTTGTAGGCATTATCAAGTTCCACAAGTTTTCTCTAGAACTTAATCATATATCTCTCATCGTTAAGGCAGCGTTAGTTAGAAACGTTTTCGTTCGACCGTTTTTTCTCCGACTTACTTTGCAAATCCGACTACCACGAAAAAGTCTTTTCATTTTTCGGATTAATATATAGCCTATGACACTCACAAATAACGTAGCTTTCTATTGGTAAAAGAATTTTCAAAATCGGTTTAGTAGATCCAGAGATTACTTCCTACAACCTCACAAACTATACTTCTTTATAATATTAGTATTATTCATTACACGTGGTCACCATAAACTTTGAAAACCATTTGGCACGATTAATTATGCGTAATTGTCATGGTAACTAATCTGTTGGTAAACTGAATACAACTATTCAGTTTACCGTCTTACGAACACTCCTGTGGCTCAGATCGTTATATCGTTCTACTTGCATTATTGCCAACCTACCACACTTACTTTTCAAAATGGTCAAGTGAAAGATATCATGTTTAGATAATAAGCCTGCCTATTGAAGAGTCTATGTAAATGTGTATGGACTAAATATTAATTCATTTATTAACAACATAACTAATGTGCGCACCGTAAACAACACCATAAACCAATCCATAAAAATCTCGAGTTAGTACGTTAGAATTAATTAATTAAAAATTATGAAGCTAGTGTTTTTAACTTTGTGATTATGATAAGTTACTTTTATGCGCTTGGCTATCAGCGTTGATAATCTGTCATTATTCGGTCGAGTCACGTTTGGGCCACACTGAGCCATTATCGTAAATCAAAAGTTTTGACGTGCTCACTTCTGTTTGAGAAATACGGTCTCGTTGTCGCCCAGACAGAATGACAAAATATCACATATGGCCGAATTTGCAGTGCAGTTACTTGAGGACGTATTGAATCACTCACAATTATGTATTGCAATTGTAAATGCAATTTTAAAGTGAAAAAAAAGAGTTTTTATGCTCACTTCTTTGTGAGTTTTTATGTCAAAGTGATAATGTTAAAATTTAGACGGATAAATAATTGACAAAAAGTTATATAATATTAAAAAACATTTTTTTTAATTAAAAAACCATCATATAAATTGTGGCTCGTCTGAATCAATATTTTTCTGCGCATTACTCAAATATATACAAGATTATTAAATGAAACTTTAGCCAGATTAAGCTTTAGACCGTAAACTAACTATTCGTATCATATTTATAGTTGAAATATTTGTAACTATATCCTTTACTAGCTGTTGCCCGCGGCTTCGCTTCGCTTAAAGTTTCGAATCGATTTGTTATTTTAAGTAGGTTGGCGTTTATTTGCCTTTTTAGACGCTACCTTTAGATATATAGTCCAAGACGACCCCCCTCAGATGCACGCTACCTATCTCGTAGACATGCGCGCCGCCTTCCGCTGTACGCTGACTGTAATGGGCCAGCAGCCGCCGCTGCATGCTCGGTATTTCGGGCTCCATGCACGCATTACTAATTTCATGATATCCCTAAAGCTACAGCACCTAACTACTTACAATAAATAGCTAATGTTATCTCTCTTTAACACTCTTGGTAATGGATTACTTTATTTTGATTAGAATTCTTATTTTATTGCTAATATCTTCAACAAACATTGCCTACTTATTTTTCTATTTTTTTTTACATAAAAGCTGTTATTGCAGCTTAAATATAAAAGTTAGACATATGCTGTCGCCAACTTTTTATGTATGTTTTCAAGGCTAATGTTTTTGTCGAATGTTGTTTTTACATATTATATCAAATCGTTTCGTCAGCGCACGTCAAAACAGCAACAATTTTTTTCCACTTGATTTACAAATATCGTAATTTCGTATTGAAAACCAACATGTATCACAATAAAATATAGCCTATGTCGTTTGTCGTAAATGGAGCTTTCTATTAAAGAATTTTTGAAATCGGATAAGTAGTTTTGGAGATTACACCCTACATAAAACAAACTTACAAACATTACTTCTTTATAATATTAGTATAGATTTGGATTATGCGTGACAGCCAATATTACGATAGCCAACGTACGACGCTCTACAGCAGACACAACACCACAATGAGAGGAGGAAAAAACTCTCCTTTCATCTGCAAAGGGAGCGCGATAATCACTCTTCGTGATTTAACCCTAAACTCGCCCATCACCCGGCTGCCACGTGCATGACACTCATAATTCATAATTGAAATAAATAATTGTGACATTTGGGTTAAGACATCGTTTGTGAGCGGGGGCCACTTCCGTCGCGTTGCCATGCTGGGGACTTACCGTGTTTACGGCAATTTAAGCATATCCACAGCTGCCGTATTTCATTCTTGGATCCGGCGCAGGAGAGTTATGACGGCTCCGCTTGATCTGCTTGAGTAACACCGGCAATTAAGGTTTACACTGCGCTAAGGTGAAATATCACCCACTGTTTTTAGCCAGTAAACTGTGACGGGCGAGAGTTCGGCGAAGACGTTTAATTAGTTCTTACCTACGGCGAAATGGCTTCTCAAAATATCATTTGAGAAGACTGGATTTAGCAAACGGTATCTGTTCCCCCCTCCCACCCTGCCTTACGTCCTCACCAATGAACTTCCTGATTGTGGACATGATATGATTGTGGACAACATGATTGTGGACATGTGAACATGATTGTGGACAACGAGAAATGAGAAACGAGTTTGTTGTAACATTGTTTCCTCCTTTATGCATTTTTTTACTTCAATAAAGCCACGCACATTTTTAATATCTTGAACGCGGTTGGAAATTGATGAATAAATAAATGAGTACATAAGGGAAAATGTATAGTTGCTCCGATAATTGATAGTCAAAGAAAGACGCTTACGGTGGTATGGTCACGTTCAGCGACGCCCAGATGATCACATAATGAAACTTGCCGACGAAACGTGCTCTTGGAAGACCATTCGCTATGTGTTTGACGATGGTTGAAAAAGACCTGAGAGAAGCTCAACTAGACGTAAAACCGAAAAATGTACCTTCTATGTATGTATCTCCTCTAACCCGATCACCTCGTACGTCCTAAAACTTTCAATAAGTTTACCTTCCAACTACTCAAAACAAAGCGCCGATGTCAACATTTCTGTCCCCACCATGTCCTCTATATCCTCTTCATTTACTAAATTAAAAGTTAGTTTATAAAAAAAAACTAAATTTAATTCTTCTATTCGATTAGGCTGCATATCTACAGGTTAAGTCATGCAGGTATAAATATCTGTCTCGGATCATTCAATGAAACAATTTCTCGTCGCGTGACGTCACACAGCGCGGGCTTGTCGTCGAGTCCCGCCTAATTGATCGCCCGCATACCGCTCTGGTCGCTCGCGAAATATGCCCAACGCGCGAAATCTCCCAACCGCTCAAAATATTCATTTTGCATGAGCGGGCGCGAAATTTGAACGCGCGAGCGATTCCAGTGATTCCGTGCCACACAGGTGAAAATTAATAGATAATTACTAGTTGAAATTCATTTATCGCTTAGAACATCCGACAAAATAGCTGAATGACAGGGCATCCTAAGAGTAAACATAATACCTTTATTAACAACTACATTTGCCAACTACAAGCGAACCCGTTCCCAAATTGGTCCCATTTTAATCAAGGTCCTAAAATACTCTTCTGATGATGGAATCCACGAGGAATTGTGGGAACTCCTTAAATATTATCATATAAAGTTGAAAATTTACATGTTGGCTCAGTTCCGATGACAATGCATTTTTTATGGTAAGCATGACCTGATTCTACACGAAGGATTGGCTCCTGACGAGGGAACTCCTCAACGGTCAACAGCACAGACACGAAATTTTGTATATACATTCAATTACGACAGCCCGTTTAAAGTTTCACCGACAGTACTGCGGCACCCAGGGTTGGCTTCCAACGAGGGAACTCCTCAACGCTCAACAGAACAGTTGTATACGCATTCAATTATGATAGCCCGTTCAAGGTTTTACCATGATATGGCACCTGCACTTACTAAAAAAATAGAGTCGGTTTTATTTGTTATAATTTTGTATTATTACACATATTACATGCACACATACATATAAACAATTATTGGTAGGGCCGGTTGGAAGAGAATTAAACCGCACATTGATTTTTTTTACAGTAAAGAGTGCAAATAAACAAATAGTTACAGCAGGCACAGATCTGTCTCGGGTCGTGCAAAAAAGTAATTTCTCCTCGCGTGACATCACACCGCCGTCGGGCGCACGTCTAATTAATCCTCTTGTAATTGCATACCGCATTTGGTACCTCTCGAAATATGCCCACCGCGCGAAACGCCCTAGCCGCTCAAGATATTCATTTTGCACGAGCACGCGCGAAATTTGACCGCGCGCGATTCGAGCGATTCCGAACGGCGATGTGAACATCGATTTATGCGATTGATCTAGTAAAAATAGCCAAAGGTAGTTCTTACTTTTGGCAAGATTATAAAGTTTAGGCTTCCGAATAATATATTGAGATTTCTACCTCCTTGCATTGCCGCTCGTAACACCTTCTTTGAAAATAGCGGCCAAAATCAGTTTTTTTAACAATATTTCTCTTCCAGTATGCCCTAGAGTGAAATCGTCTTAGCGTGACTTGCACCAACCGGCCTGTTAACTTCTGGTTAGCTAGCCACGATAAACAATTTAACAGCCGGTTAAATTATGACGGCTTGCGCCAACTATTTGGACGTCCCGGTTAACGAACGCCGTTCGAAGTCCGCAAAAAATACTTTTGAGCGTTTGAACATAACCATAGACACAACTGAAATCGAGATTGCTCGCCTCAGCCAATCACAGCACAGTTCAAAATGGCGGACGGGAGGTTCTCAGCTCATCAGCTGTCAAACTACCAAACGCTTTTGTTCATGTCTCGCATTAGCGTCTTTCCTGATTAACACCAGACACATGAGAAAACCAAAAAAAATTAAAAAAAACCGCGGCGCAGGCGACGCGATCAAATCTAACTTAGAAAATTGACAACTAGCGTTTGACAGCTCGCTAACTGCTGGTTAGTGGCGCTAACCGGGCACCGTGGCTCGGTTAGGGAATGTAGCTGCAGTTAGCTTAACAGAGCATGGTGCAAGCAGTTTCGATTATTTAACTGTGGTTAGACTCTTTAAACACGGTTATCTAACTTAACCGAGCTTGGTGCAAGTCGCCCTTAGTGAATACGACACTAGCCAACAAAATTTTACGTTTTTTCTGTAACACTGATTAAAACGGTTCATCTTTATATTTTCAAGGGTGCTGAACACAGAAGTGATAATGAAAATGGAAATTTATCTCTTGTTTTTTAATTATTGAAGCTATTCAGAATTGCTCTTTAAAGCCTGCGCATGTATTTACATTGTAGTCCTCCCTCGGAGGAAGGTCAGTGATCTCGCAATCGCTTTACCTGCCCTTTGTATTTTGTTGCTGGTGATTGCCTGACGAGCGACGGGCAAAATCCACTAACATTGATTCACTCCTTTTCCCTGGTATCTTTTTTCTACGTCCAGAATTTATTGGTGGAAGCGTTCGCCATGTTTTCCACTATTTTCGGGAATAGCAGCACAGCTTTCGAGAAACATGTCCAAGCGTGAATGTAAGATATGTAACTTTAAAGACATGTACACCCCAGTCTATCGTAGTACTGCAGAAGATTTTCCACCAGATCTTTATAGTTTTCTGCCTTATGATCCCCAAGGAAATGTTTGGACACTTGAACAATCTACAGCTATTAGGGGATTTTCATGGTCGTTTTCGTGATAGGCAGTGTTATTAGAGGTGGAAAATCTCCACTTACCTTCATCTATATAGGATGGATTGTAAAGTGTTGTTTTTTTTAAATAAAGAGAAAAAATATACTAAGCATCTATGAATCTACAGGCCCAACAAACGAACAAACAAACAATAAAACGAATGAAAGCGTTACAATTACAGTTTGCGGTATAATGAGAGATCTCACAGTGACTATATACTGTTACGAGATCAAAAGAGCGCAGCGGCATGCAAAGAAACGAGGGAAATAATTATTTTAATTAAACCAAAGAGCAGAACAACTCAAAAGGCGGTAAGTAGCAAATTGGTAGTGGTTGGCTTGGCGCAAGCTTTTGTTTCCCTGCTAAATTAAAAACTGCGGCATGTTTGCTTTTGTTGTACCGCTTTGCTTAGGTATATCTATAGCTAATCAGCATATGCCGCCTGTGAGAATATTCCATTCAATGTTGAAGTGTGCGCCACAGGGATTGTTGAAAGAGAAACTACATAGAATAGGCGACCACTGGAATATGTAGAAATCACTATCGATAAAACAAAAAGCAAGATCAATTATCATACATAATCATTTTATTTATTTATTTTTTTCATATCGACTAATTCAACTATGGTTACGCTGGGAAAAATAAGGACATTGGCATAACAATTAAAATAAAGTGACTAATTGGCACATCCCAATCCCATGCAACCCGAGACCGCCACACATCTAAATAGGCTTGCGCCTGTACGAATGGTTTCGTGCAGCTTGGGCCATAAGATCCATTTTGTTCTCGAATCGGCCTAAACTCACGATTCAGAAGCCTCTACGTGCGGAAGGCTACCCCGGGTAAGATTCTCGCTACTCAGGCCTTACGGCTGGTGAACCGGTTTCTCCTGGTAGGATTGCATCCCGACTCTACTGGACGCTTTTCGCACCATTCGGCGACGCCAATCGGTTGTGCACTCTGACTAATTGCTTAAGGAGTCTAGTGACTATAGAAATATCATGTCTCCTTAGGAGCGGGGGTAAATATTGAACTGTCGTCAACCACTCTTGGAATGACCATTAGACTACCTGCAATCCGGGATTCAGAGCCGGGCAGGAGATACATTTGTTCCGCGATAGATTTAAACCGAATCACCGCTGAACATACGGCAGGTAGAGGTCGCGCAAGTGACTTCGAACCTGTGACCAGTCGGCAGGACTGAGGTATCCTGAAGCTTAATTCCAGACGGAGATATCCTTCCAAAACTGGTAGTTAGGGGGCGAGGCTGCCCGCTGTGTACCTTTTCCGATGGCCTCTAACGAGAGTGTTGGCGGAGCTAGGCAGTAGATTATCTTGTCTAAGTCTTCATATTTAAAAAAAATATATTAAAATGTAAATCTATTTACCAGTGCTCCGTTTACGCGAGAGCAAATTTGAAATGCTACGAAAAGCACTGAAGTTTTCACGAACATAACACACGCAATAATAGGTAATAACATCGTGATTCCAAAAGTGCGGCTGGGTTTGGTTTATACCAGAGATCTTTTTTATATTTGGGCTTTATTTTTTTTAATCTGCTGCCAACAAAAATAAAAAAACTCAAAAAAGAGCATAAAAAGAAACCTACCCGTCCATGCTCTCTGTAACTTAAATGAATTTGACAAGGTTGTCGTAGGTTTTAAAATGTAATTATAACATACATGAAATATATTTGTTTATTGCTAAATAAATATATATAAAAATGATGAATTATATGATAAAATAATCTTTTAGAGTATTTTTCATTTTCTTTTAGAATATATATATATATATATATATATATATATATATATATATATATATATATATATATATATATATATATATATATATATATATATAATATATATATATATATATATATATATATACATATATATATATATATATATATATATATATATATATATATATATATATATATATATATATATATATATATATATATATATATATATTGTCTTTTATATATTTTGTTATCTTAGTAGTAGTAGCTGTAGTAGTACTCTAGTGCTGATTATTCTTAAAAAGCTTTTTGATTAGGTATTTTTTTAAAAGTTGACTATTATTGCCTTTTTTTGTTATTTTGAGTGTTATTTTTCGATTATTAAACCATAAGTATCTTTATATAAAAGTACCTATATGTGCATGTAATAAGGATATCAATAATTTTGCGACAATTCAAAATGACGCAGTATGCACTTTTTGGAATTAATATAATATGACTATGACTATAATTAGTTTTTATAAAACGAATTAGTTGAAAACTGTAATTTCAACTATTGTTGCGAATTAATAAAATAAAGTTTTTTAATCATTGATTATAAAATACTTTCCCTAACATGGTATAAAGTAAATATGTTTTAAATATTATACTCTAAGAAAAGAATAATTCGTAATATGATGACATCTTCCATAGGATAGAGTTTTCTCTATTTAATAAACTATGACTATAACATTGAAAGCATACATTTGTCGAATAAAACGCTGAATCCTTCAGGATACTATTTATGGCATTTATATCCCTAATTTTTTAATGAAAATACGATAATAAATTGGCACGGCCTGTGGCATAGGGGTCAGTTCACCTGATCTACCATTGTAAGTTTCCGGGTTCGATTCCTAGCTGGGCCACCATTTTCCGTTAGGATAACATTGACAGAATTGCATTTCAATTCTGTTTATCGAATGCAAAACCAAGACACACTCTTACTCACGTGTTACACGCCCACATACATATAAACACTTCATATTAGGGTTGGTTGTACGAGATTGACGTATGATAACAAACCCACCCATTGTGTTCACAATAAAGAGTAGAAACAAACTTAAACAAACAATTTAAGACCACCCAGTTCCATCTGCGTCACTGACATATCACAAGAGAAACAGGAAGCTTTTCAATTAAAACAAAGCATTTTGCAACAAAGAAGAATATTTTACCCCCAGAATTTGTTTTCTTTGACGTGACAAGTGTTTGGGATAGGATCCAAAAAACTTGACCCTGTTTTGTTTTCCATCCGGGCGAGATTAAATCTACACATTTGTCTAAGAAATACCAACATTGTATCTGAAATTAGGAGACAACGTCGACAATTTAAAAGGATGACTCGTCTAATTTATGATAACGCTTTGTTTTATTTTTTAGGTTTTTACTCTACAGGAAATTGGAAAGAAATCATCATTGGTGGACAAGTTTGTATTCATATATTCTAAAGGAGTCAAATATACTTATAGTTAGTCATATTGCAATTATGTATTTCAGATTGTTACAAAAGTCCATACTAGGGAAATACAAGGAGTGCCAAAATCGCTCATAGATTAATCAATATAAAACGTTTAATTACAACATGGCAATACAGTGTTTGATTAGTAAAGGAAGAACGGAAACTCAAAGTGTCCTAATGACATTTTGATAATAGCAACGTATTTTACCGTATCAACACACATAATTACACTCTCTGACAAATATAAATTACTTATATGTATACTAAGGGTGTACTAAGATTTTTATTTTTAACCGACTTCAAAAAAAGGAACAGGTTATCAATTCGGTTGCATCTTTTTTTATTATTTTAAAGTTTGTTACCTCAGAACTCCGTCATTTATGAACCGATTTGGAAAATCATTTTTTTTATTAGAAAGGATATATGTACTTGCAGATTGGTCCCATTCTTATCAAAATCTTGTTCTGATGATGAAATCCACGAGAAATTCGGAGATTATGAAAAGGCGAGCTGAAGAGTTTATATAGACTATTATGTAGACGTCGACGGGAAGTCTATCTAAATATTAAAGTGCGTAATTATTACGTATTGAGACCTACCGATTTAAGATTTACATCTTTATGAAAATATTATTATTATAATAATATCTATGATTGAAAAATTCCTTTGTGGATATATTATTATTTTACGTTGGGATAACATACCCCAACGGCGTGTTTAGGAGGTCATTTATTAGGTTACTGAATGTAAAAGAAGATTAATCATCATGTTTGGGACTATGAGTGCCATCTACACATTGCGTTTCGTAGTTAATTTCTAGTTGCCAAATCGCAGTACTGCATTGAATACTATATAATCAATGATAATAGGTAGATGCATAATATAATAGCCAGCCTGCCAGCCTTAGATTTTCCTTTATTCTGTCTTTGCTGTTACAATACTGAAATTTAAAACATAGCTGTATATATTTAGTAGAATGTGTATCGCCCCATTTACCGCCACAAATATCACTATCATGACTACTTAAGCTGCAGTTTATTTGTAGCATTTTCAGAATTTTTCTACGTTTGAGCTACAAAAGAATCCGCCGGCGAACTAGAGCACAATAAAACTCCGCTGCAAATTGTATTGCGACAGTAGACAACGAAAAACAGGGAATTAAACTTGAAATCAAACGGCATTGTTAGTATTTCGAGCATGCGAATTGGACCCTTGCCAGAATCACGGAAATGCTTTGAGAAATGTTTTTGTTATAAATACTCGCAGAGCGGCGAATTCTTCACCGCTCGTAAATATAAACTCGCGATAGGTACTCGTTACGACTTTGAACTTTTAGTGTTATCTTTGAACCTAAAACCAGGTACCTAATATTTACTAAATTTCATTTTATACTGAAATATAAAGGTGTTCCCTTGTTAGGTGTTCTATTTTTAATTAATTTGAGAAAAACATCACTAATATGTCAATGTGTTTTTTTATACTTCATAACTGTTAATTTTTTTTCCCTCAAAGACTCTGGACAACTCTGGGCTGAGTCCATTATCTCGCCCGGATGACAGAAAAATTTCTACCACTAGCCGTTAATTCATATGAATATTTCAGGAAAACGCGACCATTTCAGGTTTATATACCTGATGGGCAAAATATGGTGGCAAAAAATGATGCAAAAACAATGCTTCCGTCAATTTGTCAATCGGAGCTCGGATAATATTCGCCGTATAATCCTAAGCACTTTTGGGCGTACATAAAAATATACGCAAAGGCGGTAAAATACCACAATCTATGGTCTGTGGAGATGTTTGCTTTAACGATGTCTCCAGCAACTAGCGAAGGATTCTCTGCATATTTCGTATCAGTTTTCAGCTCTGCTGACCAATCCACGTCGTACCCGGCACTTGCGGACGTTCACCCGAACAACCCAACAAACTGTTCGATCGGTTCGATCGAATTTTCTGCAGAGGTTATTTACAAGTATTTATTTAACTTAGATATAAATAAGGACGCAGGTTGCGATGGAATTCCACCTATGTTTTTTAATAACTGCGCCGCTTCTCTATCTCCGCCTCTGACAATTATATTTACGCGATCGCTACAAGAGCGAATATTCCCTGACGTGTGGAAACAGGCACTAATTATCCCGATACATAAAAAAGGTCCCAGAAACAGTATTGAAAATTATCGCCCAATTTCAATTCTTCGAGTTCTGAGTAAGGTCTTCGAGAAGATTGTGTACGACCAACTTTATTCTGCAATTAAAAACTCGCTTTCTGAGTATCAACACGGTATTTTAAAGAAGCGCTCTGTCATAACTAATCTTAGTCTATTTACCGATTTTATTTCGAAAAACATGGATAAACGCCTACAGACGGACGCCGTGTACACTGACTTTTCGAAGGCCTTTGACAGGGTTAATCACCCCATACTAATTACCAAATTACTATATATACATCTTGAGGTGTCGACTACAACGGGCGAGCCCGTCACCACAGGACGTTTTAACGATTAGTCGTTCTATCGACCTGCAGTGAGCGTAGAAGACTTCGGACAAAACAATCCGACGTCTAGCTACGCCATCAACCTTACCGCGAAATAGCCAGGAATAATACCCGGCGGCTCGAGACACTCGCGCCCTTACTTCCAATTGTGACCAGATTTCTCCGGTCTCTCGATTGGTTCCGAGTTCGAGGTCACTTGCGCGGTCCTCTCCCTTACGAAGCGGTGAAACGGTGTATACCGAATCTATCGCGGACCAAGGCGTCCTTTGCCCGACTCTGAACCGGGATCGGATGGCCAATGGTCATTTCAAGAGCAGTCGCCGTAAGGTACGCAACCACCCCCGCTCTATAGGAAACAATACAGTTTCCAGACTCCCCCGACTGTTAGTCGGAGTGCACAATCGATTGGCTTGCGCCGCACGGTGGGCAGACCGTCCAGGAGCGCCAGAGGTTTGATTCCCAGGGGAGTCCTACCCAGGTTCGCACCCCGTGCGTGGAGGCCGTCGGATGGGTGTTGACCCGTGAGTGTGACCGACCCTGAACACATGGGTCATCGTGGCCAACTCATCATGGGCCCGTTAGCTCCCACCAAATTACTACAGTTCGGAATTCACGGGAATCTGCTGAGATGGTTTGCGTCTTATGTGGCCAATCGACATCAAGCTGTCACTGTGGGGGGTTATAGGTCCGAGTATGTTAGAGTACCTTCTGGAGTACCGCAAGGTTCGCATCTCGGGCCATTATTGTTGAATATTTATATTAATGGCATATTATACATGACATATTTATATTAATGACATATATACGGGTACAGAAGTGCCCGAGTTTCTCGTTTGTTTCACGTGTCCAGATGCAATACAAGCCACTTCAGCAACTCTACTATGATACGGTTACTCAGACTGCGTGTCACAGGCAAACTGCGTTTATCACAGACTTTCAAACTGCGTTTATCACAGGCAAGACTGGCTATATTCTCTCTGTATCAGAAGAGAAATGCTAACCATGTCATATATTTTTAATTTGATTCGGGAAAAAACTCATAATCGGCTTACTAGCTAAGGTGCATATTTTCATGCCCAATAAAAGTACAAAGGTGGAACTTGTTGGCGCGTGCTTTGCTTCGCTTGAATGATATTAATTCGATGGCTACAGATTCCGATATTTTACCGCCAACCGTTTTACAGTTATCTGTTTAAATTTAAGGCAATTAATTATTTATTCTTATATGATAGCTAGCATTTTTTAGTGATATTGTTGTTCTTACTAGTTGGTATCTCTATTAATTTTACTTTTCAATGCGTAGGTTTTTCTATAATGATGATTAGTAAGTTAAAAACGAATAAATAATTTAAAAAAAACAAAAAAAATTAGCCGAGAATTTTAATGTTTTGTTCCCTGTGGTTCTAAATTATGACTGTATACTGCTAAAAATTCTACTATCCTTCGGTATACGCACGTATTCCTATCATTTCATCGCTCTCCACCACGCTCACCATGTACTCAATAATTGGACTCTATATGTTTATAACCTTTGGTTACGACCATCACTCACGATGCACCTCCTCGGCCATCTATCATCGGTCGTTTGGCAGTGCGTCGAAGGGTAGCGGTTAGTCTGTCTTCGCAAGCGGGCATAGTTGGAATCGGCGCGATATTTGTTGGCGATCAAACAGTACTTTGTGACTCGCTTGGCAGCATCACTCTCGACGTAAACAATTTCAACTATGGACTTGTTAAAATGTCATTTGTATAAACGGACGCCGACGCTGCGACGACCAGCGTCTCGGCGTCGACGTCGAATCACGTCTACGACACCATGAGTGAAATGGCAACGCGATGAATCACGCTGATTTAGGAATGGCCATCAACGTCTAATAATCCACTTTGATATCCATCCGTATACTGTATACATCCGTATACTGTGCTTTGGATTTTTTAACAAAAAAAACCATTAGGTAGCTAATGACCCATGTGCAGATGTGTCAATATGACCCATATCTCGTTTTTAGGGTCGGTGAAACTCACAGTGCAACTCCTATCCAGTAGCCTCCTCGAATGAGATCCTACCCCGGAAGGACACTGTGTCCAAGGATACTATACTGTAGGATAAGCCTCTCCTGAGGGATCGGCCATCGGGCGCTGCCAGCCGATTGTTCTACCAATCGGATGTTAGTCTCCGGCAAACGATTGAAGGAGTCGGGAAACGACATACGGTTTCCTAGTCAGCTGAGGTAGATGTTGACCTGTCGCCTTCCACTGGGAGCTAATGGGCCCTGGTGCAGTTTTGCCACTAAGACCCAGTTTTATAGGGTCGGTCAAACGCACGGGTCAACACGAGCGAGCAGAAGTACGAGCCAGGGTAGGACGCTGGCCTGCGGTTCCGTCTCTTTTAGGAGTAAACCTTCGGGCGCTCCTGGACGCATTACGCACCGTACGGCGTCAGTCAATCGATTGTGCATTCCAAATAACAGCCAATATTACTGTTTGCCATAACAGCGAGTATGGCAAACAGTAATATTTCCTATAGAGCGAGGGTAGTTGTTAACCTTACGGCAATTACTCTTGAAATGACCATTCGGCCACCCGGGTGAAGAATACAATGGGCATTTCACACCATTGAGGGACGTTTTGCGCACACATCCGCATTGAGTCGACGTGCATTACTTTCCACTCGACGGCTCAATCAGGAGAAATATTGGATGATCTTTTGAATACCATCGCAGTGAAGGAGATGATTCTGTACTGCATACTAAGATGAGTCAATCTTAGTACGGGCTATGGCCTAGTTAGCTAGATTCTGCAATAACAACAATTTAAATGTATTTTTTAAAATGAATAACATCATTGTTATTATTATTATTATACTATATTCAGTATTATTTCACACTTTTAATCGATTAAGAAGAGTGGATACCGTGATAGGAATTCGCAACGTCGCGAATCGCTACGCGGAAACGCCACGGATGCGACACGATTTATTACAAACGGACGACGCGACTTTGGGATTCCAATCGACTTCCAACTATTCCAATCGACTCGTCTAATCGATTGATGTACTCGATTCATAACGACGCGTGTGTCTTTTACTCTGCGTTAAAATCATCTCACCCTCTGGGAGGATCTAATCGATTCAATAATAGCGAACTTATTGTCAAGCAGCGATATCCTACACCTAACCTACGCATAGTGATACTTAATACGTTGAACGCCATGACGGACACCATGTGTCCGACAGCATACTTTCCCCCGGGGCCGCACCAATAAATTTAGAATCGTCCAAAAATCTTTGAGTTGCTTTTTCGCAAAAAAATCAGTAAATAACCCAAAAATAATGGGTGACTTACGGAAACAGCGATTTACCTATTATTTTCCGAGATGTCAAATAGCAGACACCAGTGTCCGTCTCGCCCTGTGAGAATGTCCAACCGTCTTTCCTTTTTTGTGCCAAGTGGTTAGATGAAATGCTGTCCGTTGGCCGCCTAGAGGCTTCTGAAGTGATCGAGGGTATGCGGACACATGGTGTCCGACGCAGACCCCTGGACCCGATATACTGGCAGTCACAAGGTGTCCGCCGCGACCCACTGGGCTAAACATGGTTTTTAGTTTGGCGTTCAATATGTTAAACGCGTTGCATAAAGCAGGTCTATATTATACAATAAAAACTACATTATTGTATAAAATATCAATAACACCTTATGACTAATATGGCGCAGCGTGCTGTATCATTTTTAATTTTGTTGTGTAGGGCTTTTCTAAGGTCTTTATGAGCTTTGTAACACCGCGACCATGGTTGATCTATTATGTTATTTACCTGCTATAGTTCTGCGCTAAGCCTCGTGTCATTTAAGAACCGCCACAGGCTTTTGGCGCCAGATTGATTTACCTCCTCCCTCAGGTTGGAGCTAGTGACCACCCAAGTGGGTGTATCTTTTATGCATCGGCGGTCCATACTCGCACAAAAGGTGCATTGGAGTTCCCTCTGCCTTTTGTCAAAACCTACACATCTTCGTGTCTCAGAGCTCAGCGCGCTGTAGCACTTAACATTAATCCTTAACCAAATGAAAAGCTGGTTATGTCTATGTGAGACAGTATTTTTGAGGTGAACCTTTAGATACACTATCGAGGGTCAGTTTCTTAGATTCATCAGAAGAGCATTTTAAAACCTTGCTGCATGGATGGTAAAAGAGTGGCGTAAGAAAACAAAGCGATGGAGATTTTTTAATAAGTTATCCGAGGCTGGAGCTAAAGATCGTGGCAAATGAAATTTGGTTAACGATTCGAAAAACTCGCGGAGATATGATGGTGTTAATATATAAACTATATATACTGATTGGGGGGTTCGTTGATAATTCGATCATCGTTATACGAATAGGTCTGTTTATACCCACCAATTACCGCTATGCTAGAACTCACGTACAGTTCGCATTGCCGCGAGCTAGAACTAACATCGTTCAACACTGCTTCACGGTGCGGACGCTTCGTACCCTAAATGCACTATGTTCGGCTGAGCTAGAATTGGATATTTGGACAGTGTAACACAACTGTAAAGTGTTGTATTCGCATTTCTTAGCAATTAAGTAATTAGGTAAATATTTAGTAGGTACGCAGTATAAAAAATAATAAAAAAGTAGGAAGGTCCTACCTAGTAATAACAAGAAAGCTTAGATAAAAATTGGTTAAAAAATTAGATAATGTGCTAGTTTGAAATCATAATTACGATTTGAAACTCTTTGTAATGTTAATTATATTTTGGAAAAATAAATAAATAAATTTATTAAATAAATATGGAAGGACACGATATAGAAGATCCAGCACAAGAACGTTTCTCTTTTGACCCAATGACATCCACTTCTTGTTCACGTAGTCATACTTTCGAAGGCCAAAAATGAACCGAATGCATGTGTTGTACATACAGGCCATTTTGTTTATTTATTTATTTATTTATTTATTTATTTATTTTTATTTTCAGGAAAACCAACAGCTAATTATAATTTAACAATGCCGGAGTAACATAGCAGAGAGCCAATTAAAGGTTTTCACGTTTAAATAACGTTGTTGGGGAGTTCTTCAGATAAGACTAAGTAAACCACATATATATATATATATATATATATATATATATATATATATATATATATATATATATATATATATATATATATATATATATATATATATATATATATATATATATATATATATATATATATATATATATATATATATATATATATATATATATATATATATATATATATATATATATATATATATATATATATATGTATATATAGTCAATTTTAGTATCGAGAGAATGACATAATAACGGGATAACGCTCGTTGACAAAGAGCTATTAAGAGAGATCTTCATTAACAGTTAGAGCGAGGTCTCTCACTTTTGCCCGAAGTACAAAAGTGATTTATTCGAGAATTGCAGAAATCTAAAACATTTTAGCTCCATGGCCTATCTACGTCAACTCAACATCTTCTCTTCTCTTCTGCGACAATGCTGCATCAAACACTTCACCTGAAAGCCCAGTTGCTAGTAATTGAGGAGGAAATGAACGCGTTGACCTGGAATGTAGGCAATAAAATTTACCGTCTTTTTAATGAGTTGGTCCCTGTCAAGAGACAGGAAGATCACCTGGACGCATCCGTCAATTTAATTGAGATTTAATGACCGACAGAGGTTTAATGATTTCCTGTCAATGCATAAGTACCTGCCTACCTACACTTTAAACAAACAAAGTGTTAAAGGAATCGTTCGGTTACACATTATCGAAGTGATGGTGTTGTTAATGGGATTAGAGCAGGGAATTTATGGAGCGATAAATATCGAATTTCGTCCACCTGTTCTTTCAAATTCTTGTGACAAAATAGGGAAAATACAGTAGCTAAAAAAATATTACCTGTTGCTTGTATTACATACCAGAATAAAGTATAAAGCTGTTACAAAATTGTTTTTATTGTTTTATATAATATTTAATTTCATTTCATTTTATAATAGGTACGTATTTTTGTAACAGCCCAGGACAACCAATATTTTTAATAAAAAATATAAAAAAAAACCAATGGAGTTTCCACCAAACAAGAAAACATCAACCTGAATAGAGGTTATCTAACTAAATGATCTGTGAAGGGGTGAGGCAATGTGCTCAAGTCAAATAAAATACTACGCTGGAAGGTCAAATACGTATTTTGAATATATTATCTAATTTTTATGAAGTCATTTTTGTCAAATTAAAAAGGAAAAATTAAAATAATTTAATAATGTAAGAAATAAGGTAAAAATTAAACAGTCTCGATAATATGTCGCACTTATTCTAAGTTAAATAACTTTACAAAAATATTACTACTACTATATTTTTTACGCAAATCTTCGATGTAGTCGAAGAATGTAAATACCTTTACAAAAAAAGTATATTTTTTATACAAATCTTCGAAGACCTTTCATTTATAGAAAAATTTAAGCTTCTTTCCATTGTGACTTTTTAGCAAACACGCCATTTTTAGTTATGACGTACAGCAATACCACCAACCACAACAAAAGTAATAAATTGTTACAAATTTTTCTTAATTATTATATTTATTATTTAATTTTAATTAGGCATAGTTCTTTTTTATTTGATTCACCAAACTCACAGTTAATGATTTCATTTGAAACAACGAATATTTTTATTACAAAATATCCATTAAAAACCAATGCATTTGTGAGCTCGCCTTAACACAGGAGTGCCTAGCAAGGCGGGCTCGGTAGCACTATTCTTAGCACATTAGAAAAATAAACATCTAAATAATTTATGCGCTATTTAACCTGGGCTCAGACTGATGTATACCTACATCTAGACGGTATATTTACGGCTAAATGTAACATATAACGGTAATTACCAAATTGTAAATTATTTTTCTATTGTTTTTTGCTCTTGAACTTAAATAATTAAATAAAACCAATAATTAAATAAAATAAATAGAGCTTCCGTCAAATAGGAAAATATAAAGCTGAGTAGGTATTTGTTTCTTTGAAATGATTTATTTCGTATTTATATTTCTCCAATCGTATTTGTATACCTGTGTCCTTCGTATTATTATATGATATAAATTCTATTATTGCAGGTACGTCCGTGGCCCAGTCCGAGCATTCTGTCAATCACATCGCGTGATTAGTTGACGCGTTTGAAATCACATGAGATTATGTTGATCAAAAGGTGCCCATTACGTTAATCATCGTATCGAAAATAACATAAGACAAAATGATAACTGAACATAAGATACAATAATGACGCGATTTCATGTGAGATATTTAAGATATGTATCTATGTATGTATGTATGTATGTAGATATGTATGTAATGTTTGTATGTATGTATTTATATTTCATGTAAGAATATTGTTTATAAACTTTGAAAATATCATGTGGTCTTTCCACACCTCTGACACTCCATTACGACTTGCGTCTTATTATCTTTCCACAGTCGAGCTGTGCATGTGCTGGATGATAGTCTGCCATAATTATAATAAACATAATTATGGTCGGCGTAACATAATTATAAATATGTGCATACTGGCACATAAATACCAGGAAATGCTCATGTTAAAAGGTCACGTAAAAGCTATGAAAAATAAAAAAATCTATTTGTTGGTAGCAATGTACCTATTTAAGTATTTGTTGAGTAGAGTTTTGGCACAATATGTCAACCAGTTGTTGGTTAGTCGACCTCAAGTATGCTGAGGGATTTTATTCGAAAAGGTAACCGCTAAAGGGTTGCTGACAACGTATTCGAAAGAGGCATTTCGGACCCTACCTTCAACAGGTGAACAAAACAAGGGTTTATGGTTTCTGCAATCCACGGAATCACAAACGGAATGCCGATTAGATATCTAGCGGAATCCGAAAAACCCACGTCAAAGTCGCTCGAATAATAAAGTAATGTTGACCGTTTTCTTTGACTATCACACGGTCCGGGGGCACAGTGGCTACGTCACCTGATCTTACATTGTAAGGTTTCGGGTTCGATTCCCGACTGGGTGACCATTTTCCGTTGAAATAAAATTAACGGAATTTGATTTCACTTCTGTCGATCGAATGCAGTAACAAGACACACACACATATTTTACCCGCATAAATATAAACACTTCATAGTAAGATTCGTTGGAAGAAACTGTCGTATGACAATAAACTCGCCCATTGAGAAATTTCACAATAAAGAGTAGAAAGAATAAACAAACAAACAAACGAATGTCCACTCCAATATCTTTGATGAGCTGCAGAGGCGCAAACAATAAACCAAAAGATATTTTTACGAGCTATAAAGCGAATGCGGAAAAACGTTTGTTGGAAAATGGCAGAAATTATGAAAAAACATGTCCTAGGTATTGTGCAACGATAATGCCTCATCCGACACATCGACATTTCTTTACCAAAACCTAAACGAATGTCTTTGACTAAGCGCCGTATTCATCAGATATGACCTTGTGGGACTTTTTTATGAACTGTCCAAATGTCAAATAAATAATTGTATAAATGCCCAAATGTTTGTTTAAACGTCCAAATTAAGATAAATACATCAAGTTTAGTATCAGATGAAACGTCTGATCGAGTAAATTTCGAAAATATATACCACAAATATTTCATAAAAAAACAGTTTTATTACTTGAGGGCCGAGGGCAAACGACTAAGTGCGGCGGCGGCGCGCGATCCTATCGAGACACCTGCAGCAGGACATGCACCCAGAGCGCTGCGACGTCACACTGAAAAAGCCGGGCTTATGGGACTGGCTCATGTAAAGTTTAGCTAAAGAGCAATTGCCCAGCGGAAAAAGTCACGGGCCTCAGACAAGACCCGTCGACTGACTCAAAGAATGCGCAATCGTCTTTAAGCACTGGATGTTTATAGGGATGTCGTCGTTAAACACGCGTCAATGGGACCGTAAAGGAGCCTCCGTAAATTAAATTTTGTTTCAACGAAGAACTTTATTCTCTATAAACCTTGCATTTCTGCTCGCACAAATTGCTTCTAATATTTATAAATGCAAAATAGTTCTCTTTTCGTACCGGCAGTAGTGTTTTTTAAACCTTAACAGTAAGCTTAGATGTAATGGTTTATATTATTAGTTTGATTTATTAAATCAAAAGGCCGATGACACGATGCCAAATAGCCTGATTTAGATCTTATGTCTTGTTCTGCTTTACTCGTCTTATTAGCATTATCAAACGAAACGGGTCTTTGAAAACAGACTTAAGCCATGTTAGTAGATTAGCACATACAGATGAAAGATGGGCAATCTAGACTTATTCTCAGAATTATTTGATTTATTATTTAGACAATGCTTTCATATTCGCAATTAGACCGACAATCCATTCATTGTGCCAGATTAATCCAACCTCATTGACCGCACATAATGGCATTACGGCTACGAATAATACTGTCCACCTTAAGCCGCGTTTTATCCGTCGAGACAGTAATAAAGCACTCAGCACTAATGTTAGTTAAGATTAACACGTGGTTAATTCTGGAGCGAAATCGTGTACCGCGACACTTAATGGTTGTACCAAGTCGCGATTGCGTCGTCATTTCAGCGTTCATACCGCAATTATATCTTTTCAAAGGAATCGTCAAAACATTATTTAATTTTATTTCTGTATGGTAAATGTTGGGATAATTTATGGTCGTTACACGGAAAGCCATTTTAGATATGATTTAAATTGTAAGAGAAGATTCTGAGCGAGTGTCAGCATACAGAACACCGTTTGACGTATGGTAAGAATGCTCGTGATCTGCTCGATTTTTGAGTTTCGTCTGTATTGGATCGTGTGCGTGCCTCGTGGTTATTTTATGGTCTGATATTTTTATAATAGTTGAGGGCTTTCACTGTATAAAAAACTGCAATTAGCTTTGGCAGCATCGATTTATTTAATCGATGGGTGGCAGCTAGGATTTTACTACGAAACGCAACGTGTAGATGGCACTCATAGTTCCAAACATTGATAAATCTTCTGTTGTTGTTCAATATGGTGGCGTTCGTGGTATAGCTCCATTATAGATAGAACGATCGTATATCGTTTAAACTCCCTAGTGTGACGGGATCGCCCGTTATGTTGATATCCCCAGATGTCAGGTTGTTTAAACTCAACTGTCACCGGCACCGGCTACTGCCCTTAGAAAACCTGCTCTTCAATCTGCCGTATGATGATTTCCATATTGTAGGGTTCATGAAGATCGGAAGACACAGCTGCTTAATATACTTTCAATGACAGGGAATTATTTCCAGACCAATTTAACGACAATCGCATGTAATATAACTACTAACTTATAGTAGGTGCTTAAATCTAATAATGAAGAAGATCGACAGACAGAGGTGTGTCATGCAGATGGCGCGTACGCATCTCTGCATTACGGCGCACAACTGCCGGGCAATAAATTATCAATTTAAATATCTGGCGTTCGGTAATGGGGATGCTTCAACGTTCCTCCTGTGTCTGGCTGGTGCCAGTGAAAGAGTAGCTACATACGAATAGTAAATCCCAAGCAAATGTGACATATCATATTTCCAGACGCGCACTACTTTGCTGACATAAGAAAAAATCCGCAACTTTAATTTTAGCCAAATTTTACTTATACATACGGTTCTTCTGCAAAGACTACCATACATTTGGGAAATGATTCCTGAGGTCAAATAACGCCGAATATGTAGAATGAAAAATTGTTTTTTCTTGTTTATGTTTCTTGTTTTTTTCGTCTATTAATATATATGATTGAATATTATATTTTTTTCGAGAAATACTGATTTTAATCCAATGTCGGGTAAAGGTTAGTAATTCGGTGATATCGGTAATACAGTGATAATTTGTTTGAAATGGTTCTATATATTACCCCGTGAGACCGCGGCGTTTGTGATTAGGCTCGTTGCATTCGCCATGGCACACTATTGTGTAATTATAGTCAAGGGCACAACAAGCTTCACATTCTTATTACAACACAGTCTTATCATAATATATTAATGTAATTAAAGGTTGACGTGCTCTTAACTGTACATTGTTTAAAATAAAAGGTGACTATTTGTTTATTCATTTATTTGTAACATTCAGTAAACTCGGTGTGAGATTTGGGCCTGACGCAGTGTACAGAAATATTTTTAGTTGGATAGCCAGCGACAAAAAAGTGCAAGAGTTTTGTAAAAGCTGAGTCAAGAGTTTTGTACTAACAGATCAGAGCCGGTGTGGCGCACCCGCTGCACCAGCTAAGTAAGTTACGCCTTTGGAGATAGGTGTACTGTAAAAACGATGAACGTTTAAAAATAATTAATGGAAAAGATAAGGAGCACGAAGCTGGTGATCAACAATAACGCCTATCAAGTCATGTAAATTTCAAACATAATGTAATCGTGTAATTTCTCGTATCTAGTTTTAATATTTTTTGTCGTTCAATTTTACATACGCAATATTGCCTTGCGTGTCTTTTGTGTAACGTTATGCTTTGCTGATTAATCATCGATTGTTTTCATCGCTGGATAGTTCAATATCACGAGATTCCGACGTTCTTTTGAAGTAATAAATATCAAGCGTGATTATCGTTATTATTAGCATTTGGGAATCAAGAGAATAGAGTTTGTGCGGTTGTTTGACATTATACACAGGATAAAAACGTAGCACCCGACGCTTTGACGATGTTTTAACCGCGGTGGTCGTTACGTTATACTTTGCCGATTAATCATCGATTGTTTTTATCGCTGGATAGTTCAATATCACGAGATTCCGACATTCTTTGAAGTAATAATTACCAAGCGTGATTATCGTTATTATTTGCATTTGGGAATCAAGAGAATAGAGTTTTAAGTGATATGTTCTTGAGGTTGTTTGACATTATAAACAGGATAAAAACATAGCACCCGACACTTTGGCGATGTTTCAAGCGCGGTGGTCCAGGGTAGAATATCTACCTTGTCTACATTGGACAACAGCGGCAGTGGCAAGATCGTCGAAACGGCGGGTGCTAGAATTCTACGCAGCAAATTAATTTTTATCTATTTTTAAAATTTTATAAATTGAGAAGCAGCTAACTTGAAAAAGAAATACTTTATTTTTACGACAATTAGTTGCAACAATTAAGATGCAGGGAGAAGATAATACAATTTTCTGTTCATCGCATCTGAGCGAAGCTGATCATTAAAATATGATAGGTGGATAAATATAACCATCATGATTGTTAAGTATTTTACATTGACACAGAGCAATGAACAGTGAAAAAAACCGACGCGCGTAACCCTACGTCTATCTGTCACTTGCACAGTGCACTACACGCTAGGTAGTTCCAACCGTCGCGACGTAGGGTTACGATAGAATACGAATGTATTCCACAACAATGTATAAAGTGGTGTGACGTACCATATAGTAGTGGCAAATAAAGATAGATTGAGTCACATCAATGTAGGTATCTCGAATACGAGATTGTAAATACAATTATTGTAAAATGACATATAATAATATGTCATTTTACAATATTCATATTGAGTCTCTAACTAGGCATTTGCTGTATTAAAAAGCAGCCTTGGATCTACATTTTTTTTCGAGCCGGGGCAAAACTTGACATAGACACCCCTCCCCTCCAGCATTTGAGATTATTAATTTTAAAAACTCAAGAAACAAATATAATGGATGTTTTTTTGTGACCAGGGAATGAGAAAAAATATAAATATGTGAACTCTAATACTTTTCCTTATGTGGCATTAACATATACTATATACAACAACGAGCGGTTAAGAAATATGATTTAATAATTGAGTTTATCTGCTTGCTGTGGATTAGGTAATTTAATATAATATTTTATTTGACGTTTTAATTGTTAAATATAATATTATTTGTGAATTAATTAAATTTTAAAAAATAAACCCTATCTCCCCCTGACTTTACGGAATTGGGCAGCTACCAAAATTTAGGCGCAGGATTATAAATATAGGAGTGAACAATTACGACCCCATACCGATATCCCAAAAATAGCTTCATTCAAATCGGCCAGGGCGAAAAGCATAATCGCGCGCTTCGAAGATGGCCAGTATTTTAATTGTCCGTTTGCTATTTTTATGAAGCCGATAAAATGCGATGAATGGGCCGCGCGCGGGGCAGACGATGGTTCGGTGGTGTCTTTTTGCACGGAGCAGGCGACTCGGTGCGAGTCGGTGCGAGCTACCGCGAGGAACGCGGCCGTCACTTCAAACGCCCGTCCGGGATGCCCGGGATGCGGTCGAGGCGATGCTGGAGTTGTCCGCGGTCGCGAAAATCCCGATCCAGACAACGGTAACAAGTAACAAGTAACAAGACAGACCGAGCTGCGATGCGCTATTTAAAATAGGTGAGGTGAACCGACGGACAAACGGCGATCCACAAAAGAATGAAGTACAACAAAACCAGTCAAGTGCGAGTCATTCAGGTGCCGATGGTTCCGCGGCTTATTAATCGATTTGTGAATCACAATAGCCACTTGACTAGACTGCTTTGTTGAGCGATCTAAATTCTTCATGGTTCCTAATGGTTTCGCGCAGCCCCCTTCATTGCATCGCGACCCGCACGGGTTTCGTGTGTAGTACGCAATTGCATCGCGACCCTGTCGGATTTCATGTCGCGCTCAATGCCAGAATTCGATTTAAAAATTGGAACGTTTGGTATGTATACTCTAACATACCAAACGAAATACCTTTCGTTTGGTATGTTAGAGTATAGAAGAATATATATTTTCGCATGATAATCGATTACAGAGCGCGTGCTCCAAATTTCAATATAATACGATGCCTGCAAAGTGCGCATCGCCATTTCTCGACACGCGCACGGCTTTCACGGAAAGTGTTATTTTGGTGTTTTCTGGTGCGAATTTTCCAAGAAAAGTAAGTAATCTCCTTTCTAAAAGAATTTGTGAATCAGCATTAGTGATTTGATGTAGCATAAGTGCATTTTTTTCACTTTTTTTTACTATCTAAAGTGTTTGTCAAAAATTTCACTGAGAACACGAGGTTAGAATTTTTGGTATATTTAATTGTTTTACGAGATAAGGTTTCAATGTTCTATATTAGAATTTTCAATGCGATCATTTTACAGTTCTTCTTTTTATCATCCGTATAGTGGTTTATGACTTATGGTCGTTTTTCTCAAGGCCGTCGATTTCACCCTCGATTTCGTAATTTGAAACGGTATGGAGCAGTTTTAACCTCGCGACTTGAGGGGTTAAGTGGTTTTAATCAAACTCTGGGTCATCCGGCTTTTCCAACTTATGGGTTAAGTCCTATCTGGTCGCCTCCTCGTAGAAAAACTTGAATCAGAAGATTGCGGATTCGGGGGAATACCTCGGGTGGAACTGGTCGGTTGGTGCACTGTCTCGTTTGCTTTGCTTGGTAGCGAATGGTTTGTTTCGTGCAGTTTGAGCTATAAAATCCACTGTTTTTTGGGTCGGCCCAACTCTCGATTTAATTCCTATTCAGTAGCCTCCCCGTGTGAGGGACTCGTGGATCAATTTCTCTGGGGGAAAGCCATCCAACGCTACTAGACGGTCCGCGCACCGTACGGCGTCATCCAATCGCCTGTGCACTCTGACTAATTGCTGAAGGAGTGTGGAGACTATGGAAATATACTGTATCCTAAGCAACGGGGGTGGATGTTGACTTGTCGTCGACCACTCTTGAAATGACCAATTGGCAACCTGATCCTGAATTCAGAGCCGGGCAAAATATGCTAATAGTCCGCGAAAGATTCATACTGAATCACCGCTAAATATACTGCAGGTAAAGGCCGCACAAGTGACGGACACAAAACCAGTCGGGAGCTATACTAATGGTTAATTCTTGACAGAGATATCCCGCTATTAGGAATTGGTTTTCATGAAGCGAGGCTGCTCGCTGGGTCAGCGTAATTTGTTGGCCTCTGACGGGTTTGTTGGCTTTGCTGGACGGTAGATTAGTCCCCATGACCATCATCCCCAAGTCCTCTACGCCCACCTCACGGAAGAGAGAACGATCGTTATCTTTAAAACCCCCCAGGGTTTGCTCGTTGTAGTCGACACCTCCAAGTGTCCGGTTTGCTAGATATGCTGCCTATACAGCGAATAACCAGGGGGGTCTGGAGGTGAATGTTTCCTATGACAGCGGAGGGTAGTCGTCTAGGAACCTGAACCTGAAGTCTTCAATCTAGGAACCTGAAGTCTTCAATCCTTGATTCGATCCGATGCCCACCATATCCCGAGTGACCATAGCGGGCAAAGGGCGCCTCAGTCCACAAAAAAATCCAACTGAATAACCGCTTATGTCATGTAGAGGCCGCCCAAACAACCTTGAACCAGTGACCAGACCGGGAGGATGGAGAAATCCGGCCAAATCTGATAGTCAGGGGTAAAGCAGCCAGCTGCTTTTTTTCCAGTGCCTTGAGTTAACCGTTGGCTCCTGACGGAAGAGCTGGCATTAGCAGTGTTGGCAACTTAGGCGATATGTCGCCATTTAGGCTACCTCTAATGGGTTATCGGCGACCAAAAATTACCAAAAATCGCCTGTCGCCGATTTAGGCTACACCAGTTGTTTGATTTTAATTTGTATGGGGACAAGATTTTTATTTATTTCTAACATAATGGTGCCGGACATATGGGTTACTTGTAATGTTTTTAAAATACATAATTTATCCTTTGGTAACCTTAAGGTGGTATGGTTTAGTTTGATATTATGTAATTGTTTTTTTGCAAAATAATGTAAGCATGTAATTGATTTTTTCAAACTTTCTGTCTAAAAGTTCAAAGTAGTTATGAAAATTTGTTTTTTAAAAAATGTAGTTATGATATTTGATTGCTACCATGATTATAAGATTGGTCATATTACATTGTACATTTATGTAAGCTACTATGTTTACAAATATAGTAGCTTTATACAAAATGGTAATCTTGGTATCAAGGTAATTTTGTTCTATTTAATCATACAATCATATTCCATCCAATGTTTGTTTATTTATGTACTAATCTTGGTATTTTTTTTAAATGTCTGTAACGGCCTAGAATGATTTAAATTCTTTTATTTAAACCTATGGCCTGCAATTCTTTTCATTGGCAAAAAACGGCTTTTTGCAAAACGGCTATCTTAGGCTATCTTTTCTGCTGATATCGGCGACTATTCAAGCCTAGCACTTGGCAATACTGAGCATTAGTAGACTAGGGACTGTATTGTCCCTAAACCTCTACGCTCAATCCAGGTTGAAAGATCGATTATATATCGTTATAACTTCCTGGGGCAACGATCTCGCGACCCGTTGTAGATGACACCTGGAAAGTACTACAAAGGTGGTGTAAACGATCTAAATAAATAATAAATGTATTTTCTTTTGTTAATAGTATAATAGAATATAGAGCTGTGAATTTAAATTCCAAGCATTAGTATTTCCTACTTAACGTCAGCCATTCTTTCCCCATATTTATAAAGTTTGATCAACGCCCGAACCACACTAGTATAATACCATGGCAAAAACAAACCCGACACCCGTCGACATCCTCGGCGCAGCATCAACATAAACCACGCAAACGAAACGCATTTGACGGCATTCCCGTCGGCCATTACCGGAATTTGCACCATAAATCAGCGGCAAAGACGACGCGGTAATTTTGATCGAAAAACGCTAATGCGGCGGAACAAGTTTCCTTACGTATTACTACGTACGGCCGATATAATTGAGCGTATGCGGGGGAAATACTCCAAGCTGTACATGCATGTGCCGACAGCCTCTCGCGCGGTGCCTTAATGGTGTATTGTTTTAAACAAGTGTATTGTCTATGGCGCGAAAATGGCTGCCCTGGAGAATGCAGGGTGGCGCAAAAAAACGCGAGACCAAACGAGAATGTTATGGCTTTATTTGTTTTGCTAGGCTATGGTTATGCAGGTTTGTTAACCTTATATTTCATTCGTTCTTGAAAGGACCAAACTAAGAATCAATCTCTTCAATTACAACGCAGCAGTGATGCCACGGAGCTCACTACTCCGTTGTAATTTCCGGGTAAGTTTTAATTATGTTAGTAAAATATTTTTTATACCTACCTATTTTAATTTTGTGCTATTATTATAATATGTGTTTTTTTTAAATATTTTTATTTGTTTTTGAATGACAATATCTATGCAATTATGTTGTAATATAAAAATGTACCTACGCCTAAAGGGCAGGTTGTGCGGTACTGAGTAGGTAATTGTAAAAATCCATGTAACTACACCATAATCACAATAAAATGAATTGAAATTGATGTGCTCTCAATTAGGTATGTAATATCCATAGAATAGCGAAAAGTCCCCCCCCCCCCCACCCCAGGAGAAAGGTTATGTTACAAGGGTCTTTGGCTATCTACAACACAAATCTATGCGAGATTAAACATTGAATATATAGGTAAGTCGAAAGATAACAAAAATATCCCCACTTTCTCGGGGTCTCCGAAAAATTATCCAAGTGAGCAATTGTCATATATACTTAAATATACTGCAGCAATAGCTTAAATAGCTTAGCGCCCTATCAAGTCTAAAGGCTACGCAGAAAATCTAAAACTTTCCAGACTGTGCACATTCAAGTTAAGACGGGAGAGAGGTGCCCTGATCGAAATATTCGATAGGGGGAAGTCCCCTAACTCCGGACGGCACCTAGCGTCGGACACTAATAGTATCTCGACAAGTCGCGGCGCGATCGATACAAAGACGTAGGAGAAGGAAAAGCGTACGCTTCCCCGCACCCTTTTCCCCGTCTTTGTACCCATCGCGCCTCGACTTGTCGAGATACTATTAGTGTCCGACGCTAGCTGCCGTCCGGCGTTAGAGGACTTCCCCCTATCCTAACTAGCCATTATGATAATGCTGTTAATTTACAGTAGATCGTTATATACTATGAATATTATCGCTCACATAGAAATTACCTGAAGCCCATAGGCACCTCCTTGAACAGCAACTCTATTTTTTTGCAATTCTATGAAAGCTTGGGAAAGTTCCTCTATTTTTCCCTTAGTAGTTTACAAGATCCAGATAGATAGAATATTTTTTTTTTCCTAATGAAAACAATTAATTTATTGATCGTGTAAATTTTGTAGGGCCATCCTGTACCGGGCAGAAGCTGTTGAGAGGACCATTGTGTAAAGTTGAGTGTCGGCCCGCGTAGCAACTCTCAGCTCACAGACTCTTAAAGAAGATGGCAAGTTTTATATCTATAGGTAGAACCGAACTTACAGTACAATTCAAAAAAGAAAAAACAAGTAACTCTGATCTAAACTTGTGGCCCTAGTATACAAGATAAAACGGCGGAATTCAGAAGTTATTGAAGGGTAATTAATTAATGGAGTTAGGTGCGAAGACGGGTATGTCCAATTTGTTGTGAAGCAAGAGTTATATTATTGCGTATTTTATGCCCTTTACAATTTTATTATGGAATCTAATATTTTTTAATGAGCAATGTTAATTCATTGCTTTCATTGTGGAGTAGGCGATATCTATTTGCTGTTCGCAAGATGCTTTAATTTATTTATTTTATTGTGGTAATATGCAGAGTTTGCCACAAGCGAAACACGAATCATGCGTTATATTACTTTGAAGTGGAATAAAATTGAACACATTGTAGCAGAAATCCCGTTTTTCTTTGCGTTTGTCACCTGCTTTATAGGGATTGTTAGCTTTCAGGGATTTTCTGCTGAAGCGATCTGGGAGAGCAAAAGTTTTCTAGCTGAGCTAATCCCGATTAAATTGGCTCAATAGCAGCCTCTTGTAAATAAAATATGTAGTGCAAATAATAAAACATGTAGTGCAATAACCACAGCGATATTTCGGGCATTCTATATGTATTTATTTATTTATTTATTTTATTGGTCCCTAGTATTACATGAGGGGAGGGAAGAAATTTCTCTGTCAGGAGGGGGAGGGGGGGGGGGGGGAGAAATTCAACGCCGATTTCTATTTCTTATGGTCAATATTCAGAAAAATCAAAGTAAAATAGTTTTTTTTTAAAAACGTGATCTCATTGATATTTTATTTTTATTTTTTATTTTAGCACCAAAAAATACATTAAGGTTAGCTATCAATTCTCTTGTATTTTTTCATTGCAGGCCTGTATAATTAGTGAAATTATCCATTTTTCTGTTTTAATGTCAGTCCTATTGTCTATATGATAATGTACCAAATTATGCAAGAATTTTGATTTAAAATATCGAATTGTTTTGTTTATTATGTACAACCTAGAAAATGTGCTCTTATCATGTAATAGCAACGTTGAATGTAGCTTTTACCTAAGAATTTAAAACTAACAGTTAAAATCGCTATGTGCGAGTGTATGGGTGTTGGTGTGTGTTTGTGTGATGGAGAGAGAGATGTGTGTTTGTATGTATGTGTGCGTATATGTATGTGTGTGTGGGTGTGTGTATCTGTAGTGCGAATGTGCTTGTGAGTGCTTGTATGTGCATGCTAATTCAATCCGATCTGATAATCAGCTTTTCATGTACCTACTTCCATCATTTCATGTACAAAGGGTCGACTAATGCAGGTACTAGTTTTGGTAGGACTAATGTAGGTAGGACTAATGTAGGTACATACATTGGTAATTTTGTAATTTTCAATAATTTTGACTTTACCAAGTGAAAGAATTATCCTCAACTGGTTTAATAAATAAAATTTAAAAAAAAAAACGAAAAAGAAATAAATATAAACGCGGGTACGAATAGCTTTTTAATAACGAGTTCGAGACGTCAAAATTTGCCAGATGATTTTTGTTACATATGCGGTAAATATAGCGTTATTAAAAAACGCATGAGAACATTACAGACTATGAAAAACAACGTTATCTTGCGTATTTTGGCATGAAGCTCGGAGACCAGGACAGTATTCATTATTCAATTTATTCATTCAGAATATACAATAAAAGCATGAATTATTAATTAAAGCTAATTATCGCATATTAGAATTCGACAGTTGCTAGTAATATATTAATATATGTAGATTTAAAGCTAATCGTGGGCTTCTCATAAAGTATGTGTGCAGTGTTTCAATAGTCTACGCTTATTTATTTATTTATTATAATAGGTACGCAAACAATACTCTAATAATTAATGTTTATCGCTAACATTTTTGCATTGTCTCTAAATAGAGTATAAAATTTTATGCGTATGCGCCGTTTATCTTATGATTTACAAAATTATCAGTGCAAAAATTAATATCCTTAAAAATTATCAAAACAAAAATTAAAAAATTTTGAAATAAGTTTACAGTAAATTCTGAAAAACAATTAGGTAAATGGTCAAAAATAATATATAATATTGTCTGGAATAAAATAATAAAAACATACGGTAAATTATCAATTTGTTTCATAATACGTTATTTATAATGGACTATATAATATAATATATATATAATATATAATATAATATATAATATAATATAATATAATGGACTTTATAATATCTATACCCCTCAAATGTGAGGCGTCCCTGGCAAAATGTATACAAAATGTATATAAATTTATATAAATATAAATATAAATGTAAATGTGCGCCGCTTTATAGTAATCCGCTCTATAGTACTGCTATAGCTCTATAGTAAACCCCGCTCTATGTAAATGTAAATGTAAATGTAAATATAAATTTATATACATTTTGCCGTATGCAACCCGAGCTAATCGCCATTCATTTGAGGGGTTAACTGCTAATGGTCCCAGGTTGAAGAAATCAATGTTATCGGTTATAGTGTTTTATAACCGGCATTTACGTTATCCAGATAGGATTGTGGAAAGATTGATTTGTCTGCGAAGTGGGAAGGTAAAATGTTAGGTGCTGCCTCAGTCGCCTGGATGGTACGTTGAAATTTAACGCTTCTAATAAATCTGGTGAGTCTATACCGCCGTTAAGAAGTTTGTGCAGAAACATTAGGCTTTCGCACTCTCTCCTCTTTCTAAGAGTAAACATCTTGAAATAATTTAAACGCTCTTCATAGAGAGTGCGTGATAGGCCGGTTTTATGGGTTAACATACGCATATACTTCCTCTGCACAGACTCTATCGCTTCCGAATGAACCTTATGGCTCAAATGAAAGGAGACTGTTATACAATTTGGAATTCCTATTTTTTTTTTTTAATAAGCCAGTTGGTAGGAATCCCTACTCTTGGTATAGTCAAATTGAATAACTGGTATTATACTATTTACTGTGGTACATTATTTTTTTTTAATATCGACAATTATTTTTAAATTGTAAAACAATTAATATTTCAATTTAAAATACAGATTTAAGATCTTTTTAAAATGATTGGAGCTGCTAAAATACTGCAGATAGTCAAAATATAAAAACGAAGATTCGGTTATAAAACATTAAAATTAAAATTATAAAAAATATAAAATTAAAACAATAACAATATCGCAATAGAAATAGTCAATATATTTTTTTATATTATAATCCATCTTTGATAATCAATGATTGTATTTAGTAATGTAAATCATTATAATTAGAAAATAAAAAATATTTAAAAATAAGAAAAGAATGTAATATAAATAATTATGGAAAATTAGGAAAATCAATACTCTCAAAGTCCTTAACAGAATACATTGGGTTCTTAATAAGCATATCCTGGACCTTGTTTTTAAATTGAACGTTTCCAAGACCCCTGACGCACATGAAGGGAGCCGAAAAACCGATAGTCAGCAGTTAGAAACATATAAAAATCGCTAGGCCCTAGGAACCACACTTGTGCAGTTAAAGGTTAAATAAATAAATATACATCTGCTTTAAATTGGCGTGTCAGCCACACGATTCATTCTGTATATGCTATACACGAGTCGTATTCCGTATACATTTGAGTAGATAATTGCAGCAAAGCAACGCGGAGTTACGTTGTTTCGCCGCGGTTTCTCTGGCGGCGCAGGCAAGCAAGGCCTTTCCTCTTCTCTTCCTTTCGCCCCTGCCCCGCCTCACCACGCCCATATCCGAGGAAGCCGCCGGCGAACACAAAGGATAAAATTAAGTCAAGCGTCTACCTCAATTATCTCTCTCCCTGCTCGCCTCGCCCCTCAGCCCACTGACTCGTGTTTCCGGGAAACAGCCGGATCTTAAATGTCGAGCTGGCATGATTTTAAAAACACATAAATGGAGGAGTACAGAATATACAGATTGTCTACCAAAGCTGTCAACTACAACGGGCGAAGCCCTCACCCAAGGAAGTTTCAACGATATTAGATCATTCTGTTTCCCGTGAGGTGAGCAGAAGACTTGGGTAGAATACAGTCCACTGTCTAGTTAAGCCACTCGACCGTCAGACGCCAACGCTTTACGGCGAGCACAATATACCAACCAGTAGCTTTACTCTCGAGCTACAGGGCATTGCCGTAAGAGGGTGCTAGTAATGTAGGCAGAGAGGTACATCCCGAAGAATGAAACGGACCCTTTCTAGCGTTTGGCCATCTGCATGGGCTGATTAGCGGGACATCTGGCGACAATATCCGAGCCCTTACGACTCGTGACATATTCGCTTTGATTTCGATTTTGTTCGAAGCTACTGTCTGGTATACTGTGCAGCGAGGCACTGGGAAAGGTAAGTTCACAGCGGGCATCCTCGCCCCCTGACTACCAGTTTGGAAGGATATCTCCGTCTGGAATTTACCATCAGGATACCTCCTACCTCCTGACTGGTTACAGGATCGAGAACGCTTGCGCGATCCTCTCCCTTACGTAGAGGTGATACGTCTCTGCCGAATCTATCGCGGACCACGGCATCCTTTGCCCGGATCTTCACAAGAATCGGGTGGTCAAATGGTCGTTTGAAAAGCAGTTGCCGTAAGGTTAACAACCATCCCCGCTCTATAGACAACATTACTGGTTCCAGACTCCCCCGGCTGTTAGTAGGAATGCACAATCGATTGGCTGACTCCGCACATTGCGCGAATCGTCCAGGAGCGCCCGAAACTTGACTAATAGGGGAGTCTGGCCCGCAGGCCAGAGTCCTACCCTGGCTCCCACTTCTGCAAGGAGGCCGCCGGATGGGTGTTTATCTGTGCGTTTGACTGACCCTATACAACTGGGTCTTAGTGGCCAAACTTCAACAGGGCCTATTAACTCCCATGCAGATTGTCAGCATACCTACACTTATTGGTATTTGAGAAACTGTAATAATTATATTATCATAGAACATATTTGAAATTATAAATACGTCTAAAGCCCACAATTCAAAAGTTTAGTTTTAATTTTACAGCCATACCTTACGTGTGTTTTTTCACAGATGTTGGTCGCGCCTTGGTTGTGAACAAATTACAGTCTTAAATGATCCTGGAAATATAGTAAAGCTGGATTTCTAAAGGGTGCAGGCCATTGATCGATCATAAAAATGCATTTTAAAACCACTATTTTTTGATTCACGACTTAAAATCCATTCTTTCCGCCTAGAATCATAGAAACTACAAAGAAACCTATTATTGTCCATGGGTCCATATAACCTTTTGGGTCCACACACGGAAATACCATGGCCCATGACAGCTACATAGAATCCTATTTAACCGGATCGAAGACTATTGCAGTTGTTTGACATTATAAATTGGAGGGAAAAATAGCGAGCAACATTTAGTTACTTATGCTTAAGGCATAATATTAAAATTTAATATTTTTTAATTTAGCTAAATGAATAGGTACCTAATAAATAATTGCTATGTAATATGAGTTTTCTTCATGTCAATTTTTCCAAATAGTAACGAGGTGCATCCCTCATTTACAAAATCCATTACAAAACGTTGTTCAGGGTAGACCCTATGTTGTAGCAGTCTACCCTGGACAACGGCGGCTGCAACGTCGCCTAAACATCGAGTGCTACAAACTTTACGAGCCTATTAATAATCCTACTTAACTCCGAAAAAGTGAATCTATTTTTGGTTTCTTACAAAAACATCTTTTTTTCACACACGCATAAACACACCCTCGCAAACACACCCTCGCACACACATACACACACACACACACTTACTTAAACTCACTCTCATATACATTTACATAGGCATGTATATGAGATTGTTCTGGGAGAAAGCTTTGCTCGCGGTGGATCCAACAAAATTTGACTGAGTTTCAAAAAACGGGACGCGTCACTTGGTACGTCTCATTATTATCAGTACCATGATTCAACGAAGGGGTATCAAAATTTAGTGTGGAATATAGTAACAGGTGGCGAAACATAGATTTAGAGCTACAATACCGAAACAAAGCAGCAATCGACCATTTGGGTCTTTCAAGATGAGTCGAACCCAGGCAAAATGGCGATAATCTTTCTTTCTTATGAGCACTTGACACGTGGCTACTATTGCTTTGGAGAGTTATCGTACCCTGAATGCTGATTGGTACACTACCATTTTCTTATCGGAAGTTATTGACGAACTTCGTTAAAGCAAACATAAACACTGCTTCGTCTTAAGCATGATAATGCCACCTTTCATAGGGTTAGACAGACAAACGAATTTTTAAAGTCGAGAAAAGTAGAATTCATATAGTCTTGACTTGGAATCTTGTGACTTCTTTTGGTTCCCAAAAATATAGAATAAATTACGCGGACAGTCAGAAGAGGCTGTTGAAGGATATGGAAAATATGTTTTCAAGGTCACCGCGAAGGGGTAGAATGAATGTTACGAAAATTTGTTTATACGTATGAAGAAGGGTTTTTAACGTATCATATTTGCTGCTTTTATCATATTTGCACGTATCATTTTAAACGTATCATTGTATATTTTTCTTATCAATACCGGAAACTTTGTAAGTGATTTTTTTTTGTAATTTTTTTAAAACTTTAGAAAGTACAGATGTTCTTGCCCCTCAGAACAGAAATGGATTTCAGAACGAAAACAGAATTTAAACGGAATGTTTATTCAGTTGAGTATTTTTCGGAATGTAATATAAATAAATGAAGTCAGTGTTTTTAAACATAAAAAAATATACTTTTTGCCCGTCGGCAGAAGTACCCTTCTGGAAAAATATCTCATTTATGTATCCAGTCAAAACTTTCGAAAGTGTTAATTTATTTCCAAAATAATACCTTAATACCCAATAAACTCCGTAATTCTTCGACTCAAGCAAACTTCCTAACTCCTCGCGGAGGCGGAGGAGATTAAAATTTCAGGGTAAAGCGGGAAAGCGCCCGATTCGATCCAGCTTCCGCGCAATAAATTATTCATTAATGGCAAAGTTGGGAATTTAATTACTGGAGAGCGTATTTCTTCGCGGCCCTGGAGTTAACCCTTCCTTCCACTTGACTCCACTTCTACTTCCCGCCCGCGGAAGCACTGCATTAGATGAGCCCGTATTATCCACTCAATTCTGACCAAACTCCTCGTAAGAGACTAAGATAATTACGTAAGGGCACTTCCTTGCGTGAATTCATAAGAAATTACCCAGTTTTTTTTTCTCAATCAATATACTCTTTACGGTAGGTAAGGAACAGCTAAATTTAAGATCTAACGACAATTATCTTACAAGCGATCGGCTTTTATAACATTACGCAACAGTACCTAGGCGGTCACCCACCCATTCGTTTTTATCATATTTATAATGTCAAACAACCGCGATAGTCTTCGATTTCCGGTATTCTTCTCTACTTTCCTGGCCCATCGACCGACCAGGAAGGAAAGTGTTATCAACGGCCAAACATTTTTTGTTCGAGATGAAGACAGAAATATTTATTTTGCGCCCCCCCCCCCCCTTTCCCTGAGACGATTGAGACCATTTCCAGATTGAAGCCTGTCTGCGTATCTGTATCTGTCTGTCTGTCTGTATTCCTCCATCACAGCTCCCAAGTGCTTAATCGGATTGAGCTGAAATTTGGTATGCAGGTATCATTTGGTCATGGTAAGATTTAATTAGTTTGTAGTTGAAATCAGTCCACCAGGAGGCGCGCTAGTCATATTTCAATCTCGAAATATTGGGCATAAAGACTTGAAGTTTGGTACACAGATGCCTTCTTAGGCTTACCAAACTGAAAGGAAAGTATTGTGAACGCGCTAAAAAAAATAGAGATGAAGACAGAAATATCGATTTCGAGTCCAGAGTCGATTAAGATAATTTCCAGATTGATGTCTGTCTGTGTGTATTCCTTCACGCTAGCGCCCAAATGTTTAATCCGATAGAGCTGAAATTTAATTTGGCATAAATTGGTCATGGCAAGAGTTGAAAAGATCTTAATTGAAATCTGTCCACTAGTCACATTTAAGTCTCAAAATATTTGACTGGGGGACTTGAAATTCGGTAGGTACACAGATGCCTTGTTAGGCCGAGATCACATTGTAAAATTTTGATTGAAATATCTGATATACAAGGTGCTCTAATATTATTGATATTCCGCCATACATTTTCATCAAATATGAATGCCGAGCCGCCCGAGGCTAGCCGAGAAACGAACCGCTGCACCCGGGGCCGTTGTGAACGGAACATAGGTTTGTCCGTCGGCCGAGAGAAGGCGCTAATAGATTTTATTTAAGAATTTAATATTCAGATGAAATCAGACCTTGGCTACTTGTCGGGAAGTCTTGAGGTGACACAACCGACTTTTTAAATCCTATCAAGCCGGTTCGCAGTATGGTGCACGCGGTACGATAATCTTATGCGCGTCCCCCTTTGGTCGATTTAATAATATTTAAATCCCGCCATACATTTCCATCAAATATAAACGTTAAGCCCCCCGAGGCTAGCCGAGAAACTAACCATGCCACCGAAGCCGCTGTGAACGGAACATAGGTTCGTCCCCTGGCCGATAGAAGGCGCTCATCATTTTTTAAATGAAATTAATATTCAGATGAAATCAGTCCTTGGCTACTTGTCGGAAAAGTCTTGAAATAACACAACCGACTTTTTAAATCCTACCAAGCCGGCTCGCAATGTGGTGCACGCGGTACGGTAATCTTTTGCGCGACCCCATTTGGTCGATACGTTGACCCGTTGATCTTATTCTTCTTCCAAGAAGATAGTGGTAGTAATAGTGTAGACTTACCCTTATGACCCTTGTCAGCGTAGCTGAGCGCTCTGCTGAAGTGCTCGTCGACGACGGTGGCAACGTCTCCGGAGTAATGCGTAAAGACGACGCAGTTGGCGCTGACGTACTGCGCGCGCGCTCCTGCTGACGGCGCCGCCGACGCCGACGCTGACGCTGACGCACCGCCCAGCGCCCCGCCCTCCGACTCGGAGTCCGAAGAACCATGGGCGGCCGCGACTGCAAAGTCAATTTCATCGAAAATTAAACATAAATTTTAAAAACCTTTGTACTAAAACTAGTCCCTTCCGAGGTTTGCTTTCTGAGGAAAGCTTCTATTTTTGTATCTCTGATGATTTATGTACATTTGTTTTGATTTTTGTAACAGTTTTTAATTTCATTTCTTATTTCTAATTATTTACTCACCTAATACTTTTTTCTACTATTTATTGTATTCTTATTTAAATTTACAATCGACTGATTTGGTTTTAAAAAAATATTTCATTGTTTTTGTTACGATTGTAGATATAAGTTCATTGTAATTTCTACATTGTAGACGGTAATTTGAATTGAAATAAAGTTGAATTTGAACTTGATCCTTACATCACACTTCTTAATATCTATTCATCAGCTTGATATCTGGATGGTTGCAGAGCCTAGGTGGTAGTTACTTTAAAATATCAGTTCATGAAGTCATAAGAATAATTATTTGGTAAAATAATATCAATTCAATTCAATTCGATTCTTTATTGAGAAACCACACAGTATTACAGTAATAATATTTAAAAAAATGTATGCAGATTTACAACAAATAAAACCAGTTACGGATTTCAATAAGATTACATAAATTACTTTTTTTTTTAAAACTACTTAATAAAATTAATGTACCTTCAATTTCAGAACTACATAAGAGTCTAGTATTCAGGGTGTGTGTGTATGTGTTTCTGGGAGTGTGTTGAGCGTGTAAGTGTGGAATGTGAGCGTGTATGATATTAGTAATGGCGTATATAACATAAAATAATAATAATAATAATCAGTAAAAAAAAAATGCTAAAAACGAATAGTCAGCTTATTGTATCGGTTAGGGTTTGATTTACGGAGTAATTTGTAAGTGATTATGGAATTATTAAACATATCAATACCATTTAAATGGGTATTATAAAGCTCACAGCAGCATGTGAGTACTACATTCCTTGATGCATTAGTTTTAAAACGTGGCAATCGAAACGGGTCAAATCAGATACCAAGTATCTAAATGTGTAAATATCATTTTAGGTATGAACATTTCGTCAGGGCTCACACGTTCATGCCGCGTAAAGAATTAAAGAAATATGCCTTCAGACATATCACAGGGTGATATAGCGCTCCTTGCTGTTAATGGTCTCATAACTTCGCCTTTTTGGCATATTTTCGACTGTTCCTGAAGTTCAACAGTGGTATAACCTGCCAGCTTATTGGGCTGATTTTCAATTACAGTCAAAACTATTCCTGTATATCCTTTATTTATTCTCAAACTCTATATCCGCTCTTGCACCAGCTAAGCTTATTGGAGCGACATGCGACGTCGTATTTATTACTACACAACTATTGGTAAATTTTGATATATGTTTTTTTCGATACATAGTATATTTGTAAGGTATTATTTTTTATATTTTATGTATAGTAGGTATATTTGTAATCTATTGCAATTAGAATTTCCTGAATAAATAAATAAACTAAAAAATATTAAAAAAAAAAAAAAAAAAAAAAAAAATATCTTCTTCCAGAGCATTAAAAGTTAAGTATGAAAAATAACCAACCTTCCGTACTACTCCGCCCCTGAACAGATAGGTCTTCCTCCTTGGTATGAAGCCTCGCAGCAAGACCTGGGGCGTGGGCGATGGTGGGCGGACTTCCAGGCGAGTGAGCTCCGCCGCCCGAGCTGACTGAACCTCCGGAGCTGTGGCCGAGGGAGCTCTGGGCACCAGCGAGGCCTGAAGACGCCGCCGCCCCGGAGTACAGGTCTTGGGGGAGCGTCTGCGCTGACTGCACGTTAAACTGTAGGAGGAAAAAACATGTCATCATTTATTATATGCAGGCTTAACGAAAATCGTTTTATTGGCTAAAACGGCATTTTACCGCCCTACCTTTGGGGTTTTATTAAAAAAGTAAGTAAAAAACCGTTGTTTTTTTTTCATTAGATTTTTTAATAACAATACTTGTTTACAATATACCAGAAAACTTAAAATAGACCCATTTATGACCCTTTTTTGTATCTAGAATTGTAGGAACAATTTGACGTATCACGTACGTTTTATGGGTTTCGGTTTTTTTGTACTTAAACTTACGGGATACGTTTTGTTGCATACGGGCGATAATATAGAAGACGCATTACGTACGTTCGTATAGGTAGGTGGGTTAAATACTACGCTTACGCCCCAGATCTTGCTGCGAAGCTTCATACTAATGAGGAACACCTATCTGTTAGTTCTAACAATTTCTCCATGATCTGCAAATGTTACACAAATATTTTTACATAATTTTCGACTATAGAGTAGGCACAAGTGTAACATTAACTATCGTACATTTTAACCATGATAAAGACATAAAAAAGTGACCCAGTAATAAGCAAAGCTTTTTTTATGGCTGCTTGCCGTTTTCAGACGACGATTCAAATTTGTGACGTTTGTAGTGACAAAACAAGATTTATATTTTTTATATTCATTTGTCGTTGACAATTGAATTTCAATCTAGTGAATTACGTAAATAATTACTTCATTAACCCTTCAGGCCTCGGCCCCTCAGCCGATTGACAAGTTGATGTCCCAAAAAATGTTAGTAAAAATTAGTAAAAAAAATTAATTATTACACTGTCTCACCAAAACATTAATTACTGCCAAATCACTGTCCCCATAATTAAAATAAAACATATTAACATAATAAAACATAATAAAATAAAACAAATTAAATTAAAATTAAATTAAAACGGGGCCGTCACACTGAATCGTGTTGTGGCCGATATCGGCCAATCGGGGCTTGAGGGGTTAAGCTCTTCATTTTAGGAGGAGATTTGAAAAATACTATTTAATGTATAACCGTTTCATTTTATGTCGTATTTATCTACTCAAATTAAACCAATATGATTTGTAATTATATCGGTAACTATACTTTTAATAATTTGTGTGTATTATTTTCCTGTATATTATTTAAAATCAACGTTTTTAAAAGTAAAAGTACAGTAAGTCTCTAAAAAAACTAAATATTTAAACTATAATATCAATATAATAAATTGAAATCGTACATATTATTTGTAATCTTAAAACAACTAGGCTTTTTTTGATATTTCAGAAACGTATGTTTTTTCAGAAAGTACTTTTTATATTACTTACAAATAAAATAATTTTCATTTCTACGAAATGCGTCTATTTAAGTTATATATTTTTTATTAAAATGGTCTCTGATGTAACTACACTGAGAAGAAAAACGGATTGATTCTTACATTGCCATTTTGTTATACGGTTTTATACAAATTAACGATGTTTTAGCCGTAATTTTGTTGAATTTTGTTGGAACTCCATTACTCGAACATGTGTATCAACATTTTCCTTGCTGTAAATATGGAAATAGCAGTATGATGTAGTTTCAACATAATTCATGTGCCCGACTATAACCGTACGTATATTAATACATGTTGTCGCTTCTAACAAGAAGCGAGATCTTGAGGTTGCGACGTAATGACATAACATTATGTACGAACATTTCGACACTGTAATTACCGTCACGCTAGTACCGCTACGCGTCATATAAATTCTTACGCATGGACCATAGTCCGAGTTATATATCTACGTATTACTTGTTGAAACATGCATATTTCAGAGTATTACAACGTTATATTTTCCTCAGCGTATAAATATGATATTTTACAAGGATAATAAAAACATGTTAAATAAAACAGAAAATATTATTAATCGTATAAAAAAGTATTATTAACTCACCGCACAAAGTCCTGTGAATATTGGCTAAGGATTTATTTTATAAATCTACTTAAAATTTGGTTGGTTCATCAATTAAAATAAAATCTCTCCGCATTACGCACAATACTATTAAAATTCTAACCCTTATGGTTAATAGAGGTAAAGGCAATTTATTGCAAAGATGATTATTTAACAATATTATAAATTCATTATTAGTTCGGTTACTGAAATTGATTAATTTGAGTAATTTATAAAATATTGTCAAAATTAAAGGTGTAAGCTACCGGTTAATAAATAATTCTCAAAAATTCCAATAAATGTATCCTCTGTTTATGTACGTATAATAGTAGGTATATAAATCTGCAAGTCTTTTCAGAAAATTGTAGAATTTGTAGAATTGTGGAATATGTAGAATTTTACTATAATTCACAAATTTTAAATTGATTTTTTTATTTTTATTTTCTTTATGTTTACTACCTGTCATTTTTTGCTCGTTTATTCACCGATAGATATCGTTTTCTGATTTGATAAGTATGTATATTCGTTGGTTTCACTTTACTATACAACTTGCTTTGTCATCATTTAACCTCATTGCAATCAGAAGTAAATGCGAGTCGATAGCATCTCCTAATATTAATTAAATCCAGGTCATCAGAACAGATTGTGAAGATACCATGAACATTCAAAAAATTAAAATCTACAAGTAGGTAAGTAACTAAATCTTTGCCTCTCTTTCTAATTGATAGTTTCACTTCACTTGTTTCTAGAGCCATGGCAAGAAAGTGATATTGATAGTTAACTTCATAGGTGTGCCAATAGGGTGGAGGCAGGTGGGCACGTGTCCCCCTTGACTTTTATGAGCAGAGCACCAAATGGCTCCCAGGATTCTAGAATATAGTATTATGAGTAAAAGAGAAAATCGCGAAAATTATAATACGGTCAACCGAACCAAGGGCAGCTGCAGGAGCGGTTACTGTAGGACAAGGCCTTATTTGCCGATTTCATCAATTTCTATAAAAATACATCTCGTTGAAGATTACATTTCATTCTATAAATCTCTGTTACTTACTACAAATGCATTGCTATGTGATAAACCTGTAACGAGCTGCCCTTTTTAAACATGTGTTTTCCAAAATGATACATATAGTAGAGCAACGACTCTTATAAAGATGGGCGTCATATCCAACTTTTCGTTCCCAAACCCTAAGAACGCCTATGACTGGACTCATACAGAGAGTATACAGAGAGTATAAGAGAGTAGCTTCTCTTAGAGCAACTAGGGTTGTCGACTACAGCGGGCGAGCCCGTCACCTCAGGAAGTTTTAACGATTATTCGTTCGATCTCCCTGGAGTGAGCGCAGAAGACTTGGACAAAACAGTCCACCGTCTAGCTCCGCCACAAACCCGTAAGAGGCCAACGCCTTAACCGCGAGATACACTGAGAGAAATATCCTGACTTACCTTCTGATTTTGTCCTTCCAAAAGCGTTTCCTTTCAAAAAGAAGGACTTTTCCTTCCTTGTTTACCGTCCGAATCGGAAAACTGCAAAATTCCTTCGGAATATTTTTTTTCCATCTAATACAGAATGAAATAAGGGAAGGAAATTATTTGGAAGGATTATACCAAGTAGGAATCACCTTCTAGTAAAATATTCCCACCAAAATAGGACGGAACAATATTTTTCCTTCCACATTGATCCTTTTAAAACGGTAAGAAATTTTTAGTGGGATAAATAACACCACTTTTCCATCTAAAATGGAAGAATTCGCTGATTGTAACCTTCCATATTAGAGGTATTTTATTTGGACGGGATATCGCGATGAAAATCCTTTCAAATTAGACGATAATATCCTTCCAAATTGATTGTAACTGTTTGGTAAGAAAATTTAAAACGGATTAACCTTCCGTTTGTGAAATTTCTATCCATTACAGAAGAATATGTATCTTCAAAATCAGCGGGAAATAATTGGTAGGTAAAATGTAACCGATTAACGTCCAAAAGTGTAAAAGTACACCCAATTCAGAAGTAACTTACCTTCTAAACCAGTAGATAATATCACCGGGAGAATATTCCTACTAAATAGTGGCGGAACAAAATTATACTCCTTCTAAGTTAGTACCGTTTAATTTGTCCGGTTCTCGAAATGGTCGGAAATTTTAGAAGGGATAATCTGTATCCTTTTAAGCCAGTGGGAAATATCAGTAATAAAAAGCGTTCCCACCAAAAAGGTCGGAACAATATTTTTCCATCTATATTTTACCTTTTAAAACAGTGAGAATTTTTCAGCAAAAAAAATAACATCCCGATTCCATCAAAACTGGAGGATTTAGCTGATGGTAACCTTCCAAATTAGAGGTGGATGGAATACCGTGACGAGAATTCTTTCAAATTAGACCATAATATCCTTCCAAATTGATTGTTGCCGTTTGTTAGGAAAATTTAAAACGGATTAACCTTTCGTTTGTGAAATTTTCGTCAAATATAGAAGAATATGTACTTTCAAAATCAGCGGGAAATAATTGATAGGTAAAATGTAACCGATTACCGTCCAAAAGTGATAAAAGTGCGCATAATTCAGGAGTTACTTACCTCCTAAACCAGTACATTCATCGGGAGAATATTCCAACTACATAGTGACGGAATAAAATTATACTCCTTCTAAGTTAGTGCTGTTTAATTTGTCCGGTTCTCGAAATGGTCGGAAATTTTAGAAGGAATAATCTGTATACTATATAGTCAGGAGTGTTACCCAGCGGGCTTACACACACCCCCTTACTTCCAATTGCGACCAGATTACTCCAGTCTCTTGATTGGTTACGAGTTCGAGGTCGCTTGCGCGGTCCTCTCCCTTACGAAGCGGTGAAACGGTGTATACCTACCGAATCTATCGCGGACCACGGCATCCTTTCTCTTAGAGCAGAATTAAAATCGGAGCGAGCGAGGTCACTAGTACTATGTAAGTGTTGCCGTTGAACGAAATTCGCATATGACCGCCATATGGACCGCGAGTCCGCCGACCCAGATATTCAAAGGTTCGAGAAATTTGACAGCCCCCACCAGCGCGTAACGCCAACTAAAGGCATTTGCCGTAACGAATTTCTCTGCTCACTTTCCTCGCACCCTATCCCCACAACGCCTTGACACTCGAGAGTGCGCCTACTGTTCTAATAGTGACCCCAAACAATTTAGGGGGGATTGTTTTCACAATATTTCAGCATATCATCCCTGTACCTTGCGCCTTGCACCAAAAATAGGGTAGTCCAGGCTTTATACCCATGCATCCATGCCATTTCTGTCCTCGCACTCAAAGACAAGCGGCACATGACAGCAGCTCTCCAATTAGCAGAAACGCAAGTGATAAAAACGATGTGCACATTTTGAGCATGTGTTTTCTAACATGATACATATAGTAAAGCAACGGCTCTTGAGAAGGGTAGGGGGGGGGGGGGAGGTCTCAAGAGTCGGTTAATGAATGAATTGTTGTAAAGTGGTCCAACGATTCATTTCCAAACTTTGGGAACGCCTATGAGAAGTTTCGTTTTTATATGTGAGGGACCACCCCTCACAAGACTCCAAATTATTCGATGTGAGGTGGTGGTGTCAACTTACGAGTTATCTCCGTATTTAAAGGCGGTTTTGATGAAGCAGAAGATATTTACTGATTGAATCGATTGAATATTGCCAGTTATGACGCTTGCCGAATTAACGAGTGCCCGGATTACTTTATCGAGACGCGAGGGTTGCGCGACGGAGGTGATGTAGGAAAGTGGATGAGGATTGTATGTGTCCTCCTAGTATCTTGTACTGGGCACGGCTCGAGTCTGTGGGATTACAGACTGATGCTTCGAGAGTCAGGGAGAATGAGGAAAGGAAACCAAGGAGCCGGGTTCGTTGAGCGACCTCGTAGAGGGGCACGGGATATGCCGTCGCAACCTTGGGGGAAGGTGATCACTCGGGGAATGATAATTTTGTTGCTTTTTGGCCGATTTATATAGGCCGTGCAATGATGCAATTTGAAATATTCTGAGTAAAAGTATTGTTTCATCGTGCTGATTCATAGCTGCACGAGTCAAAATAATAGCTGAATTGTGTCAGTGGATTTCACTGGAAATCGATGCATTTGTTGATCGTATGTAGTGGACTTAAGGTCCGTTACATATATAAGACCTTGATAAATAATGGTAACCCTAATCAGTTTGGGGTATTAGTTTCGAAATATTTCAACTGTACCATGAACACCTGTACACCTGTACCATGTACACGTCTTTCAACTGTACCATGTACACGTCTTGCACCGAAAACAGGGTAGTTCAGGCTTTATACTCCACGGCACATGCATCAGTGCCATTTCTTTTCTCGCGCTCAAAGACAGGCGGCACATGACAGCAGCTCTCCAATTTGCCGAAACGCAAGTGACAAAAACATGTCTCAGCGGCTTAGAATGTGACCATCGGAAATGACCCACACCATCGCACACTCCCAAACCGCACACGGACACGCTCTCACCGACACATTCTCATTTTTGATTCCGTTCCCCATTGCGCCATGGCAGAGCTTCAAATATGCGGGGAAGCCGAAATGGAATGCTTTTATGAAGATCGTTCGCCGACTCTACTGTCGTCTCTGTCTTTCGCCGCCGGATCGACGACGGGGGAAAGGGATGGACTGAATAAATTATATGCACTTTTTGCGAGAGCAGATCGTCATGGAGACACTTGAATTTGAGCCGTGTGCCGCGTTTGATTAAGGCCGTTTTTCGCCCGCCCCCTGCTCTTTCTTTTCATCTGTAATTATTGGCAATTTATCATGGCGAATTTCCTTTGTTGTTTCACTGCCCGATCAGTTACATAAAGTTACGTATGCATGGTAGTAGGTATATAGATCGGAATAAAATGTAGAGTAGTTTATTATTCGATTTTTCTAGATTGCGTCTTGGAACAGTGGATTGATGTCAACTAAAACGGGTGAACTCTTCACCCCTGAAAGGTATAATGATAGTGATCGTTCTTTCAACCTGGGATGAACGTAGAGATTTGGCGGCAAAAACAGTCTACTACCGTCTAGCCAAGCCAACTAGCCCATGAGAGTCCAACGCCTTACCACGAGGCACTGGGAAGTGAACTTAGTGGGTCGACTTCACGCCCTCACTACCAGTTTTGGACGGATTTCTCCGAAGCCCAGTCTGGTCACAGATTTGAAGTCGCTGGCGGGGCCTCTACCTGGCGTTAGATGTAATTCAAAACAGAATTAATAACGGACCGAGGCGTGCTTTACTTGTCAAGCACTCACGGGATCGGGTAGAAAACATATCGTTTCAAAGATAGATGATTTCATATCGACAACTACCCCTCTGTCATAGGAAATATACATCTCCAGATCTCCCTGGTTATTAGCCGCATTGAGTAAGCGTGGCTGACACAGCTGTTAAGCAAACCGCCCGATTCTGCCCGAGTTATTCCCCCGCATCCGAAATCTTCTAATCCAAATCACCTTCGACTGCAGGATTTCAGCCGTGGCAGAAGCTCACAGTGGCCCTGATACAGGTTAGGTCCCTCTACGAGGAGGCTACCGAATAAGAATTAAACCGTGAGCTGGGTAGGCCAGATGACATTCAATTTGGCCAACACCCCCCCTCCAACCGACTTTGATCCATTCCGGCAATGTGTCCAGCCCATCTCCACTTGGAACTTGCAATGATTTCCAACGCGTCTTTACTCTTCTCTTACTCCGGATCCATTCGTTGCATTTTCAGTCGGGCAAGTTGATTACAAACATGATTCTTTCCATTAGACTTAGCGCAAATCTAATCTTCTTGGCTGATTGTTTAGTCAGAGTCATGGTCTCTGATCCGTAAGTATAATTCTTTGGTCTTTATTTTTATTAGAATAGCTGCACGCATCATGCTGTTATTGGCGCCAAAAGCTGCCCAGGCTTAGCGAATCCGCATCTCGATCTCTGCTGTTTGGTTTTCGCAACCTGGATGATTTTGTGATCTATATAAATATAGTGGCTCACCACTTCGATAGGTAATAAATGGTACTCATCTATTTGAAGGTTGGTCATAATCGTTTTTGATATGTTTATTATCTCCTGAAGTATTCTTCTAAAGTGTTCTAAACGGAAAATGTAATCTTAATTATTTTGGAATGATTCTTGTGCGATGTATGATGCTCTATAATTTAATACTACAATTTGATTTTGAATGGATAAAATGTCCCGGTTTACCAGGTTTACTCTTTAGAGTCGTATATTTTATTATACTACCCAATTTGATAGCTTACTGCATTTTTAACAGATAGGGGAGACCGGGTATGGTTATCTCACGGGTTGGTTGTCACAGCGGTCATAATAAAAAACTGAACCAACAAATAAGCTTATTAATCGGCGTCGAAGGAGCGCGAGAGCAACACCTTCCCCCCTACTTCAGTTCAGTCCGCTCTGGCATGCCGTAACGGAGACACTTGCATTCGTTTTTTTCGCACAGCTAAAGTATTTTTTTGTGCATCTGTGTCCAGTCTCGTAAGTATTGTTAAATTTTGCATAGTAATATACCTTACTGTTTATTTATGATGTTAAATATGTATTACATAATATCGCTATATGGTTTCTTAAATAAACATTGACTTCAATTTATTTTGGGAGGTTTTTTCTAAAAACTAGGTTTGGGGCAGGTTGTCTCAGATTGACGGGGGATGGTTGTCACACGCACGTATGCTGCCTTTTTAGTTGGCTCTTTGGGATTTTTCTACATGAATGTTTGTTTCAGAGCTAGTCATAAAAATGCCACATCACATGAGAAAATCAACTCGAGGGCTTGTTTCACCATGTTGCGTGCTGCAAGAGAAGTGAAAAATCCATAAGGTCCATGGTAAATCCATAAGGTCTGTTGCAAAGGATTTCGGAAATAATTATCGCGCTTCAAAAAGGTAGTGTAACAAATTTACTACCGAAGAGATAAGCAACACGGCCGTATCAACACCATTTACAAAAATAGGCTACCAAAGGAATCTACAGATTTTTACCGATGAACAGGAAGAAGAATTGGAAATATATGTATATACTTCTGGCTTTAAGTATTTATTTCGGTTTGTCTCCCAAGGATATTCGGAAAATAGCGTTCGAACTTGCTATTTCCAATAAATTGAAAGTTCCAAAGTCTTGGGAATCGAACAAACTAGCTGGCTGCGATTGGTTTACGTCATTTTTGTAAAGACACTCTTCTGTGTCCATTAGAACAACTGAAGCCACAAGTTTGGCTAGAGCCACCAGCTTTAACCCACATAATGTCAACCATTTTTTTGATAGCCTTGAATCAAGGAGTTCTCTGATAGTATCGCCACAAGTTTTGAAGCCTCTAATAAAAGCTCCACCGCGCAAGTCGCAACGAGCTGATAAAAGAAATGTAAATCAGCAATTTTAACAGATACACCGGAGAAGACCTATTTAGAAGAGAAAAAAACAAAGAGCGAAGAAGACGAAACTAGCGAAATGTGTATTGAGTGAGAATAAGAAGACAAAAGTTTTATAAAGGAAAGAAAATTAAAAAGAAAGCAGTTGACAGCGACGAAGACGAATAAGAGGATGAAAAGTTTTGCTTAGTCTACTTATCACCATACTCAGCTAGTAAGTCTATGGAAGTCTGGATTCAGTGCCAGGATTGCAGGTTATGGGCACACGAAGCATGCACTATTGTGTTTCTGAATATTCAGACTGATTTTTAGGCTGACTAAAAATAATTTCCTTAGATTAGATATTTTCAATTTAAAAAACAATGCGTCGAAAGATATTTTTGTTACCAAAATTCTAAGTTTGTTAAATAGAATTTAATCCCTTAAGTAATTTTTTCTTGGGTACAATTAGATACGTAAAAGATTTTATCTTAATTAAAAATATTCGTTTCATTTCAATAAGTGTTTATTTTAATATTCCCCTATTACATTACTATGTGACTACCTACCCCAGACACTGTGACAACCATACCCGATACGGGGTTAAAAGTCACACTTTTCTATTTTCACAAAAAAAAATATATTTCCTGAATAAATAATGTTAGAGATAAAGTCGTCATTTCTCTTTAAACTAGAATAAATACACTATCCATTGATACAAAAATGTCATTGCTAAACGAATAAAATAGCTACTAAAAATGCAAAAGAAAATAAATGTGACTTCCAACCCCGGTCTCCCCTACCTCACAGCGAGTTCACGTCTATATTCTTGGGATAACAATTTATAAATGTATTGTGAAAAATATTGAATTATATGATTCCTCAAATTTTAATGAAAAGAATCGTTTTAATGTGTAAAATAATAAAACCCTGATAAGTATAGATTAACAATTTTCCATATTTTTTTTAAAAATCTGTTCTCTTGCGTCCTTAGAGGGCCTTGTAAAATTTACTTACCCATCCCAAGTTTAGGTCTTGCCTCACCGCTGAACTGTTTCTTCATGTTTGTTATCCTTGTAATTACGTTGATATTTTAAATTGAGTCCAGAATTGTATCGTCGATTACCAAAGCCATTTCAATACCTACTCTTGCAAATCGACGGTTGAAATTGTCAATTACAGGGGGTATGTGGCAAATATATAAGCATTTGCAAGTAATATATAGGTACCTTAATATTTACATTTATATGACGAGTAAAATTATATAGGGTAAATCCTCTGACGTGGCAAAGTGGGGTCTTTACTTCGAATACAAAATTCTCTAATAATTTACTTTAAAATTATTACATTATCGTACGAAATTCGAAGATCCCATAGATATTTCTAATATAGGGTGTTATTACTGCACGGGATTTTTTTCCGTGGGTGAATCAGTACAACGTGGTAAGCAACTTTTTTTCGGAAAAAAAATATTTTTAGATTTTTTTTAATTTGAAAATTTGAAGAAGTTGACTGTTAAATATAGGTTTGATAGGTGTTTAGGCGCTTTGCGCCATCTAGCGGTAGGCAATAGGTCGTAAATAAACAATATCAGTGACATTTTACCAACTGCTGGATAGCGCATCGTGATCATAGCCTTTCATACTATTTAGAAATAAATAAAAAAAAAACAAATTTTGGAAAAAGAAACTGTTTTTTCCATTTTTACTTCGTTGTACTGATTCACCCACAAAAATAAAGCCCGTGCAGTAATAACATCCCGTATACATATGCTGAACTAGTCCTTTATATTTATTACACTGTTTATCATGAGTATCTTTGGTTTGTGAATGTTAATTAAGTTTCCGTTTAAGTTTATTTGTAAGTTAAATATTAACGTTAATTATAAGTTAATTATATGTTGGTTTGTGCCTGTTAAGTATAAATAATATATAAGTTGTATAAGGCCTGTTAATTATAAGAAACCATGGATTCGAATCGACGAGCATGTTAACAAGAGCTTTAGTTGAAAATTCTTCCGACTCAGGGATCACAAATCAAGGTCTTCATGCAGTTAAGCTATTATGTGGTGAATAACCCTCAAAAGTGATGTTTTAAATAGCCCTGAATTCTGACTGAAACAGTGCCGAAGTCATCGTTAATTATTATTCAAGAGATAAATAGATCGTCGCGTCGCGTTGCATCAAAGAAATAAAGCAATATTGGTTAACATATCAGAATAACACTTATAAACGAGTATCAAAATCAAGAGAGGAGAAGAGATATTATGCGAGTAAATGGAGGGCTCTCAATCACACGCCGGCTGATCAATAGCTCCCCTACGGGAAGGAGAGCCCTCCCCCCAGTTTGCTACCCCCCCCCCCCCCGATTCTCAGGCGGTACCCCTCTCTGACGTAACAATTCCCACAATTTAACGAGCGTCCCGCACGCAATACAGCCATTGGCCACGATTTCCCCGCCCGCCTCGCCCCCCTGTCGCCCCCCGAGCCCGCCATAATGTTCGCTAAACAGGCCTAATGGAAGGTAATTATGTAACATGGCGCCGCGAGCGGGAGGCCATTTTATAATAATAATATGTGTATTAATACAGAAGAGAAACAAAGCCGCAGCGCGGCGGCCATAATTGCCCATATCTCGGAATACACAAACGTGGCGTTAAACAAACCGTCACACGAAATATTTCGCATTTCTTCCTTTGTGGATACGACACAAAGGCGTCACAGACGAACCGTAAAAAAACATGCATTGTGAATAATGTAATATGCAGTTTTTATATGTTTTAGTGCTATTATATTTGAAGGGTTACGGGGAAAGCGGTCACAGTATTTTTGTGTGCAGATGGGATGCCTACTTTTCCTGAGGTATAAATTTAAGAAAAGTACTTATATTTCTTTTTTTAGAAACTCGTTTATATTTAGTTTACACACAAGAACTGTTTTTTCCCATTCTAACAAACGCTGGCTAATATTTTAAATGGAATTACCAAAAATTTCAAAAGTTGACATTGATCGTTTTCTCCCGTAACCCTTCATTATATACATCAATTAAATGTATATATGATTATCATATAAATTAATCATTTAATTGCCTTATTTGAAATTTTAGACACTTTCAAATATATAAAAATAAATGCATGTGATCCAAATGAAATAAATGATGAGAGGTCATTTGCACACTAAAACACCGTATATCTACGCGTGGAAACCTAATGTTTTGGTTGTTTAAAGTTTTCTATTTCATTTCATGATAATATCAATTTTATTTTAGAAACATACAGTTTGTAAGCATGTTTGTAACTACAGTTTGTAGTTACAAACATACAGTTGGTATAACACAGCACAGCCAGAGACAGACCTTCTAGGTCTATATAGTTGATTAGGATATGCTAGCATATTTATTTGCATAGAGCTATGTTTTTCACTATAATAATGTTTGTTTTCAATTATTCTATTTTTCTTGTACGTTATAAATAAATAAATAAATAAATATTTACAAATAAAAAAACTGTTTTATTCTTCACCTAACTAAGTTTTGAATTAACTAATGATTTATCTTATTAGTAAATAAAAAATTGTGATATTTGTGTGATATTTGATATTTGTTAAAACTATTAATTAATCTTGTACATAACCAAATAAATAAATATCTTTCTTTCAACTGCAAACATGTGTTTCTTCCTTTCTTTTAACTGCAAAACATGTGTTTTGTAATATATTTGTATTTAGTAAGATATAAAACCTAGCTTTAATAGATTATTACTAAAGATTAAACAAGGAGAGTAAATTAGTATTTTTAAAACTTCTACAATTCGTACTGATTTCAATAATGTAGGTAAGCATAGTAATACCCTTATGTTATACAAATCCAAGATTTAAAAGCAAAAGCTAAGTAATAAACCTAATAAGTAATAAGTAATAACCTGTGTAATAAAGTCATGAAAATATATTATTTTTTGATTTGGCTTTTTCCTTAAAAAAAATTTTTTTTTTGTATATTAGGAGATTTTCTTTGGCAGGAGATTATTTGTTACGAAAAACTAGTGTTTAATGTAGGTACGAAAAACTAATGTAGGTACGACTTTTCACATTCAGGCCTTTGTTACCATGTGGTGTGGTTTTAATCTAAAACAGGATGATTATATAATTAGTATATATAAATATCGATTCCAATAAGGTATACGTTACAATTATACCTATTCTCAGAGCACTGGCACAAACAGGATTGAATCGTCATGGGCCAATTGAGTTCCCATACCTGCAGATCCTGCAGTGGAACCTTGAAGGTCCTCTAAAAGCCAGAAAGTGGCTGCAACCCGATGGGGCACCGGCACATTATATACCCACAAAGTACGAGACCATCTCAATTATTTATGTATTTATACCATAATTTCTGAATATGAAAGAGGAAGAGGAAAGGGTTTACTGGATAGCACAAGCGCCAGGCCTCAACCTCCTGGACAATCGGTAGTATGGGGTTACTACAAAAAAATGTGTACAGCAAGGAAACATAAAGAAACAACAACATCGTGATAATCTTAAGCTGCAATAGAGATGCTTCGAAACAACCACCAAGGGTTAAACATCTTGAAAATGAGCTTTTTCGAGCGGACGACATTTCAGACAATATAAAAAAATATTAAAATGCTGATTACATATTTTAATTATTTTATTATTGACTATATTTTATCCAATCAAAAATTTCTAAAATTGCCTACGTTAATAAGTGAATGACCTTTAAATTGTACCTTATCGTGAATTCTAGTTTTGAAAACGCTGGTTCAGTTTTCTGTAGTACATACCTAAATATTAATTAATAATAATTTTTTAAAAGCTAACTTCTATTTCTAAAGAAATATAGGGAAGTCCCCTAGCGCCGGATGGCACCTAACGTCCGACACTAATAGTATCTCGACAAGTCGCGGGGCGAACGGTATAAAGACGGGTGGGAAGGGTGCGGGGAAGTGGATGCTTTTCCTTTTCCTACGTCTTGTGGCGAAGAACCTGAAGACAGCATACAAATCGCCGCAAAAAGACACAGTTTACTGGGATGAGCCTTTCTCGAACCCAGCGATCTGCCCAACTTAAAGGTCAGGGATCTGCTTGGACTGGTAAGCAATACTAGGCTACTAGCTGACCACTGACCCAACAACAAAGTAGGTAGTTACAAAATATCCCTTAGATCCAGGTGACATCAAGGGCTGGAAACAAGCCCCCCACTCCGTTTACTACTACTACTACTACCTACGTCTTTGTATCGATCGCGCCGCGACTTGTCGAGATATTATTAGTTTCCGACGCTAGGTGCCATCCGGCGTTAGAGGACTTCCCCCTAATCTAATGCTTTACTTACTGTAGGTATTGGTACTGTAAAATTGGTTTGTGATAAAATTGTGGATACTATCAAAACATGTAACCAACAAAACATGATAAAATTGTGGAAACTATCTAAACATCGCCAGTTCCCGATAACAGGCAAGAAACATTCTATCCAAAGGACACTGAGGGTATCAATTACAACGGGCCAACCCGTTACCCCAGGGAGTTATAACAACATCGTGTCCCATAGTGTGAACGTTTAGAATGAATGGAAAATATAATCCACAGTCAAACTACGCCAATAGACCGTAACGGTCCAACTGCTTACCGCGAGACACTGGAAGAACATCAAGGGAGCACACCTCGCGCCCTTACTACCAGATTTGGACGGATTAGTACATACTTCAGTCTGGTCACAGATAAGAGGTAGCTTGCGTGATCTCTACCTAAATGTATCGCTGTCCGAGGCGCCCTTTGGCCGTCAAGATGACACGGGATCGGGTGGCCAATGAATCGTTTCTGACGTCATGTCGACAACTACCCCCATTGCTTAGGAAACGTATGTTTCTAGACTCCCTGGTTATTTACCCCGAGTGTTTACCCTGGTCGACCCCAGGTATACCCCGGAGTACACAGCCGATTGGCTGTGTACTCCGCACTATGCACAACCCGTCCAGCAGCGCCTGAAAATCATCCCTCGAAGATCCGATCCACCTGCCGTGACAGGGAAACAGAGTCCTTTCTAGGTTTGACAATCTTCGAGGAGTCTACCGAAGAGAAGTGGAACCGTAAGTTGAGCCGACCAAAGATAACGAGCAAGTTTAGCTTCTGATCCAAAGGACAACCCAAATCCAAAGGACAACCCTATTCCTGGTGAAGCAAATGACACACACACACACCAACACACACAATAAATGACAGAGATAACACCTACATTGACAGCCGCAATTAAAAATCTCTGTCAATGGGGATTTAATTAAGGTTATGTCCGCGATTATGAGTCGAACGGGCCGCTCTCCTCCGCGACATAATTTATACGGCAAATCGACGAGTTGCCGATACGGCAAAAAGTTGTCCGAGTACATCAATCTGTCAAGCGGCCACATTTGCAATCGACTCGCTGACAACGTGCCGCATTAGAAGCTATTTCCATTAATATAGGCATCTAATATGCACGTTTGGTACGAGTTAAAATGCACAAAAAAACAGTATACAAATTAGTCGCGGAATACCGGTAGCCTGATAGATGAATTCTAAAATTTTACAAGACAGCAAAATTAATGAATTTTTCATAGCGCCGTATTCCGATATCTGCGATTGAAACTTTGATTTTGGACGTTAAGTTAAATTGAACTACAACAACAATTTCACTTAAAACGTATAACATCATTTTCGCTATAAGTCATTGTGAGTCATGACTCAATAATAATAATAATCAATACCAGTAATAGTGATGATAATATTGTTTTTTTAAACCTTATAGGACCCCTAACAGTGAAATCCATTTTATAGTATAAATTACGAAACACAAAAGTTCATAATTTACCTTATGTTTTCATGATATTTAGAGGCAATATTAATTATCATCAAATCCATTTTTATAATTTTTATTCTGAATTACCTAATTGAAAAGAAATATATAATTTTTAAGGGTCCATTTTTTTTTCATTTTGCTATATTTTAATAGCCTGCTGAATCTATTTAGTAAAATACTGTTATTCTTACTTAATTAATTATGACATTTTCTATATTTTTTTTTATCTCAATATTTTAATAGAGGAATTGTACCAAATATGGAAGGGTTCCTAATGTGAAAAATTTGCGTATTTCTGTGAGTGTATCCGCACATGCGTAAGTATTTTTGTATGTAATGCTCCCCCCGCCAGCCTTCGCCGGCCGGTTTTCGTCCGCACATCGAACGCAAAGGACGCGAGTCAGAGTTGGAGGACCGTTTCGCGCGTTTCCATACGAAAAACACGTAAGTCATTAGACTTTGACTCCTGCATGTTGTTGCTAAATATTATGTTTGTATTTATGCATTCTCGTAGTCGGAGAATGATGATTTTTAATGTTACACACTGTTTTGTTGTATCGCTTTGGATCTATTTTTTGTATATTTTTTTTCCAGGAAGCTTGTGGTCCTAATATGGAAAGGGACTCTGGGCCTAATATGGAATACTATATCATAATTGAATCATTATTATATATTTTCAGAATTGCTGCGCTTTCTTTATAGTTACTAATCAGTGCGTCAATATGGAGCTTACAAAGAAAAATCGGAAACCGTAGACTAAAGCGGCTATGAAAAACGCAATTGATGCGGTAAAATCTAAACAAATGAGGTTCCAGAAAGATGTCAAAGTGTTTGATGTATCTTGCGCTACTTTGTTTCAGCTAAGGAGGCTAGCTCAGCGGCTATAAGGAATTGTTGATTTTCATTTACTAAATTTAAAAAAAATAGATAATATTTTTTTATCATAAAATTTGTGAATTCTATATTAGGAACCCTTTTTTCAAACTTAATTTTTGGTACTTTTTACGCTTTATTTTACATAAATAAATTAAAGCAAATTTAAAGGTTTCGAACATTATTCTGTAATACTGGATATTATTCTGTAATACTTATATTTTCAAGAGATAGGATCAACAATGTTGAGTAAAATATGAGCTTACATTTTTTTACAGATTTTTTAAAGATTGCCTTCCATATTCGGTACAGTTCCTGTAATAATAGTTTTTATAGTAATACTTTTTTTATGAATCGTCAGTTAAACGGCACGTAGGCAATAATAACCGGTGTATACATAGAATATTATGCTGTAATAAAAAAAAATATGTCAACATTTTATTAATAATAAATGGATTTGTTAGAGCATTGTTTGTGTACCTATTATTTTAAATAAAATAAAATATTAGGAATCTTGTACCATTCCTTGCAATCCTGGACTTCGGTTTTCTATATATTCAAATGCACATAGGCATATAGGCATATAGGCACACAGAATCAAGCCATCGAAATATTGATAGTCATTCAAGATTTACAAAAATAATGCGTTTCAACGGTTCATTTTCCATTCTGTCTAGATGCCCTAAATATCTGATCCTCCCAGATTTCAGAATTCTCACATAATTACACAGGTATACTTCTTTGCTAAAGGTTATAGTTCTTTGCATATTCGTCTTCTACACTCGTTATCTTTCTGCAAGGCTCTAAAGATCCTGCGGATTATTTTGCCTTCAGATATTTAGTGCATTTTCATCCGCTTTGGTGAGAGTCTATTTTCCTGAAGCGTAAGTTATTATTCCCTCATAAAAATAATCATTATCAGCGAGTTCTCTTTTTATGTTATTTCAAACGTGGCACCTATTATTGTTCTCCTTGTAACGGACTATTTATTAAAATGGCCTATTTTAGAAAAATATGATAAAAAATAGAGATCGAATACATGGATAGTAAAACAAAAATATGTTATAAAAACATGGCTGTTTGTTTACTCATAACAACAATCATTATTAGCGAGGTCTCTTTTTTTGTCATTTAAAACGTCGCACCAATTATTCTTATCCTTGTAACACAGCGATTAATTAAAATGGCCTAATTTGAAAAATTATGATAAAAATAGAGTTCGAATATGTGGATAGTAAAACGAATGTGTTACAAAAACATGGCCGATTATTCCCTCATAATAATAATGATTATCAGCGAGGCCTCTTTTTCTGTCATTTCAAACGTTGCACCTATTATTTTTATCCTTGTAACGGATGATTTATTAAAATGCCCTATTTTAAAATTCTATCGGTGCGTTGAGGTAGTAAACGAGTGCGATACAAGTTACGAGCAGCGTTTACCGAGTCGTTTTCCGTGAACGAATAAATCTCGCACAGATTATGTGCAAGCATTAACTAAAGGTTAACCGCAAATAGAATGAGGCACTCGCCCGCGGAGGTTAAGCTAATGTCCTCAGCTTAAACTCGGGTTTAGCGGCGGGCCGTGACTTTCGCGCCGATAATAAAACCGGGCCCTAAGATTTTAATCCCGAGCCGTAAAATCAAGAGGAGAGATATCGCTGAAAATTCGGGTTTTGGTCGTGGTTAGCCCGCTATTAAGAATGACAAGCTCTGCTGAAGGGGATTCATCGTAAATCTTACTTGCAACCGTTAATTTTAAAAGGAGCTACATGCATTTTAAAGACAGACATAAGATTGGAATTAAAATGACAATGGACTATTGCGTTTCTTCGTGAACTAATTGCAGTAAGCAGTGCGTTAAAGCGGAATGTAAAATGAACAGTCTTATCTTTTCACGCACAAACACTCACTGACGCACATAATATATCGTGAAATACTTTGAAAATATTTCGTCCGGCTTTGCATCATGCCGCTCTATATTCGATTGTTAGTTTTACGCTGAAAAAGAAACAATCATTCATTTCTCGTTCGCATGTAGGTACTAATTCCGTTTTAGTTCACGAAGAAATGCAATCGGGACCAATATATAAGAATTCTAGTTCATCGGAATTAAATCTCTCTAAATCGTGTGGACGTTACTACAATTATTTACTTATATTTTATTGTTTCGTGTCATTAATTATTATTAATTTACTTTTCGCTTCTTTATAGTTTGGCAACTCAGCTCCAATAGGCTGAACGCAACCAAAGGCAAGCGTAAAGCGAACCTTTACTGAACGGCGCTGATAACGTCACATGTAACTTCCGATCGAACCCACTGATTGATCCAGTTGGCCGATTTTCTTGAATTGCATTTGAATTCTGTCGATCGAATGCAATGACACACTTGCACACATGTTACATGATCTTAATAGTTATTACATATAAACACTTCATAATAGGGTCGGTTGAAGATAAACCCTAAATGATAAAGTTATGACGATAAAACCGCCCATTGTGAAATTTCACAATAAAGAGTAGAAACAAACAAACATTTTGTAATTCTCTCGCACGTCGCTATAAAGTGTTGTATTAAAATCGGGTAATAAATTGAACGTGTATAATAAACTGGAACCAGACTTTACACTATCCCACAAGTCAGAACAGACAAAACAAAAAGATCATCATGCTCCCCACGTGGTCCTTTTTTTTTATTTTTATTTTAAACTAGTTGATAGGAGTTCCTACACTTGGTTATGTCAAAACTAATAAAAATAACAAGTATAATATTTAAATAAATACCTATTAAGGTATAAGATATGAACGTCGGTATTGCAAGGTATGAACGTTGAACATCCAAGCGCAGATTTTCTAGGTTATATAGAGGAAACAACATTTTCCAATATTTTCAATCAAAATTCTTACATAATTTCGAAAAATTTTCATGTGGACAATAGTACTAAATAATCAAACAAATATTGGATAATTTCACAAATTATCATACGGGAAGATATTTTAAAGAAAAAAGACAAATACAAACAAATCAGTAATAATAATTATAGTCAATAGCCAATAGTTAGAAGAAGAAGAAAAAAACGCAATTGTAAAATAGTCAATAATAGAAAGAATAAGGAATAATAATAGTCAAGTAGGTCAATAGAGCTGCGAAAAATTGATATTGTCGAAATCCTCAATGCTATAAATGGGGTTTTTAGTCAAAATACCCTGTACCTTTTTCTTAAACTGAACTTCCCCAAGGCCCCTAATGTGTACCTAATGGAAGTTTGTTGTAAAATAAGTAAGATTGGCAGAGAAAGCTATTCCGAACCTTACACAGTCACACCTTTGAGCCGGATATGAACCAGCTACCTATGGATCGGCGTCCTAAGTACATATATGTACCAGCGACCATGCTGCATTTAAACGTTTTACTTATGTTTAACATATTTTATGTTGTTGTAGAAAATATTAAAGGAATATGATTTTACTTTCTCAGCAAAGGAAAATACTGTGATCGCGCTAATATTTTTTTTCGGGATGAAGACGGATATATATACATTTTAACCCCTCCCCTCCCCCCCCCCTCCGAGACGACTAAGAAGATCGCGCTAATATTTTTTTTCGGGATGAAGACGGATATATATACATTTTGACCCCTCCCCTCCCCCCCCCCCCCTCCGAGACGACTAAGACCATTTCCAGGCTGGAGTCCCTGTGTGTGCGTATTCCTCCACGATAGCGCCCAAACGCTTCATCCGTTTGACCTAAAATTTGGCATGCTGGCATCATTTGGTCTTGGCAAGAGTTGAAAAGATTGTGGTTAAAATCAGCCCACCAAAGGGCGCGCTAGTCATACCTCAATATCGAAATATTGCATAATTCGGTGAACAGATGCGTTCTTGGTTTGAAACCACAAGGTGAAATTTTGGTTCAAATACATCATACACAAGCGACACAAAAAAAACCACATATTTAAGAAAATCATATTGGAATAATACCATTTAAATGCCACGGAAAATACTACAAATATAATATGAAAATGGCGGAGGGAGAGGAGGGGCGTACTTAGGGAGGGGGATTGTTTACTTGCCGCGAAAGTCTGGGGATAACCCAACCGATTTTTTTGTAATATTCTCATTCGATATATAATTGTAGTACCTATGCATAAACCTACATATAAAATACTTACGATTATTCTTAATACTAAGCACAAATCTGTAGGAATGCAGGCCGGCATGGTTTATCTATTATCAGTTGGTAATTTATCGAAATATGTTTACTCGATTGATTAAATACCAATTATTTTCGATCGAACAAGAAAATTAAATTTTATGTTCCCCTAATCTTCGAATAAACGAGCGGTAAGAACACAATAATTCTACTGATAAAATCTGGGTCCACTTATTTTACCCATCGATCTTCGAGCGCCAATACTGCGCCGAGAACCTCGACTAGGGCAAAGTGAGAGCCGTTTTCGTTATCGATAAATCGATAATATAGATTATATTCGTGAATATGCCCTGCGCATGTCATTATAGATTATCGGGAATACGTCAAAGAGATTTTCGATATTGCTTGGTGCTCATTTAATTTCCTGGTGACTCAACAAAATTATTATTAATGATACATATAAGTACGTGCAATAATAAACGTATATAAATATACCTTAAAGTATATAAGTGTTATAAATATACCTTAGAAGAAAAGAACTAATTGTAGAATAGATATAATTTAATTTATTAATTTAGTTACGTGTATACCAGGAGTGATAGCCGAGTTTTTTAAAGTTGTTTATTGTTTGTATATATTCATCAATATATAACTATAACTGGAATCCATTATTCCATTTGTATAATTAGCCTATATTGAGCCGTTTCTGCTGGTTTAACTGGCGATGATATCACTCAAGCTCAAATATTTCTCCCCACTTTATTTCTGCCCCTGATCTTTCTTCCGGTATATCTTTCTTTTAAATATGACGATAAATCATTCACAGCAAATCAAGTCACAGGACTAAGGATGCTTGAGGACGTGGCAGTTACCGACAATTCTTCTGATCGATCTTCTTTCATAAGGATCTTTTAGCAGCCCCCAAGCAGCAAATCGACCTTTTGTTTGTGAAGCTGTTTTCATTGCTTTTCAACATCTTTCTCAGTATCTACATTTCGAAGGCCTGTAAATATATTATAGAATTTGCGTTCAGGATCCAGGTTTAGTATACACTACACATAAATTGGCAAACGTAGCAGTAGTCATTTTATTCATTCTGTTTGTGTCAAAAAACTCGTTTCATGCTGTATTACATTATTTACGCCTTTAAAGATTCGGCTGAAAAGTAAAGACATGTCCGATATAAGAAAGCGAGTAACATTTATTTCTTTCTATGAAGTTTTGTTGACAAGCTGAATGTTTTTACCATGATTTATCTTTGTACCGTACTTATAGTATCATTCTGATCAGGTCATCTTGGCAAGACGTAAATAATTGTTACTTCATTTTTATATATTCTTTGTTTAAATTTAGGAAATTTTATTGTATTTAACATCAAATTCTAAATATTGGTTCGTAATGCCATTGTGCAATTTACAGAGTGACTCTACAAGGGTATCCTATATATATATATATATATACATATATATATATATATATATATATATATATATATATATATATATATATATATATATATATATATATATATATATATATA
>OX155956.1:17896375-18120759 GCA_944548615.1 Micropterix aruncella
TATATATATATATATATATATATATATATATATATATATATATATATATATATATATATATATATATATATATATATATATATATATATATATATATATATATATATATATATATATATATATATATATATATATATATATATATATATATATATATATATATATATATATATATATATATATATATATATATATATATATATATATATATATATATATATATATATATATGTGTTACCGCTGCCATTTTGATCAGGTTCCAATACCACAGCAGGAAACACCTAGCAAGCGCTGAAGGAAGAGAAGAATAAGGCGTGGAGTCACTCCTGGTCACCACAGACCAGATAAGTGCCCTTTCATTATTTTATCATTTCATTTATTTAGTAATAAACATAATTTCAATTTGAAAAAATAATAATAATATATATATATATATATATATATATATATATATATATATATATATATATATATATATATATATATATATATATATATATATATATATATATATATATATATATATATATATATATATATATATATATATATATATATATATATATATATATATATATATATATATATATATATATATATATATATATATATATGAATCAACACAATAAGATGTGTTGTGCTAAACACAGATCTCAAAGTGGATTAATTGACTTCCTACGCGTTTTCATGCTTCCCTAAAGTTCGGGGAGCCAGCTGGAATGAACTTCCATTCTATTTGTTCCTCACTTAAGGTATCCCTAATCACCCTGGTAGTCAATTTTATTCACGGCGTTTTTAATTCAACAGTTGCGGTCTAGGCACATATAAATAAATCAATCTAAATATACAATGTAAAATAATATTTAGATTCTTATAAAATGGTGGTGCGTGCAATTTGTAGCACCCGATATTTTGGCGATGTTGCAACTGCCGTCCATAGACACTCTACTCTAGACAACGGTGGTTGCGACATGCCTAAACGTCGGGTACTAAACACTTCTGTAAATTCCTTTTCACTCTATTTATAACGTCAAACACCCGAGATAGTCTTCGATTTCATATTGTAGTTTTAGAGCGCCCGAGCAGCCTGGCTGCCGCAGCCAAAATGGTGAGCAGCCAGTTTAAGCAGCCAGCCCGCGCAGCCGTTGTCGTGACAGTTGAGTCGGACAAGGTGGCCGCCTATGGAAAATATGTCTGGCTGCATCGACAAGTGCGCGGTGACTGAGGTCAGCCACATACATTCGGCTTGACGCACTCTGACTGCGGCAGCCGATTAGCTGCCATGCACGAGTGCACGTTCTATTGGTTGCCGCAGCCAGGATTTCGTGGCTGTCTTGTGCGCGGGCTCCGATGAGTCGTCGTATGTTGGATTGGCTGCCTAGTGGGCGGGCGCTCTTACTGTTGTCAAATATATCGATTTCACCAATTTCCTTAAACATCTTGTTAAATAGAGTTTTATAGCTTTGCTTACAGGGGATTCTTGGTCGCGTGTATTTATTATTTTCGTTGGCAGCTATGCAAGTTCAAAAAAGTAATATTATTGAAAGAAAAATTACTGAAGAACAGACTGTCTTAAAAAAACGCTATAAATTGACCAATTTAAACTAAATGAAAGAAAAATGTCAAAAACAATAATGCAATGTGAATTTTATTTTATACATCAGCTGACATTTTAATTGTCAGTACGAAATATTTTAGTCTTTTTTTGAGTTTGTTATGTCTGCTATATTCAACTTCTGAACATGTCATCACAAATATCACACAGCTTAGGCAAACAGGTCCCTAATTATTCTGTGCAGCTTGGGTGGTGTTGGCCAATCTATATGTCATCAGGCCTACCCAACTCATGGTTCAACTCCTATCTGGAAGACTCCTCGTAGACGGATTTGTTCTGTCAGGGCCGCTGTGAGATTTTGCCACAGATGTAATACTGCAGTCAGAGGCGTTTGGGATCAAAAGATCGCGGATTCGGGGGAATACCTCGGGTAGAACTGTGCGGTCGGCATACCAAGCTGTGTCAGCCACGCTTAGGCGTTTCGGCGAATAACCAGGGGGTCTAGAGATGTATGCACGTTTCCTATGACAGCGAGGGCAGTTGTCGACCCGACATCATCTGTTCTTGAATCTATGCGATAGCCACCCGATCCCGAGTGACTATAGCGTGCGAAGGGTACCTCGGTCCTCGATACATTCAAGCTGTATAGCTGCTTATGTCATGTAGAGACAGCGCAAGCGACCTCGAATCCGTGACCAGACCAGAGCTCGGAGAAATCCGGCGTGAAGCTGGCTTGCTGAGTTCGCTTCCCAGTGCCTCGCGGTAAATCGTTGGTCTTTTACGGGTGTGTTGGCGAAGCTTGACTGTGGACTGTGTGGTCCCTGAATCTCTGCGTTCATTCCACGGTTAAAAGAATGATTATATATCGTTATACCTTCCTGAGGTGGTGGGTTCGCCCATAGTAGGTGACAGCTCCAAAGTTCGGGCAAACATGATCGAGTCAGCACTGATCCCTTTGATAGAAGCAACGTAAATGCGTATGGACGTAGATAAAGAATCGTTTTTGTAGAAAAAAAACAGTAGCAAAAAAGTAGTTGGAGATGACTTTGATTACATTAGCATTTTTTTCTTTACAGAATAGATTTTTTAAAGTGATTGATCACATTTAGTTGATTTACCTAAACATCGGAATCGGTCACTTTTTCAGTATGTCGATGAAATTACTATTATCCCCCCCTAGCAGAGTACGGCGAGTTTTGTCGCGACCTCAAAAGTCGGCTCGGCTCAAACGCATTGCTTAGCTGTGAGAGCGGCTGCCGCGGCGATGTTTTGTCTTCGTGTTTCGTCTAGTTAGCCTATCGACAGCCGTCGCTTCTTCCACACAAAGCCGAACGCCGACTTCTTTGAGAGGCCGATTCGCGGCTAAGATCCCCCCTCCCCCCACAACCTCTCACAAAGGTTCAATATAAGGAGATATCACTGTAAAGTCTTTTGGTTGGAAGGGAAAAGGGCTAGGGGCGGCCCAAATACTGGATGAAGCCACGAACCCACTGATATTACAAGACATCAATACCTAAGTAGGGTTGTCAGATGCCCCATATTTTAGGGGTCATCCCATTTTTAGGGTATGACAATATAATTCGGAGTACATAACGCTTCAGTATTTTACAAAAATAATAATAAAAATGGACGCGCATGGTATCATGGATTTCTTCCGAAAACAACCGCAGTAAAGAGTTGAACGCATTTTTTTTTGGACATGCAAGTCAATAGAAAAACAAAAGACTGTAGATGATACGATCGTCGAAACCCAGGACACCTGCAAGAGCTATTATTATAGCTTAGGACATAGCATTATACACAAGATAAAATCGTTTAATTTCATCACATTCACCAGCACCTACTTCAACTTTACATACTTTTATTCGAGGATATTTGCGATTTTGAAATCTTCAGAAGTAAGGTTATGACAGACGACAGCACGTGAGATACCATCTGGCCGATCACAGTGTGGCTAGTTTTCCGGTTCATGAGAAAACCGCCGACAAGCAGTTGTAGACATGGTGGACGATATCGAATTCAATGTCGCATCGCGTTGACGTCAAGGACGTATCTGGGGTGGGGGGGAGGACACAGTGGACGCGTCCCCCCCCCCCCCCCAATTTTTTTGAATAAAAAATTAAGTCGAAAAAATAATGAGAATCAGGGAGAATCCACGACTTATGTACCTTTTCAGACACGTATCCGGGGGGGGGGGGATTTGGGATTTAACCGCTCCTCCCAATTCGGCGTATTTTCGTTTTATTGTGCGGACAAATTCAAGTTTGGTCGCGCGTTGTTTCAATGAATGTTCTCCCCGAAACTAAAGTCTGGATACGTGGCTGGTTGACGTATCGAATAGCCACTTTCGAATTCCCCAGCTGTTTTAATCTTTTTATCCCTTTGTATTGGGTGACTTTTCTATTAGGTTCTTACGTGTATATTTGCTACATTTTCAGACAGGCTACTGTGAACATAGGATAACTTCGATTAGAGTTGGAATTCTAATTTATTCGTATTAAAAAATCAATTATTCATTTGTCTGTCACAAAAAAAATGCCAGTCTTGTGCCGGTGTTATCAATTACAGCTTCTTACCGTAGTTCGCACAATAGCTTCGCACTATAGTTTACTAACAGTTGGTAATAATGAAGCTCATGATTAAACAATCGAAAGATAGTCAATCACTCTTCGCCACTGTTTCTGCAGGACAGTGCACGAGGACACACTTCACAGCAAACAGTCGTGAAGTTGCAGCAGATACGACTGAAGATTTGCCTCCCACCGTATTTGCCAGACATACTCTGACAGACTTCCGCTTTGTTTGGATATCGGATAATTTTACAGGGGAAAATATTCAATTCCAAAGAGAAAGTAAAAATGCCTTCAAAGCATTCATTTATTGGATTCCAAGAATTTTTTACAGCAGAGACTTTAACCAACCTCCATTAAAATCGCAAGACTGCATTGATAAAAGGGGTCAAAAATTCCATTAATTAAATATATATTATTCATACAAAAATTATCTTTAATTTCATTTACAGAACGGTAACATCACATGTAACCTAATCTAATAATTACCTATTTCACAACATCCCTCTTACCACTTAATATAAGCCATTATTTCATTATGTCGACGTTGATGTCATTCAACTGATACGTGGGTGGCGTCTAATGTTTTCTCGAGAAATCGAATCCTGTTTTACTGTTAAAAACACTTAGATAAAATGCTCTGATTACTTAAATGCTCGATAAATTTGGTCGTAAAAGATGCGTGAAGAAATTGGCAAAATAAAATGTTATGCAATCGATTTCTGTTCTAACTGCGACTACCGGTGGCAAGGTTTGTATTGAAATTAGTTTGTCATAATTAATTCGCATTTCTACAAATGCGTAAAAAAATACACCATGTTTCTGGTTTGTTGGTATACATCGAAAAAGGGTTTAAGTCGTATTTGATACGGTATCTACTTCAACCTAAATAAATTTTATTATGGTTTTCTCGTACTAAGTCGCTCTATAATAATAATAATAACTGTAAGTAGGTCATACAAAATCTGTATAGCACATATAATATAGGTAAAAACCATATATTATGTACTATTCAGTATATGTGCTATAAAGTATATTATGTGTTATACAGTAGTAATTACAGTATTTAAAGTATATTACTTACACTGTATATACTGTAATATATTGTAATATATACAGAATATTACAGTATTTTATGTTATAGGTTTACAGTTTACCTACCTATAAAGTGTACAATGTTTTCTATAATTAGATATACTTTTACTTAATTCATAGTTAAGTATGTAATCATTAATAAACAAATAGATATATTAGAACTCTGGCACTAGAACATAATACCAGAATAAATATTAAAACATCAAAAATATTTGAGGTAATTACAGGAATCATTTTAATTTAAAATGTCACCACAGAGTCGATAAAAAGAAGAAAATATCAACTATAAATGTTTTTAAAAAAGGTAGTAATAATAACCTATTGATTAAATAACAATGTAGCTAAGCAAAACAAGTGAAACCAAAGTATGAGAATATGTTAAAACATGCATTTGTTATTATTGGTAAAAAAGTGATTTACGCTGTAATAACATTTGTTTTTGGGCCTTTGCTGAATTCATGGTTGAATCGTAATTGCTGCATGGATTTTATATTGCGCGTAATAAAGCTAAAATATTTCACACAACAGAACTAAGGTCCCGTTTACACAGTTTTGTCCTCATTGAGGGATAGTTTACGTATATCTATTCCTCGTAGCCATCGAATATCAACCTCTTCATAAGATATCCCTTCATAAAACATCCCAGTATATATAGAGGCAGACAGCTAACATGGACATACTGGTGAAGGTAGCTAATGATAATAAATAATAATAATCTTTATTGTGGTACTATATGCATTGGCACGGAAACATAACTCTGAATAGGCACAGACACAGATACTCTATATAGGCAAAGATACAACTCCTGGATAATGGAATAATGTATGCTGATAACATGTTCTTAGCGGAGTTCACGGATGCTCTACAAAGGCATCCGTGAACATTGGCATCCTCTACATGACATCCTCTACAAAGGCTACCTGGGTTTAACGAGTTATGCAGTTAATTTGATTTCAAGGTTAGCTAAAGTAAGACCGAAATGATGGCCATCGGTATTAGTGATAAACCTCTTTAAGTTTCTTGGCCAAAATTTCCTTAAGCAAGTATGTAATCGAAGTAACTGGGAAGCGCAATATCGTTAAAATTCGATATTGACGCTGATTTTAAAAGGGGAGAATTGGTGTTGCTTCAGCCGCTTTGGCATACTTAAATCCAACGTTTTCCGCTCGAGTGATATAGAGTTAGCGATAAAATTCCTAAGAAACGTGGTGCTTATACCGGAAACCAATTCGCACACTCGATAGATTCCATTTGCTGGGCCTCCATGATCCATTTGCTTACCCGCAAACCCTCAATGGCAAAAACAATCCTGGATGTACCTATAAGTGAAAGTTAATGGGCTTTTTGAAAGCATCAAACATTGAATGTGTACCAAAAATCACAACCATACGTCTATCAAAGCAGTACAACAACCATTTGAAGATACTATTAACCAACCGCAAACTTACGAGAAACAGAAAGGAAACGCTGAAAAAATCTCCTGATAGTCCTGAAGAAAGTGATTATTCAATGAATGATAGCATAGACGAATGGTGTGATCATTCCCAGAATAAAATCGTAAAATGCTTGTATTTTACAATGCTTTTCTTCGAAGACGTCCATAAAGAGCAATGGATCCAGTGTACAATTTGTAGGAAATAGACTCATGAAAAATGTTCTGGCATAGAAGGCAAAAAAAATATGTGTGAAGGTTGTACCAGCGAGTAGTCCTAGACTGGGGCCTTTGTTTATTAATTGATATAACTAAAGATTATTAAGGCTTGATTATTTTAAACAAAATTTACAGTAATCTTATTAAAAACAACACGGTCTATATTACGTGCACTTTCTGCATGTTCCCAAAAATGCCAAGTTTTTAAAAATTGTGATTTTCGCCAAGGCGGTGTATTTTTATTTTTTATTTAATTATAATTGTTACCAAGTAATTTTAGTACTAGTTGAAATAAATAAGACTGGCTATACTGTACGATTTATAGTTATATTTGGAAAAACCTTATGGTGGTCCATATTTACCAAAATATTATGTACGCTCGTAGACACGTAGCAGAAGTTCCGGTGAATAGTGATTTTTATCATCACGATACGAGGAATAAATCCAATCTCCACATAAACCGACAGCGACTTAGCAAAGTGCGATACAGTTTTATTCACCACAATTTATCCTTCTATAATAAGATTCCAGAGCAAATGAAAAGCCTTGGAGAAGACCAATTTAAAAAGATAATTATAATTAATTTGGTAAGAAACCCAATTTATGGTATAAGGGAGTTTGAAAATTCCGAGTTTATTTTCCATGTTAATAATTAGCAAAATTTGTAAAATTTCAAACATAACGGTATTATGATAGCTGACATTCTAATTCTCATATAATTTAGTATACATCTATTTATATTTAAAAATTGCTGGAATGACAATAAAATTATTTTACGTTGATTATTCTACATACATAGAATTTGCATTTCTATTATAATATATTATTCTGTCTTACTGTTTAATGACATTAGTATATTTTGATTATTTGTAAGTAGGTAATATTGAATATAATACCTATTACAGACATGACAACTATCATGATAGTTATGTTTTTAATAATTAAATTTTTAAGCATTTCATTTTGTGACGCATCCAAGTGTAGGAATGCCTATCTACTGGAGTAGTTGATTGTATTGTATTGTATTTGCAGCACTTACTATACATTCGCATTATTCCCACCAACATTCGTTAAGGCAGTCGTGCAGGCGCTTGAGAGGGCGAAGCGTTGAGACTACTCACACTGAACCCTAAAACGCGGTATCTGCAACGACTATATTGGACTTCAGTATAATCATATAGTTTCTAGTCACGTTACAAGTAATAACTAAATAGAACATTTTATTTTAGAGTAATACTTTTTTTAAATGTTTAAACATTAGTTGCAGACAATTTTTAATTAAAGATATAGAAGTTTTATAAAACCTACTTTTCCTAACTTACTACAGATCATATTTTTTATGTATTCTTCGGTGGCGCCATCTATATGCATAATGTCGAATTGTCTCCGCCATGATAAATTGAGATGTCATCGAAATTGTGTACAGATACCACGTGATTCCCGATCACCGATCTCCCGTAACAGATAATGCGTAACAAATGATATTAGTTTCGAGATTGTATCTCCAGATAGCCGTCGCTCTGAGGTCGGGTCGGTCATGCTAGCCGCTGCGTTGTTTAGGCGACTGGCTTTACTAAGGTTACTGGCGCGAGCAATGGCGCCACGCCGTACAATGTATAGACTTATCCTTTCATATGGCAGTGAACACACTGTCATTCATCTTCAATATAGCTCTATTTTAACTACAGACTAACGTGCTCCACTTCCAAGGCACTACTATTGATTTTTATAGGGTATAATAGGTATTGCTCAATGCCGTACTACGTTTTGGAAGTTAGCATTTTACTATGAAACGCAACGTTTAGATGGCACTTATAGTTCTAAACACTGACAAATCGTCTCTTAAGTTCATTACCTTGATAGATGGCGCTCTAAACACGCTTAACTCCTATCTCAAAATAAAATAATAATATAATAACAAACGAACTAAAAAATCATAGCTTTTTAGTTTAATATTTGGGCCCGATTGCGTTTCTTTGTGAACTGAAACTAAAATTAGTCCAAGCGAACGAGACAGAGCAACACGTTAGAGCGGAATATGAAACGAACGATCGTCGATAAATACTACCTACCTGCCGAACTTATAATCGTCCGAATAAATTCGAGCATATTTCGTGCGGTTTAATATTTGACCTTGGCGGGCAGTTTTAATGCGAAAAAGTGACAACCGGTCATCTCACATTCCGGTCTAACGTATTGCCCTGTCTCGTTCACACGGACTAATTTCCGATTTTAGTTCACGAAGAAACGCAATCGAGCCCATTATCTACATAAAAATAACAATTTTTAATTTGGTATACAGGTTTGAGAATCGGTAATAATCACGAGCTTTAAGTTCAGAAAGACTAACAGATGGCATTCTTATCTCTTTGTATTTGTTCTGTTATGTAATCAGCCTATGAAAATGCAATAGATGCCACTAATAATTGAATGTTTTCATTATTTGAATAATGGGCTTTTATAATCAACCAGTCTTTTATAAAAATTACATTAATTATTAATATTTATTTATTTATTACAAAATAAATTACTATTAGCTTCGCTGGACAATGATTTTAGCGCCACCTGCATGTCGCCGGCGCAGATGAGTTGCCAATACGTGGCATCACTGTGGCATTGATCAATCTAATACCCTTTATAACTAATGATACTTCGCAAAAGCAGGGGATATACCTACTCGAAATAGTGTTTCCGAAATCAAGCTACTCGTATAGCGTTGAGAAAGCTGAAACAGCATAAAGCACCCGGAGACGACACGCAAAATTATTTTTCCAAGTGTTGCTACGCTAATTCGTAGTATTATATGGTATTATAGGATATTAAAAAAAGTCCTAAGAAATATGATTTCGCCGTTCGTGGGATTCAAAGAAATCACCCAATCATTCAATAACTCATTGAGTTTAGTTAACTTCCGAAAAAATCTTATTTTTCATTTATATCATTTATTTATTCAAACTTACAACCTATTACAAGATTAGTATAATATAATATAGACTAAAAGAGACGGTTATCCTTATTTACAAGCTATTCCCGCGGCCCTGTCCGCGTATTTATTCGAGCTATATCATATTCACTCATTTGTTAGTTGATAAATGTCTATAATTTGATAACCAATGACAATATATACCTAATTGAATTATATACGCAGCTATAGATTTAATTGTATACCATATGTTATCACACCATGTATTATAAATATCTCTAATAGAATAGTAAGAATTAAGGGTTCGATTCGGGTTGCATTTCATAGTAAAATCCTAGCTGCCAAAACGTAGTATGGCATTGAGCAATGCAATAACCTATATTATTAATAATTTTACTCAACGGGCCAACATTGTTATGGATATATCACGAAAAGATACGGAAATGTGTATACCGACTATAATACGCACGCAGAGACTCCCAGCTAAATATATCTTTTAGAATATCACTATTAGGTTATTTTTAAACTGCTAATTCCAATTCCTTACCATTCCCGGTCGTGTCGGATCGTTATTTACTCAAACGAACCGCGGGTGTCGCCGCCATTGATTTGTCAACGGCTGATTTCTCGTTTACATGTTAGGGTTTAAATAATTTGTCACGAGGCACGTTTGAAGCAAGGCTAGAAATATGAAAATATATGTGTATTAAAAACCAATTTTCTAATTCTAATCATGTATGCTCAAATGCTCAAGGCTTAATCATGTATGCTAATTCTAATCATGTATGCTCTAATCATGTATGCTCTAATCATGTATGCTCAAATGCTCAAGGCTTAATTATGTATGCTAATTCTAGTCATGTATGCTCTAATCATGTATGTATGCTCAAATGCTCAATGCTTAATCATGTATATAAACACGATATATTTATGGTAATTTATTGAAATTTGGACATTTGGACATTTAGACAACTACTTAGTTGATATTTGGACAGTTGAGGTACCCTAAGACACTCAGGATGACATTATGGTTTAAACAATACCACACCCTTCTAAAACACTTTAAGCGTTTAGTAATTATGGTGGTATAAAGAAACGGAAAACCCTGAACACATTACACTCCTTTTTGTTAAGCAGTCGTGTAATAAGAGAAGGTAAAGATATTTCCTCATATTTTACTCAGACATTCCATACCAATAAATCCGGAATCGTTTGTCGGTAGTGCTTTCGACAAACATCACGCGCGCGCGCTATCAAAATAGACCCAACTTGTTACGGCTAAACTGAAACAGTTTCAGGAGTGAAATGAGCAATCACCTTAGCCGCTTCGGCTGGAAGGGAACACGCTGGAAAGTAACCCCAAACGGCGCGTGCGCGGTCGGGTTGTGCCTACGCTATCGGAATCCCAAGTAAAGACCCTGTTACACTATGAACATATCTTGCGGTGTCGACTACAACGGGCGAGCCCGTCACCACAGGACGTTTTAACGATTAGTCGTTCTGTCGCCCTGCAGTGAACGTAGAAGACTTTGGACAGTACAATTCTACGTCCAGCTACGTCACAACCCGTGAGAGTCCAACGCCTTACCGCGAGTTAGCCAAGAATAAACCAGGCGGGCTCGAGATACTCGCGCCCTCACTTCCAATTGTGACCAGATTTCTCCGGTCTCTCGATTGGTTCCGAGTTCGAGGTCGCTTGCGCGATCCTCTCCCTTATGAAGCGGTGAAACGGAGTGCACCGAATCTATCGCGGACCAAGGCGTCCTTTGCCCGCCTCTTACCCGGGATCGGATGGCCAATGGTCAATTCAAGAGCAGTCGCCATAAGGTACGCAACCACCCCCGCTCTATAGGAAACAATACAGTTCCCAGACTCCCCCGACTGTTAGTCGGAGAGCACAATCGATTGGCTTGCGCCGCACGGTGTGCAGACCGTCCAGGGGCGCCAGAGGTTTGATTCCCAGGGGAGACTGGTTGACCCAGTGTCCTACCCAGGATTCGCACCCCATGCGGGGAGGCCGTCGGATGGGTGTTGACCCGTGAGTGTGACCGACCCTGAACACATGGGTCATCATGGCCAACTCATCATGGTCCCATTAGCCCCCACTATGAACATATATGAATTCCATGTATGTTAAGTAAAGTAAAGTAGCGAGACTTACTACCTAACACAAATATTTTGATACGTCCAAGAGCGGTTTTTAGCCATCAATTGAACACGACATAAATGTAATGTAATGTAGACACTATCGTTATTTTTTTGATTACCCAAAATATAATTAAACTTAACCTTAATTCCAAATTCTACTATAGACTATTAATAATAATATTCTACTATATTATTTTTATTATTATTCTTCTATATGCTATAGTTTTTTTTATTCTAGACTATAGCGAACGACACAGAGCAATACGTTAGAGCGGAATATGAAACGATTTTACATACATATACCTATCCAATGGTTATCTAACCATTCTTATTATCTTAGGTACCTACTACTTTTTAACAACTTTTATACTGCATACTACATATTTACCTAATTACTTGATTGCTAAGAAACGCAATTGCAGTACTTTGCAATTGTGCTAAGTTCACCGTCCAAGTATCCAATTCTGGCTCAGCCGAACATAGTGCATTTAGGGTACGAAGCGCCCGCACCGTGAAGCAGTGTTGAACGATGTTAGTTCTAGCTCGCGGTAACGCTAACAATACGTGAGCCCTAGCACGGCAGTAGGTAATTGACAGGCACAAACAGACAGATTATTCTAAGGATGGTCGGATTATCAACGAACCCATTAAGCAGTTTATATACGTGTCATATTGCCAGCCAATCTCTTTTTACGCTTAGTGAGTTGTATCCAACCATCCCTAGAATAAATGGCGTATGAAGAATGGATAATATCGATACTGTTTAAAGTACAGGAAACTCAGAAAGCGTTTCTGTATATTTTCCAGCCTGGATATTTAGCTAATTTCATAAGGACTCCATATTTCCGTGTTGACTTCTAATCTGCTCCGAATTAGGGAATTGAATAGGGGGCACATGACAAATGTATTGTTGAGCTGCCTCATGTTCCTCATTACAAAACCTAGCAATTTGTAAGAATTATCTACTAGGGTGTAGATGTGCTGTATGTATGTCAATCTTGAGCCAAAGATTATGCCACACACCTGTGCTTTACAGTTTAAAATAGAATATCATTTTATTTAAATGACGTTACAATCAAATGTATATAATATGTTTAATTAAAAAGGCCATAAATATGTCACGAAACGTAAGGTGTGCTGCATCGCTCGGCTGTTTAAACGGCTCAAAATCACAAGCCCCTTTGCTAATAAAACAACGGGCGGTCTAGTATAATGAATACTGACGTGGAAAGATAACGAACAATTTCAATAAACTGGTTCAATCGAAATTTCGTGCGCTAAACTTGGTTATCCACTTTAAAATCTTACGCAGAATTAGTTGGAATTATCTTTATATTCATCTTATTGTATTAGTGTCTAAAGAAGTTGTTCTTAATTACTAAAATGATGAGTTTTGTAGATTTATATCGAGGAGAGAATATACGAGAGAAATGTTTGATTTCTTTATTTGTGTGATGAAAGTTGGATATTCTTTTTTGGGACTCTATGTTTATATATTGTGTGTGTCGACGATCATGCATTACACGTGTATACAATCTTTCAAATATTTTGTTCTTTTCTTTGCTTAATTGTTACATAGTTTATACACATATTTGCCTTTTCTTAAGAATAAAGAGTTTTATTATTATTATTATTATAATTTTAAAAATAATGCCCGCCTTAGAACAGGCTATAGCCAAGTTAAGAGTCAATAAATTAGGATCACTGGCAACATTTCTTTGGAATATCATCATTTGACCGATTACCATGGAGTTTGGCACATATGCATGTGTATTTTTTCATGGAGAAAGTTTTTACGGTATCCGCTTGGTTGTAACTAATGGCCCTGTGATTTTGAGCCTTTACAGCTGAGCTATGCTATGCTATGCTAACCTTACGTTAGCTATGCTATGCTATGCTAACCTTGAGTTTCAAGACATATTTATGACCTTTTTAATTAAAAATGTTATAGAATTTAAACTGCCAAGCACAGTTGAGTGGCCTCATGATGGTGTCACCTGTACATTATATTACATTTTCGTCGTGTCCAATTGATGGTTTAAAACTGCTCTTGGACGTAACAAATATTTATGTTAGGTAGTAAATCTCGCTACTATTCTTTACTTAACATAGATAGGTGTCAAAAAATAGTAGATAAGAAAATTACATTAATAATTAAAATAGCAAATTATTTGTATACTAATAAAAGTTATTCATCATAAAATCTTATTACAAAACCAAAAGAGGCGTATTAAAAAAATAGTCAATTATTTTAATGGGTAGTTATTCATCGTAATAACCAAAATAGTCTGTAAAAAGTTAAATAATCAGGATAGAAGCCCAATAATTGAAATAGTCCATAATTCCAATATATACATACTAAAAGTTATTCATCGTAATATCCAAAGTAGTCAGTAAAATGTTAAATAATGAAATTAAAGCTACACGGCCCAGTGGCATAGTGGTTAGGTCGCCTGATCTTACATTGTAAGGTCCCGGGTTCGATTCCCGGCTGGGTCACCATTTTCCGTTGGGATCAAATTAACGGAATTGCATTTTCAATTCTGTCGATCGAATGCAATAACAAGACACACACTTACAGACATAATACACGCTCACATACATATAACACGTCATAGTAGGGTTAGTTGTAAAAGAATGTCATATGAGAATAAACTCGCCCATTGTGACATTTTCACAATAAAGAGTATAAACAAACAAACAAACATCATACATTTAAAAAACTAAAAGTACATATAAGATTACCTAAAATAAACAAATAATAATGCTCCAAAACAGATACATATTTCAAAAACAATTTTCTTATACAGACTGTTTTTTTTATTTTATATAAAAGAGTAGATAGGTCCGGAGTGTGGATCTATTTCATAATATGCCAGTGTCATGAGTAGGTATAACAGGAGCATTGAATAATTCGTTACATTCATCAGTTTGTCAAATGGGAGCAGTTCGCGCGGCCGACGTATGGACCCATTCGTCCGTGACAACCTATAACTTTCAGTGACGTTATTTTCAAAATACACGTCTCGAAATTGAACTTAAATTTAATCCAGTCTTTACTCTTGCTTCATTAGCCACCTTTTTTTGATTATATTTTTTATTATTTATTTATTTGTTTAGATTTGGGTAGTGAGTTAACAGTGCAACCTTAAGGTGAGTATCCATTAAGTTCGAACATTGAGCGAACATTTCGTCGCCAGAATTTATTTTTAAATCTATCACCCTTCGCATTGTATAATTTCGGTACCCCGATTAGAGCTAGACATTTCTCTTCGGTCTACTTTATATCGATGGATTCGCGTTTACTCAACGTCTCACTTTGCTCGCGTTCATTAATACACTGCGCACCAATTTGTGTTCGCGCGTTTACCGCCACCGCTTGAGGAGCTCGCCGCGGAGCGTGCAACGTTACACGCTCCAGGAGCCAGAACGTATCCACTACTGGAGCAGTAGCAGATGCGCGGAGCAGGGTTGATGCGCAAACCTAATGGATACCCACCTCTTTATAGATATAAATTGTAATTAGTTACATAAGTAATAAGGAAACATGAAAATAACCTATACGATACTTCTAGCTAGATGAATGCCCAACTAGACCGATCAGTCTGTACCTGGGCATACGAAAACTCCTTTGTTTTTTGTAAGTAATTACTGACGTCTCATTTTTAAACTGTTACGCGGTGCCTCGCCGTAAGGCGTTGCCTCTGACGGGCATGTTAGCTTTGCTGGACGGTAGATTTGTACTAGTCCCAAAGTCTTCTACGCTGAGTTCACTTCGCGGGACACAGAAGAAGTCTCCGCCGAGATTATACACCTTTTCGACTGTACAATCTGCGACCATGAACAATCGTGCGTCCCTGGAAACGATGAGTCTAAACTCCCCGACGAATCTTTCTACCACCGGGCCAAGAACACTGTGATAAGATGGCAAGCCAATGTCGTCCGATGGGGCTACACAGCGAATCCAACATGCGAGTGTGAAATGCCGTAGGATGAAGACTACATCCTATCCTGCCGCAGCTGTCAACCCCAATCACACAAGAGGACCTATAAGGGTCGACCGACAAGCCAGTCCATGCCACATATTTTTGGAGAGACTTGTCCTAACCTGGCCCGGTTAACTAACTAACTAACTAAACTGGCGGGAAATATTGTTTGTGAAAATTTGTTTTTCACAGTTGCAAAATTAATTCACACGAACAATCTCCTTTCCTAGCACAACTAACACCAGATTTACGAATATAAAAGCACGTACATTAATCGTATTAATCACTCTCGTCGACATTTTTAATGGTAATCGATCTCTCTTCTATTAGCTTCTTTTAATGATTAAATGATCTAAATATTAACCTGTGTTTATTCTACCACATATATACGCCAAAAAAACAAGATTTCTACAACCGTTGGGCTCTGATCATATGGACAACGCACGACGACAGATATCCCACATTGGTGACCCCGAACGATTTCGTTAAAACTTCCTGGGGTGGCGGGTTCGCCCATTGTAGTCGACCACTCCAAACTGATTATTATGAAAATTAAATGTGTTCCGGAGCATTTTTTACGATTAAATGCCTCCGCCGCACTATAACCGCCGACTCTTGAAATAACAGTACAATGAGTAAAGAAATGATTGATAGCCGTCTGTACATAGCTATGCTCGCACCCACATTCCTCGAGTAATCAATCGCTAGTGAACAGCGTCGGCGATTATGCCGTAGAAAAATGGAACTTGCACTTTTAGAATGTATAATTAGCGCGACCGCTTTACTTCCTGCTCTGCTTGAAGTCTCACTCGCACTAATAAATGGCCTCCCCGCCGATGACTCGACATCTTAATTCTCGTTCTCTGCTGGGAAGTGTTCTTTCGTCGCCGTATGCTTTAAAAGGAGAGAATACTTAAAGAGTTTCCTCGTAGCGATTGTAAAGCGGAAGGAAAAAAACGTGTTCTATTTACAGACTTTATGATATTTTTTTATTGCCTGTTTGTTTAACATTTAGGCCTTATTAAAAATTGATTCAAAAGTTACAATATGAAATTGAAGACTATCGCGGTTCTTTGAATTTACAGCGTGAAGTTTGTAGCATCTGACGTTTCGACGATGTTTCAACCGCCATTGTCCAGGGTAGACTAAAGTACTGCAGTGAGTACAACTTGAGTTTTCAACTTCAATGGGTGAACCCGTCACCTCAGAAAGTTTTAACGAGATGTGATCGTTCTGTCTCTCGTACACTGAGAAAATTATAACGGTGTAACTAACGTAATACACGGAAATAACTTTATGAATTGAAAAAGAATGTTGAATTTGAATTTGAACTATATTATTTTATATATTATAAATAATAATATCCAATTATTTTTGTTGCTATATACACTCCATTTTTCCCACAACTATTATTGCTCATTTTATTTCTATTATAAATTGTTAAGCAAGCGTTGTAAACTTTTCTAAGAATAAAAAAATAGTTTGTGTGTAAATGGGTTTTGCAAATGCTCGTATCATGTACCTACATACTATCTGTTAGTTAAAGCTAAATTAAATAAATAAATACACATTGATCGTCTCATTGAAATTCAAGAAATATGAAGACTAAATTATTGAAATAAATAAATAATTAATGATAGTCTCATTGAAATTCAAGAAATATGATTTACAAAAAGGAATTTCCTGTAATTATTCCCAATTACAACGCAAGTGGTCCGTATTTTATAACGTATCCGAATCGTAAATATGTCAGTGCGTTACTTTTAATGCGCAACTTTTAATCAAATGTCTAATTAAAAGGAAATAATTGGATGCCTGCATGGCCGCCCCCCTCTAAGTACATACCGACCGGTGGGTAATTAGTCATAAGAATTATGACGGGAAATAGCGCTGTGCGGCTTGGCATTTTGACTATTTCTGAAATATCGCAAACAAGGCGAAACACTTTCCGCGACGCGATAAAGAACAAACGCCAAGAATTCGTGGGCGAAATTGTGGAAAAATGTACGGAATCTGCTTCGAATTTCATTCTCCGATAAACGATCAGCCGGGGAAATGGCTGTGAGGCGATATTATATGGCAGTTATCGCTCTGTGAAATTCGACTACGAAATAAATCCACGATAAAATGGTGATCTAACATAGAACTACCTTAAGGTGACATGATATCTGGGAACCACCATATCTGAAGAATTTTAGTTTTATGTTTTTTTAATATACAAGCAATAATTTTAAAAAGCTTATTGGCGAATCCCTCGATAAGGAACCAATTTACAATTTGGACTCGAAAAAGTTACACATTGCCTTGGATGTGTAACTTTATTATACCATGTCATATATATTTATTTCCTACCTACCCTCCCTATCAGTGATAAATTACGCGCCGGCCGAAACAGACGTGCTCCTGATGTTGATTGTTCTTGTTTATGGTGCTGTGATTATATAGTAATTTACGCGTTCGTGAGCTGGCCAGCTGAAGATTTGGAGACATTCAGAGTGAACAATAACAGCAAGGAATCGCGCGAAAAATAGAAAGGTGCGTAAACTTTGATTCCTTCTCCTCTCCACAATGATGATTATAATTATTTAAAATAACCAACCTTCCTTACAGTCCACTCTCTATATTATTAAACTTAAACCCAACATTTTTGATAACATTAAGGCTTTAAACTGATTTTGAAAACTTTCAGGCGCGATTACTCCTACAATGTAAGCGGTGATTGTGTTTTATTTCAAATTCATTAAATAACTGGTTAATTATTTAGCGTCGCGCTTAGCCACATTTTTTATTTAGGCCCTCAATTAATTACAATGAATTAAATCGTAAGAGCGCTCTGAGAGTAACGATAAATATGTTTTGAAAATAAAACCTTTGTACCACCACTGCGAAAATTTAGTTAGTCTGTGCTAGCACTGCGATACAAGTTTTGTATGCGCCCGGTCGCCGGCGCGACCGGACTTAGAATCTTCCTGAGGCGTTCGTCAACGCTAAATTTTTATTGGTCAAACCCTACAAAATTGACCCCGCCTATTTCTTCGCGTGTCCGCCCATTTCGGATATTTTTCTGAGGTCTCATGTTAAGGCGACATACTACCTGAGAAAAATATTTAAAATGGGCGGACACGCCTAGAAATAGGCGAGGTCACTTTTGTAGGATTTGACGAATAAACATCCGTTGATGAAGCGTCAGGCACCTATTCCACGTGGGTATGCGCCGGCAAGCGGGCGGACACTAAACGTTCGATCGCAGCGCTGTCACGGTAAAACTGTCTTTCCGCAGTAGTGTTATAAGGGTGGTAATAATAAAGCATATTTATCGTTACTCCCAGAGCGATCTCACGTTTTAATTAATTGTAATTAATTTAGGGCCTGAATAAAAAATGTGGCTAAGAGCGACGCTAGAGAATTAACCAGCCAATATGATTAAATTAAAATAAAATACACTCACCGCTTACATTGTAGGAGTAATCGCGTCGCAACGTTTTCGAAATCAGATTATAGCTTGTATGTCTTAGGCAATGAGCAACTTCTTTGAGTCTAAATTATAAACTAATTTCTAAACTAGGGATTCGCTTTGAAACTTTTTGAAATTAGTGCTTATATATTTTTTAAAAATATGAAACAAAAGTTCATGAGATATGGTCGTTCCCAGGTATTATTTCACATTAGGGCGACTACCTCTCTCAAACAGTAAAAAACTGAAATTTTGCAACCAAATTTAAGTGACTCTCGGGTGCATTTAAACAATAATAAAAATGACTGTTATAGCAAATTTCTAATCTTTCGTGTTGTAATGCCTAATTTTAATATTTTCTAATATTCTAATATTTCAATATTAAATACCCTACGCGGCGCTTCCAGACCACGGCCGTGAGTTGCCGTGCACAGAATGCATTTGAGATTATAGGCGACACGCGCCTAATGAAAGTTCGGGCTTGTACTCATAGATGGAGTTAAAAATTACCACTCCACAACATTGTCTTCCGCCTCGTCTTACCCCCCTCCCTCGCCTATCACTGGAAAAAAGTCAAATTTGATTTAGCCAACAGCGTCGCCTTAACAGCTAGGTTCAGTCTCAGATATAAGATTTTGCCGAGTCGTGGCCAATATTTGACATGGCCACCCCTACCCTCTATCAATTGAGATTAATCATTAAAACAAACACACAAAACAAATATACTTGACAGGATTTCTTATGAACTGGAAATAAAAACTTTTAAATGAAGGAGATATAACAATATTTGTATGTATTTTAATTGCTTATTATACAGATCTTTTTCAGAGATACGAGGCGAGGTGTGTAGAAGGGCTGCAATTGTCTAATGCGGTGGGTATCACGTAGGCTCTCAGTTGTTGCTTCGTTTAGTGCTGTATCACTTTTTATTGCTGTATTTTTTTGTAGCGAATGGTTTCATGCAGTTTGGGCCATAAGATCCACCGTGTTTTCGGGTCGGCCCAACTAACGATTCAGCTCCTATTCAGGAGCCACCTCGTGCGAGAGACTATCCCAGGAAAGACTCTCGCATCCCAGGCCTCACAGCTTGTGGGTCGGTTTCTCCTGGGGGAAGACCCTCCGGCGCTACTGGACGGTTTACGCACCGTGCGACGTCAGCTCTTCGGTTATCACTATGAGTAATTACTGAAGGATTGTGGAAACAATGGAAATATACTGTCTTCCAAGCAGCGGGGGTCGATGTTGACCTGTTGTCATGCCACTCTTGAAACGACTTATAGGCCACCCGATCCCGCGTTGCATTACGGGCGAAGGACGCCCAGGTCCGCGATAAATTAAAAAAGAATTACCGCTGCAATACAACATGTAGAAGCCGCGCAAGCGACTTCGGTGCTGCAACCAGTCGGGAGGAAAGAGGTATCCTGAAGGTTAATTCCAGGCGGAGATATCCTGCCAAAACTGGCGGAGATATCCTAACCAGGGGGCGAGGTGGCCCACTGGGTTACATTCCCAGTGCCTCGCCGTAAGGCGTTGGACTCTGACGGGTTCGTGGCTTTGCTGGACTGTAGATTTGTATCGTCTCATAGTCCTCTCCGCTCACCTCACACGAGACAAAACGGTCACTATCGTTAAAACTTCCTGAGGTGACAGCTTTGCCCGTTGTAGTCGACATCTCCAAATGTATATTTTATTTATTTTGTGCAAAGAATAATAAATAGTAATAATAATAATAAAGAGATATTAATAATAATATTATAAAAGACATTAGGTACTCGTGAGAGACCTAATAAGTGAAATATTTAAAACTCGAATACCCCTAAGTTAATAAGAGGTGAGATTTAATTCTAAAATATACCAAAATATACCATATATGCCAAACTCAAGCTTATTGGCTGGTGGGCCCAAAAATCATACAAATAGTAGCATTCTCATTTGCACTATTTATTGCCTAGTTGCTAATAACTCTTCCTTATAGGTGATATTAATATAGAATACATACAACCAATGTAGATAACGCACAATTCAATCTGTACAGACACTTTCAATCTTTAGGTCCCAGCAAATTTTATTATCTAATCTTGCTGCACTTTACACGTCGAGCTTTCATTTTCGCGAAAGTATCAAATCACTTATCAAAGTTTTCATTGGCAGATTTATATAAGCAATTAAATGCAGGTAGGCTTTAATTATTTTTAATTTACTGAAACTTTGCTCAAAGCCTGCAGATGTCGTCGGAAATGTGCAGTATATCCTTAAAGCTATACATTGAGAAAGGCTTCTTGCAAGGCACAATGGCAAAAATATAACGATGTAATACACGAAAATATGCATGTTTCAACAAGAATTACGTATATAACTCGCAGTGTAATTCATACGGATGAATCAACATGACACGTAACGGTGTCGGCGTGACGGTAGTTACAGTGTCGTAATGTTAAAACATAATTTAATTTCATAACGTCGCAACCTTAGGAACTCGCTTCTAACATGACAGCATGTAGTAGTATACATACGGTTATAGTCGAACACATGAATCATGTTGAAACTACAGTATCCTGTTATTTTCGCATTAACCGTAAGGAAAATGTTGATACATATAATCGAGTAGGGGAGGGAGGGGCTTGTTGTAACAATTTTCAGAAAAACTTATATATCTTCAGATGTAACGGTTAAATTACCACTAATTAAATATCAATTGATACTTTAACTCTTCCTCTATTAAATCAAGTAAACAAACTACCAAAACTGTAGGTATTTATTTCACAATAAATATTTATATAAAGAAAGCGGGATGTTACAATTTACCCCCATGCTGGGGTTTGTTGTAACATCTATTGGGGCAAGTAGTAACAATAATAAAAAACTAAAATATGACACCTTTGACTATTTATTGTTTGTTTGCTAGAAGCAAAATAATCTTTTTCTATACCTACTTTAAATGTAATCTTTATCAAATAATTAACAGAAATTTAGTTTTTAACTAATCAATATAAAAGATTTATTATTAACTATATATCTTATTTTGTAAGACAATACTTATAATCAACATGGCACTTTAAAATAACAGCAAATTAAATTATATACCTCTAAATTAAATCTAGTAATTATCTCTTTCTTATACCTTACATCTTACAAAGTATCGTATACAATAATAAAGCTTTGGATAAGTTTCTTTATGATTAAATTCAATCCTCATCTGAGTTACAATTGATACAAACAAAAAAAATGTGTCTCCTGTGACACATCCTTCATGTGCCCACATCTTGCAAACAATACATTCTACCCAATCGCATTTATTTTAATCTTTATAAGCTTTATTACAAATTAGACAATACCACTTTCCAGACTCAGATTCTGAATCTGAACATAAAACCTATTTTTTACCTCTTTCCACTTCATCTCTATTTTTCGTTGATTTACCTTTGCCTTTCCCCTTCTCCTTTTCTTTGCCATTATCTTTATAATATTTTTTCTGTTTTTTCTTCATATTCCATTCGTAAAGCTTCCTTTTCAGGAGTATCCGTCAAAACAGTAGATTTTCTTTTGCGTCTACTTGTTGTGTTTGTTTTCCGCGGTGGCGCCTTTGGTAAAGGTCTGATCTTCGATGGCGAAAAATTTTTTTGTACACCTGAGCAACTCTGAGTTGGTTCATTCGCAGTGTTGATGTAACTTATAATTTCCGTGGTGCTAATATCAAATTCAGGGGCAGAATCTAATAGTTCTGAGTTTTCGAGATATAACGTTACATTTTCAGTTACATCTACAGCATTTTCGGGTTCTTCAGTAGGATCTGGACGGTAGGTGACATAAGACGGCGCAGTCACTGTCTTGGAAAATATCAGCATTCAAAGGCCATAAACCTGAAGCTTTAAATCCATTCGTAATATTAGCAGGGTTTAAGGCGAGCGGTAATGACTCCTTAACTATACCTGGGATATCATAAATAGTCATCGTCTTCCCTGGATTATTATGTATCCACGGTGTCTGTGCTCTGTTTGTGTAATTTTTAAAGGGGCCATAGACTCCTACGTCTAACTAAAGGTTGCAAATTATGGGAGCAGTGGGGTGGAAACGATAACATGATAACATTGTTTTCTTTGGATTTTTCTACAACTCCAATATTCACATGTGAAATATGATTATCGAGAAGTAACAAAAGTGGCTCTTTCTTGGTGGCTCTTTCTTGGTGGCTCATGATACACCTCTTGGCTTTGTGTTGCCCGCTCTGAATTTCTCTTATACTTTCTCATTCTGGTAGAAAAAAAAAATTACAAGGTTGTTAAGAAATCGTTATTGATAAGTCGGGGGCAAGTTGTAACATGTTACAACTTGCCCCAATATTTTGTTACAACTAACCCCATAGTATAATTCTGAACATTTATAAAGGTAACTATTTAATCAACTTAGTAATGTTAAAAACTGTTACACAACACCAGAGCTAGATAAATTTAAAAATAAATAAAACACAGAAACTTTCAAATTAGTCAATACTAATAACGCCAACCAAATTTTACGAGAGTATAATTTTACATTACCTGGTAGAAATGAAGCACGTACGTGTGTTCGCTCACTGCGTCGTCTGGCGGGACACTGGCTATGGCGACATGATGAGGCGCGATATAAAGGTAAGGTTAAGTCAAACAAATACGTTAACAAAGTTTAAGTTCTTGGTGAAAAATCCCTGTTACTACTTACCCCTGTTACAACAAGCCCCTCGCTCCCCTACTGGAGTTTCAACAAAATTCCTCGTAATTTAACAAAATTACGATTGAAACATCGTTATTCTATATAAAACCGTAATAACAAAATGGTAAAGTAAGAATCAATCCAATATTTTTCTTAGTGCATTTTTGCACATATGTTGCAACAGGACTTTTAACACAATAATAATAATAAACTCTCTATGTGCACTTTAAAACATAAAATACAAAAAGGTGACTTTATTTCCATCTGGCGATATCTTACAACTAACCTAATCACAGTGCAGTGGTACATGCGTGGTTTGTTTGCTTTTTAAATGCGACCAGTTCCTCGCAGAAAGCAACTGCGTTTATGTGTGGAATATTCCAGAGCTAGATTGGTGCCATTTTTATGCAGAACTTCGGTGGTCTGTGGGACTGATTGCTTTCTGTCTGTGGAAAAGAATCGATTGTGCCAATCGATTGTGCATTTTGACTATTTTGACTAACAGTCGGGGAAGTCTCAAAGCAGTAATGTTTCCTATAGAGCGGGGGTGGTTGCTTTCCTTACGGCGACTGCTCTTGAAACGACAATCGGCTACCCGATCCCGGGTGAACAGCCAGCGATAGATTCGGTTTACACCGTTTCACCGCTTCGTAAGGAAGAGGACCGTGCAAGCGACCTCGAACTCGTAACCAGTCGAGAGACCGGAGTAATCTGGTCGCAATTGGAAGTAAGGGCGTGAGTGTAAGCCCGCTGGGTAGCATACCTGGTTATTTCGCGGATAAGGCGTTGGCCTCTTACGGGCATGTGGCGGAACTTGACAGTGGACTGTTTTGTCCAAGTTTTCTGCGTTCACTTCACGGGAGATACAACGACTAATCGTTAAAACTTCCTGAGGTGACGGGTTCGCCCGTTGTAGTTGACAGCTCTATTTGTGGAAAATAATATTTCTAGACGCGAAAATCAACTTAAAATTCCAAAATCAAATAATCAATTGATAGTACGACGCGCCCTGGATGCTAGGTGCCTTAGTGACACAAGTTTTTTTTCAATGACATAAATCCCCCCCCCCCCTCCCCACCCCTTTAATTGCCGCCAGGGGCAGGTATCTCAGTTTGCCCCCCCCCCTTCCCCCTTACCCTATATCCGGGCCTGGCTAGGTTTTCTGATATATATGTAGCTATCCCTTCGTAGGGCGATATTCTGAGGAGATTAATGAAAACTAAACTCGGGCGCCGACATAGCGGGATGGGCACCTCCCTTTTTCCATTTTCCCCGTCTTCCGCTTCCACGGCTGCGTGGAAATATCCAAAACAAAATGTATATTCCACTTTGTCACGAAGGGCCATTTGTATCTTTCCAGCTTTCGGGACGACGACGCGCGACGCGGACGCGATCGATAAGGGAACGTGTCAACTACTAATAATGCACAGCCCAAAGTGCGCAATATATTGTTTAACAAAATCATTGTATTTTATTTATTTTTATTTGAATTATTAAATTAACCATTTACAATAATTATAATATTAAAACAAATGGCAAAAACTTTCCTCTTTCATTCACTGGCTAGTGCTGCCAACTGGGATGTACCCGTTCCAGGGCAAGAAATTTATATTTTTACATTTAAAACGAGGATCGATGAACCAACCAAACACAATAATAATAATAAAATATATATTATAATAATAAATATATATAATAATAAAATTTTAATAAAAATTACAATGTTATATAGGAAATAGAAGTACTAAATATTGGATTTGAATTAGTTTTTCGTTTCCATGTTGTTTTTTGTTTTAAATCCGAATACATTAGTAAGATCTGTCAAACAGCCATTGTGTAAAGAGTATGTTTCTTTTCTGCTACAATTAAAGGTGTTGTGTGATAAACAACGTTTCATTGTTTCTTTTTGCTCGACCACTGATAATCTCTAAAAGGTTATGGGCCCAGTGGCTGAAGTTGAGTAAAACTGAACAGTTAAATTGTAAATAAAAAGAAACAAAAGTAAGTTCTACAAAAGCCGAGCCGCCGTGCCGTACATAAGTAGTGATTTTTTTTTACACAAGCAAAATGGATTTGATGGACGATAAATCGAGCGGTGGCTCTGTCATCCATCACAGATTGAACAGCACAAACTACAAATTGTGGAAATTCCAAATTAATGCTGTGATGAAGTCGCGAGCTCTGACGGACGTCATGGAAGGAAAAGTTCCTGATGCAAATGAGGCCATGACAGTGAAAGAACAATACGAGCAAAACGATGGCAAAGCAATGGCTATCCTGATTTCATCAGTGGATTCCGAGCAGGCAAATCACATTCTGATGTGCAAAACAGCGAAAGAAATTGCAGATAAATTGGCCAGTTTGTACGAAAAACGGAGCAAAGTGCGCATCATGTGCCTCTATGAGGAGTATTTTTCATTAAAAATGCTTGAGGATGAACCGGTCGCTGCATATGTATCAAGAGTGACCAGAATGGCACATGAAATTGAAGACCAAGGCGAAAAATTGTCCGATAACATCAAAATGGTGCGCATCATCAGTGGTTTGACGCCTAAGTTTCGTAATTTCAAGACCGTTTGGTACAATATCAAAGAGGGCCGAACCCTGGAGAGTTTGCACAGTCGCTTGCAGCTGGAAGAAGACCAAATAAGCAAAACCGATGATGTGCAATTGGATGCTGCATTCAGTGCGAAGTTCAAGTCGAAGAAACAGCAAGCCAGCAAGAAGACGCCATCGTCAATCGAGGAGTTAAAAAAAAAAAACGAAGTGCAACAAATGTCATGAATTCGGGCATTGGAAGAAAGAATGTCCGAAGCGTGCTGAAAAATCGTCCGATGGCAAGAAGGGCGGCAGCGATGTTGCATTTTGTGCGAAACTCAACGGCGGAACAGCGATAGATTACAGCGATATTTGGATTGCAGATTCAGGTGCCACTGAACATATGTCTTCACGCATCGAGTGGTTTGTCAATTATAGAAAGTGTGACGCAGAGCGTTTTGTCAAAATCGCAAACAACAATCGTATACCGATTCGTGGCACGGGCACAATTTTTATCGAAGCCAAGGTCAACGGTGTGTGGCTGCAACGCCATTTGAACAATGTGCAGTACGTTCCTGAGCTGAAGCAAAATTTATTTTCAACTGCATCCGCTACATCGAAGGGTTTCCAAATGGTCATCACCCGCGATAACTGCAAATTGATGGATGCTGATGGTGTTGTGTATGCTGTTGGTAGAAGATGACAGCAAACAATTGAGAATGATATTTCGGCAGCGACTGAATGAGCATGCGAATTCTGCGACCGTCACGATTGAGCAACTGCATCATCGATTTGGGCACCTGAACGTGAAAGCAATTAAGAACATGTGCAAGAAAAATTTGGTTGAAGGAATCAAATTGGCGAGTGAAGCAAAATTTTTCTGTGAGGATTGTCATATCGGAAAAATGCAACGTGCTTCTCACAAACCAGCGCAAGAGAGGGTAGCAGTTTGCGGCGAATATTTGCGAATATTTGCAAAAAGTGCCCAGATTCGACACCATACGAGAAATGGTTTGGTGTGAAGCCAGAGTTGGGTCACGTTAGAATTTTTGGAAGCGAGTGCTTCGTGCAGATTCCGAAGCAGACTGGACGCAAGAAATGGGACGCCAAGGCCAAGAAGGTGTTCCTCGTTGGATACGAGTCCACATCAAAGAATTTCCGTTGTTTTGATCCGGAAACACAGAAGATCATCGTTAGCTACAATGTAAAAATAAAGAGAAGAATGTTCATCGAAGACGAAGAAATTGTCGAGCAGCCGATAATCGTGGCTTCGACTCCGCAGCGTGTAGTCTTGAATAACAGCAGACACAACTATTCGTCCATGTCGAATGATGACTTTTTCGATACAAATGATGTCACACTGACTGAAGGAAATGAAAACGATGACAATGTCGATGAAGGCAGTAACAAAAACGTGCGCAGAAATAAACGTTATGGTTTGCGCGAGAGGGTGAATCCGCCAGAACGTCTGATTGAGAACGGATATTCGGCCGTGGTGTTGGAACCAAAATCATACGAAGACGCATACATAAAGAAGGTCGTAGAGAAATTCAACATGCAAGACTCGAAGAGTATTTCTACTCCAGCAGACAGCAACGTCATATTGACCAAATCATGTGAAGAGGACAGCGTCGTCTTCCCATATCGTCAAGCGATCGGATCGCTGATGTTTGCTGCAATTGTGACAAGACCAGACATTTCATATGCAGTGGGAGAAGTTAGCCGTTATATGGATGATCCAAAACCACCGCATGTTTCGGCTGTCAAGCGTATTCTTCGATATTTGAATAAAACGGCCGAACGAGGAATTGAATATTCTGGATTGTGGACAGCGTTGAGAGGGTATTCCGATGCTGATTTTGCACGCGATGTTGATACGCGAAAGTCAACCACCGGCTATGCATTTGTTGTAGGCGAGGGCATCGTCACATGGAAAAGTCATCGACGGAAGACAGTGGCCCTTTCCACTACTGAAGCTGAATTCATGGCAGCGTGCGAAGGCGCAAAGGAAACAGTGTGGCTGCAACAGCTGCTATGTGATGTGGGTTGCATTCAAGAGAATCCACCGACACTCTACATCGACAACCAAAGCGCAATCCGGCTTATCAAGAATTCTGAGTTGCATCAGCGAACCAAACACATCGATGTCCGCCTATTTTTCATCCGGGAACTGTTTGAATCAAAAGTGATTCTGATCGACTACGTTTGTAGTGAAGAGCAATTGGCAGATATATTCACCAAGCCATTGCCAATTCAAAAATTCAAAATGAACATCGTGCTGTTGGGAATGAAAGACTTCAAATAATTAGTGGGAGTATTGGATTTGAATTAGTTTTTCGTTTCCATGTTGTTTTTTGTTCTAAATCCGAATACATTAGTAAGATCTGTCAAACAGCCATTGTGTAAAGAGTGTGTTTCTTTTCTGCTACAATTAAAGGTGTTGTGTGATAAACAACGTTTCATTGTTTCTTTTTGCTCGACCACTGATAATCTCTAAAACATTAGAATACCTATATACACACATACACACACAATATATGTTAAGTACAAAAGAAATGTTTAAAATCATTAGATTTTCGGACAGGTAGCCTCTGCACCGACTACGCAGAGAGAGTAACAACACACAAAATGCATTTTCTGTATTCAAGACGAAAATTTTTAGACAGCATTTTCTTATATAAAATTATTCATAACCACATCAACTCTGCACCCCTTTTGGAAAAAAATCTTTTTAAAATCCCGCGGTCTTCCTCCTCACGTTAAAAAGATACTTTCTATATTCCCTCTTTTCATTCAAACTACGCAAAAAATACCTTCTTCAGACGTTCTTGCATGTGTTATAAAGTTTTGAACGACATAGATATATTCTCAGTGTCATTAAATACTTTTAGGAAACAATTGAGTGATTTGTTGTTGCATTAGTTTTAGTTTACAGCAAATAATTTAGGTACTCGTACTAAATGAAAATAGTTCGATCCGACTAGAAATTTACATTGTTGTGGCTACATTTTCAAGTTTTGTTAAAATTAATGGTAATGTAGGTCTATTTGTTTAAGTGTATTTGTTAAAACAATTGTTTATGACTGTTTTTTACCTAAATAAAAAATAAAAAAAATATATAAAAAAGTCAATTTCAACTTATTCTACTACATCGATCATGGTATGGATAGATAAACGCTCTTCTTGCAACAGCCATTTATTTATTTTGCTTTTAAACAAATGACAATTGGGACTGATTTTTATGTCACTGCTTAATTTATTATAAACTCTTGTAGCTATGAATGAGTACTGTCTCAGTCCGAAAGTTGTCTTCATCTAGTACATTCAAATTATCACTCAGGAGTTGTCTAGTGGGTTTCATGTGCGTATATAATAAAAGATTTATTTTGTTTGGCCACGAAAACCCAACGTAGTGCAGTTTTAATAAATAATAACCTAGCATCCAAAACTTGAGCCTCTTGAGTTCATTAGAAGAATATTGATATGGTTTGCGATGCATGATTTTTAAAATACATTTTTGCGCTGTTAGAAGTGGCGTCAGGGGGGTTTTACAGCACCCACCCCACCCAATTATACCATAGTTAATAAGGGTTTCACATAATGCAAAATACACTATGGTTAGCGTCCTGCGATCCAGAATACTCTTCATCTCTTTGAAAGTATAACCAAGGGTTCTCACTTTCTTTGACACTGCATTGACTTTCTCTTCCCATCGCAATTTATTGTCAACTACAATGCCTAGGTATTTGACTGTGGGGGATCTCTTTAGTGGTGCACAGTATGCGTTTATGTATTGGGTCCTTACCTATAAGGTTGCTGTTCTATAAAGGAAATTTAAGCCCTAAAACTTTGTATGAAAAATGTATATTTATATAATATAAATATTGACCCCTATTACCTATGCAGATTTGTCGATTTATTAGAAGTTCTTAAATCCTCTGCTGTAAAACTCTCGTGGATAGGAACCAATGAATACTTTGGAGGCGTTTTTCCTTTATAAAAAGTTGTTCAAATTCTGAAAAAAATTAAACGCTATTGGAGCTACGTCTGTCAAGTACGGTGGGTGACCAAGAGTCTCCAGTCGCAACTTCTGCAACTTTGCGACTGTTTGCAGTGAAATATGTGGCGATGAGTGATTGACCAGGCTCGGTTATTAAATCACAAGTTTCTCCATTTGTGTTTGCAGTTCCTAACAGTACCTACACATATACAATAACTGTATAGCCAGACTGCAAGAAGCTATAATAGAAATGTTATACAGTTATAACATTTCTATTATAGCTTCTTGAAGAAGCTATATATATAATGTTCACTTTAAATATTTGACCAGCGTGTCTATGGACAAAGTCGAATGCAAAGACTATATGCAAAGACTCTCAGAAGGAGGTTACCGCAAGGTATAACGGACGAATTGTGCGCTGGCAGCTTAGAAGGAGGACGAGACTTGTGGAGGCGATAGTGGTGGACCTCTGCAAGTGACGATATCTGACAACCAATGCCTCTTCAACATAATCGCCGTTACCAGTATTGGAAAGAGCCCTTGCGGAAGTGCCAAGGGACCTGGCATATACACTGCCGTGAAGTCATGTGACCGCCTACAACAACTACCAATAAGTCACGGGTTATCTCTACAATAGCTCCAGAAAAACCTCAAACATCACCACAAGCCATAACTACCAATTTCATAAATGACAGTGTGGAAAAACGAAATAAATCCGACAAAAATAACTGCAATATTGAGTACAAATTTAACAATGACAGCCATTGCTGTGTTGGCGATTAATTAATTTATTTTATTTTATCTGCATCCAAACTTTTCTCTGGTCGTAACGGTCTCCGTTCCATCGGGTTCAGAAGAGGGAGGAAGAGAGAGTGCACCCGTGGTCGCGCGCCCACCTGTGCACTATAATATAGCCTGCGCACTTGACTGCTTCCGAACAATGGACTCTGAGAAGACTAAAGAAGTCACTAGAATCTACAATGCAGTCGCTATGGCCGAACACGGCTAGAAGGATATATATATAATAGAAAACACTAGCACAGAATCTCATATTTAAAAATAATGCTAATTTTAAATTTTACCATGGTTGCACAAACGAAAATATTTGAGCTAAAACAAACGAAGGAAAGACACATAAACAGCTGATTCTTAAAAAAAAGAATAACATGTCCTTGAATTAAAATTTATTTGAATTTGAAATTCCAACTCAAACCCAAGTTATCCAAGTTCAAAGTGGCCAGTGTGAAAAAACAGCAATTACATAGGTAAGGACCCAATGTTTAAAGCCCATACAATAAATCACATAATGTGGGAAGAATATTTGCTAATCTACATATTATATATAAAAATGAATCGCCGTGCGTTAGTCTCGCAAGATCTCGGAAATGACTCGACCGATTTGAATTATTTTTGTTTTGTTTGTTGATTTCAGGGGTGGTTTACAAAAAAAATATTCAGGAAAAACTCAAAGAATCAACTGAAAAACGAAAAAATCAAAATTGGTCATTTTGGGAAATAGGCACTTTCAATAGATGGCGTTCGCGGCGATCCTATTGTATGACAGCTGCGCCATCCATAACTGTTATTCATTCCGTGCAATTATGTAAAATTTCAAAAAGTCAAAAAAGTCGAGAAAATCGGAAGTATAAGTATAAGTATAAGTCGAAAAGTATAAGTATAAGTATAAGTATAAGTCGAAAAAGTCGGAGAAGTCGAAAAGGTCGAAAGAGCCGAAAAGGTCGGAAAAGTCGAAAAAGCATTTATATTGCATTTATATTTCATTATGTACATTAAATACATTGAATTTATTTTAATTACAAACGACTTTTAATCACCAAACGAAACTCAAACCGTACATGATTCGGCCATACCTATTACAGATTTCAACGAATTGGATTTGGAAGGTTGATTAGGATTAATAAACGCTTATGAAGAGTTACAATCAAATCAATTTTAGGTGGTACGGAGTTCACCGGGTCGTCTAGTTATTTGTATAAAAATATTTTAGATTTTTGTCAATATAAAAACGGTGGAGAGTTATTTATTTTATATTTATTTTCTTTCCATTTCCATTTTTTTTCGGATACTTATAATATTATATATTTACTAGCCAATCATTAACTATGCCATTGGATATTACGCACAGCTTACGTCCAGTAATGTGACATGTAACGAGTTCAAAGTTGTTTTAGTTTGCCAAGCAATCTATCGTGTGGTACAGTGTCAAAGGCTTGGGTAGTTCAAAAAAGATAAATATTCATTTATTTTTTGTATTTACTCTACCTGAATCATTAAAGACTTACGGGGAAGAACGATCAATGTCAATTTTTTGAAATTTTTGGTAAGAAAATATATATTGGGCTCGATTGGGTTTCTTCGTGAACTAAAATCGGAAATTAGTCCGTGTGAACGAGACAGGACAATACGCGAGCGGAATGTGATTTGAACGGTCGTCACTTTTTCGCATTAAAACTACCTAGGTACAAATGATAATCATCTGACTCTAACACCGCACGAAATGGTTTTATTTATTCGGACGAGTATACGTTCGACAGGTAGTTCTTATCGACAATCGTTCGTTTCTTATTCCGCTCTAACGTATTGCTCTATGTCGTTTGCTTGAACTAATTCAGTTTTAGTTCACAAAGAAACGCAATCGGGCCCATTGTGTCTGTAAATCAAAAATAGTTATGTTTCTAAAAGAAATACATTCTACTTAAATTTATATTTACATAAAAGTATCTCATTTTTAAAAATAACATTGATATTGAGCGTTCTTCACAGTAACCCTTCTAATGTTATCACTGTTAGGATTGCATCTTGAGTGTCTCGCCAGGCATAAATTCATATTTTACTCGGCTAATAATGAACAGACAATAATAATAATGAAAGTGGTAAATGATAAGTTGAAAAGTTTACCCTATCATACTGGTGCGCAGAGAAGGGCGATGCGAAGGTAGAAGCCCTGGCCGCCGGTCCGGCTGCGCGACCATACAAGTAGGGGTAGTAGGCGCCGTACATGACCTCGGGACAGCTCATGGTCATCTCGCCGAGGCGGGCCCCGGCCTCGTGCTGCCTGCGCCCGCCGCACCCGCTGAAATCCACTTTGGCGAAGACCTCGACCTCCTCACCTCACGGTCTCCTCGAGTCCTCCTCAATCACCGCCTTTTGCCGCCTGCTCTCTTGATTCTCGCCCTTCTCATTGTTCGACCCGCGGACGAGACCTCTGCACTCGCGACAGATGCACCGACATCATTTTACCGAACGTAACCTACGCGAAAATGTCTACTTCCATCTCACAACACTACACCGGTGTGTCAGCAGCTGGCCTGGCGGGGCGACTTGTTCATTTTTTTTACAGTTGCACTAGATACCCTGAAAAAAAAACAAGAATTAGTACCTGGATAAATAAAACATCATTTCATGTCCTATAATGTATAATAATAAATGTTTGGTTTTCTTTTTAAATTGCCGAACATATGTATGTGTATTTGGAGATGTCCACTACAACGGGCGAACCATCACCCCAGGAAGTTTTAACGATAATGATCGTTCTGAAATGATCGTGTATGTGAGAATAAAACTAGAGAGCTCGCTGCCTTAAATCAAGTCCTGTCAGTTGGGCAGCAGCAGTAGGTACCTACATTTATAAAGCCGTCAGCGGCCGCGCGTAAAAATTTAAACGGCCGATATGAGCATGAGCATTAGCATGTGCAGGGTGTCCCAGAAGTCGACGTTAAGCTGTAAACGGGTGATAGTAGTTAGTACTAGTTATAGTCACACTAGTTATCAGAAAAATATGGGAATTAAAACACCATCACAGGGTATTGATTTTGTCGTTTTTTATGCCCATAATTTTAAATATACCTATATAACTTAGATTTTTAAAAATATTTTTCTGATAACTAGTATGACCCTATCACCCGTTTCCGGCTTGACGTCGACTTCTGTGACAACCTGTACATGCTAATACTCATATCGGCCGTGTTAATTTTTTTATTACCTACGACTTGGACAATACCGAACTTGTCCCAATTATTTTAATGAAATAGTGTTACCATACTTTCGCTGGAACCGTATTACCTCGAAGGATTATTTGTATACCTTCATCTTACCCAATGATTGGACTAAGATTGTCTCAGTTCATGATAGATCAATGGTAAATGCTATCAGCGGTCTTGACTGCGGCGACATGACGTACTATTAGGTGCTTCTAGCGGCGGACAAATGAATGCATCGTCCGGTATGTTAATGCTATCAGAGCCCATCCACCAGCGGCCAAGTGTTAAAGCGTCCGTCGCCGTTATCAGGGCGCAGGACGCGCGGCCGCTGACGGCTTCATGTTTTATTAATGTGGCGACAGGAGCGCCGTCGGCCGCGCACCACGCGATTGATGCTGCAATCAAACGAACGACAGCTGGACATCTTGTATGCCGGCGACCGGTCAGAGGTAGTGCCTTGGACGACACACAGCCGAAAGTGGTGAATGCCGGATTCATACAGTCCCCGCAGCATAACTTCCTAACCAGCAATCCTATCTGTCGCGAGAACATTTTCGAGATTCCAAATTGTGTTCATGATTGTTTCTATACGTTTATTAGCAACGTAGTATATACATTGGAAAGGGCCACTCATTTAAAACGTTTTAGTGATACAAAGGATATATTGTCGCTCCGCTTAGCACTAACCCCATACTCATTTATGATATAGCTGTGTTCATTGTATATAGGAGCTAATGGTCCTAGTGCAGTTGGACCATTAAGGCCCATTGTGTGACCCAATTCACGGGTCAGTACCCATCCAGCAGCCTCCAAGCGGAAATGTGAGCCCGGGTAGGACTCTGTGCCTGCGGGCCAGTTGCCCTGGAAATCGAAGTTCGGTCGCTATTAGACTGTTTGCGCACCGTGCGGCATTAGAATGGGGTGACAGTTTAGCCAGTTGTGCTCGACACCTTCCCAATGTTTTTAGAATATTTTTGGTGAATTTGTGATAGTGATAATGATTTTTAATCTTTTGTATCACAATATCACAACCACTTGTATCACAACGACAGTGATGACTAGCCATTTAGTGATATATAATAGTGATAATTGTGATCCTTTTATATTGAATTCAATAGTGTGGCATTATCCGAGTCACATTGTCATTGTTTTTTTGGAAAAGAAACATGTTTTTTGTTTTTTTTTTATTCGAAATTTTGAAGAAGTTGACTGTTAAATAAAGGTTTGATAAGCCTTTAAGCGCCCTGCGCCATCTAGCGGTAGGTAATAAGTCGTAAATAACCAATATCAGCGTCATTTTAACAACCGCTAGACAGCGCATCGTGATCATAACATTTCTTTTCTTTTATTTTTCAGTTTTTTTTCAAAAAAAAATATCAAAAGTTGATTACTTCGTTGTACTGATTCACCCACAAAAAAAATGCCCTTGCAGTAATTACACCCCGTGTAATCTACGATGAAATCTTGACGCCAGAAGAAGCATTTCGAATATTGATTTCTCTATTCCGAGTGGCAAAATCCACAATATAAATTGGGAATATATCAAAACGTAGACGGCACTGCAAGATTAGTCCAGCCGATTGCATGATACTATCGGTACGAGTACCTACCTACTTTATATTATCTATCAACAAGTAAATATATTAAACGGAATAAAAACACGACTGCAGGTACGAAAAGTGAACTACTTTGTTTATATTGATTTTTTTAACGTTTTTTCATGAAATATTTGTGGTTTATGTATTATCCATATAGATAGGTACATATATATATTTTTGAATATACTCAATCAGACCTTTCATTTGACACTAAACATGATATATTTATGATTATTTATTGACATTTATAGATTTGGACATTTAGATAATTATATTCTAAATATTTTGACACTCGGGATGACATAACGGTTCTAACAATACTACAAGCTTTTTAAATCGGTTTGAGCGTTTAGAAGTTTTAGTCAAATAAGAAACAGAAAACATACATAGATGAACCCTGAACACATTACACACCTTTTTTGTTGGGCAGTCGTGTAAAGAGGACATAGCGTTGTGCGGATCATTGAAAGGACAGCGCCGCAGCGAATAGAGCGTTGATGGCTGTGTTTCTCGCGCTATCGTATCCTAATTTTGATAATAAATAAAACGCTGAAGCAGTTAGTGATTTATTATTTTTTCCTCTTCATTTTAAATATTGCTATTTTTTAATGTACGGTTTTAAGTAAAAAAGAATACAACAACAATAGATTTTTTTCGTTTCTTTTTAATTGCATGAGGAGTGTTATTTGGATCACTGAGATAACATGTTTTGCTCTAAATTTGATTTCTGTCGTTTATAACTTTTATATAAATGAAACTAATGTATGTTACAATTTTGATTGAAACAAACATTGTCAAAAACAAATTTTTAGACAAGTGTTCTAGATGTTTAATAAATCTTTATTATTTTCACAATTATCCATGCCAGTAATGAATTTTTATTGCTGCATTGCAAACGAAAGAGATATTTGATGAGTTTAATTGGTTTTCGTTAAAAAAAGTCTGTTAGATAAAAATACTTGATTGGCATTGTGATGTCCTTACTCAATTTTAGGCATATTAAGTTACACTTACTTGCGATTAACTGACTGGAACCCGGTGGGTTACTAAATACTAATTACCTAAGCTACGCAAAGACGCTGGCCAGTGACACACTCCCCACCATAAGACTAACAGTAGAAGTCACTGTACCAATTGAAGGTTAAAATCGCTATTACTGAGATGTCAGGACAAAAAGCGCGCGTATAAAAATAAGCGTTAAGGTTAATAAAACCTTCACCAATGGAGCATCAGAGTTCGACCACCAGTAGAAGAAATATGCTTTTCGCGCATACATTCAAATATTTCAAAAGCCAGCGACAAAAAATCAGTCTGACCATTTGTTTCGAGTTCTTTATTGCATCCACTGTCTACTGATGAATTTTAAGATTTTCCAAAATACTTTGGGGGTTCTAATTAAAATTACACCTTTCCTAGTACGCCAGCACCAGGTGTCCCGGAGTCTGGGCAGCTGACTCTACCCCGGCATTATATGGTCAACATACTGACTGATCTGAAAGAATCAGCTTTTACAAAACTCTTGCACTTTTTTATCGCTGGCTGCCCAACTAGAAGATTAATATCGTATCCATTGGGACAAAAACTCTTTCAAATTCTGCATCAAATCTCCAGGTTTGTTATCAGTATAAATCAACAACTTTAAAAAAATCACCCCACTTTTAAATATATAAATACTATTGATGTTATCTGAAATATTCTAAAATCAATAGTAATATGTTGAAACATTCTGCAATCAATAGTACCTACCTATTTCCAGGGGTGGCAAAAATGTAAAAATTATCGAATTTAAATCAAGTAAAGTTGAACCCCAGATTTTGTTGACATTAATATTTAATATTAATTTTAAAAGCAAAAAATTACTGAGACGAACGAACGGCAAAGATAATAAACACATGACAATTATTTGGTTATTTGTTGCCATAAAGTCCACAAATGTAGAAATTTCCAGTTTAAAAAAAGGCAGTTATAAGGGCAGTTATAAGGGCAACCACTCATATAGGACCGCAACTTAAATATAATAACAAAAATTATATTCCATAATAAGAGACTTAATGATTATAGAATACATAGCGCGAGAGTAATTATTTTTATAATTACCTACCTAATATGTGAGCGAAGTGTACCTACCTACACATCTAATTTTCCATGACGACTGTTTATTTTATTTTTATTAAATAAATAATAAATGTAGGTATCACAATCGAATAGTTAACTTCTCACAATTAGAGAAGTGTTGCGATTTTTTATTGTTTTCTTAGCTTTTTGTATGTATCTTTTTTCCGATTCCATGAAAAACAAGAATTTCATTCTAAGAGAAAAATCTAGTTGACACGCGGAATAAGAGTTCCGTGTATCGACCGCGGAATTAGAATACCTAGAGGTATTGCCTATAATAAGCGCGATAACATATTGACATTTGATTTTGAAACCCTTTTGTTTTCTGGTCGACCTGTATGTAACTAACTATGTAATGGAATCTAAGGTAACTAATTTAACCATCTTCCAAGGATCGTAGCGTCATGAAAATTGGCAGCTGTATGTAGTTCTGATGACAATACAATAATATGGTACTGTCGAACTGATCTGATGATGGAGTCGGAAGATATGAACTGGAACTTCATGATGGAACATCGTATCATAGCTATGTTTGGACTTGTTGGAAAAGTCTTGGAATGAACTTTTACCACGAATAGGTTTCAATGTCTGATGATGAAGCTGGAAGATGGAATATCGTATCATAACCGTTTGTATGTGAATATCGTATCATAGCCCAAAAGCGTGTTTTTAGTGGGATATATATATATATATATATATATATATATATATATATATATATATATATATATATATATATATATATATATATATATATATATATATATATATATATATATATATATATATATATATATATATATATATATGATTGTAAATGTGTAAATTATTATTTTTCCAAATTGAAATTATGTTTATTACTAAATAAATGAAATGATAAAATAATGAAAGGGCACTTATCTGGTCTGTGGTGACCAGGAGTGACTCCACGCCTTATTCTTCTCTTCCTTCAGCGCTTGCTAGGTGTTTCCTGCTGTGGTATTGGAACCTGATCAAAATGGCAGCGGTAACACAACAATGCGAGACGAGAATGAATGCTGGAAAATAATAGGCGATTAGTGTTTCTTAAATATTAATGATTGTTATAAAATGTATATCAATATTTCGGCTCAGCCGTCGTCAAGATATGTGACATTTCTGAAATCGAACAATTCGTTGAAAATTTAAATTCAAGGAATCGAACAAAAAGAAATGCAGCTCTTGAGAGTCTTAGCAAGGATACCAGCATCGTCATTTTGCCGGCTGATAAAGGTTCCACTACTGTCATACTTAACAAAACTGACTATGTTACTGAAGGCTTGAGACAACTTAGAGATGAAACTTTCTATAAAAAACTATCCAGAGATCCAAACAAAAATTTTGCAGTGAAAATAAAAAAATATATTGAACAAAATAAATCAAATGAAAAATTATCAGACGAAGATGTTAAAACTTTAATTCCTGATCCTATCCGAACTCCAAATTTTTACCTATTACCTAAAATTCACAAGCCTAATAATCCTGGACGACCGATAGTCGCAAGCTTTAACTCTCCGACAGAAAGAATTTCAGCTTTTGTAGATTATTTTTTACAACCTTTTGTGAAAAATCTAAATTCTCATATCAAAGACAGCTATCATTTTATTGATATTTTAAATAATACTGTAATTCCAAAGTCAGACAACCTATTATTTGTTACTATTGACGCCATATCCCTGTATACCAATATTCCTCATAATTTAGGATTGGAAGCCATTTCTTATTTTCTTGATGAGAGACCTCATCCTCAAATACCTTCTACAGATTTTCTTTGCAAATTAGCCGAGTTTGTCTTAACGTGTAATGCTTTTTCCTTTGAAGATGAATTTTATCTTCAAATTAAAGGGACTGATATGGGAACTCGAATGGCACCTTCGTATGCCAACCTTTTCATGGGATTATTCGAGCAAAATTTTCTTCAAACGCAAAATTTAAAACCCATATTATGGTATAGATTTATTGACGACATAGTAATGATTTGGCCACACGGACAAACTACTCTAACAACCTTTCTTAACGACCTAAATAATTTTGGCCCTTTGAATTTCACTCATACCATTTCTAAATCACAAATTACTTTCTTAGATGTTGATTTAACAATTTCCGAAGGTAAAATTAAAACCGCGATTCATATAAAACCTACAAATAAAGAACAGTATTTACACTTTAATAGCTGTCATCCATTTCACACCAAGAGATCCATTCCCTATTCAATGTCCATTCGCGGACACCGTTTAGTTAACAACAAAGAAAATTTAGATAAATATCTCAATAATCTAAAGCAATCTCTTCTTGAAAGAAAATACCCTGCTCCTCTATTGGATAAACATATTCTAAACTCTGAAGTAAAATATATACCAAAACCTAAAATTACTTCAAATAAAAATAATAATAATAACAAAATCTTCCTTAGCACCACTTATTTTCCTGGTGCTGAGAAACTGCGAGATATATTATCTGATTTATTCCCCATCATTTCTAATGATGCATCCACTAAGGATCTCTTAGATTCACCGCCAATTTTATCTTTCCGCAGACCACCTAATATTAGATCAATATTAAACAAAACAAAAAATAATCAAAATTTCTCTATTGGTAATAATACTTTTGGACTTCAACCTTGTGGTCGTCCACGTTGTAAAACTTGTCCTCTGTTAGATCTAAGTCCTTTTTTTACCAGTCCAAATACTACTAATAGTTACAGGGTTCCCTTTCATTGCAGTTGTATTTCAAAAAATATAGTATATCAACTTCTGTGCAGGACTTGTGATGCCTTTTATATCGGTGAAACAACAACACCACTTAATATTAGACTAAATAATCATAGGGCTAGTGTAGGGAATGAAAGCCAACTCCCAATATCTTTACATGCCAGGGCGCATAATTTATCTTTTGATCAATGTTTTAAAGTTAAAATAATAAAATGCCTGGGTGATAATGCAAAAGAAAGGGACGTCAAATCTTGGGAATTAGCTTATATTTATATTTTAGGCGCTTGCAAAGGTTCCGGTCTCAATAGGCAAAATTAATAAGGTTTATCATATTATCATAATCATCAAATGCTTTTTATTTTAATTTATAATCATTCATTTAAAATAACGTTTTGCACGGTTGGTTATGGTACCTTAACTAAATCGTGTAAAATATTATTAATCCATTTCTTTTTGTTCGATTCCTTGAATTTAAATTTTCAACGAATTGTTCGATTTCAGAAATGTCACATATCTTGACGACGGCTGAGCCGAAATATTGATATACATTTTATAACAATCATTAATATTTAAGAAACACTAATCGCCTATTATTTTCCAGCATTCATTATCGTCTCGCATTGTTGTGTTACCGCTGCCATTTTGATCAGGTTCCAATACCACAGCAGGAAACACCTAGCAAGCGCTGAAGGAAGAGAAGAATAAGGCGTGGAGTCACTCCTGGTCACCACAGACCAGATAAGTGCCCTTTCATTATTTTATCATTTCATTTATTTAGTAATAAACATAATTTCAATTTGAAAAGATAATATATATATATATATATATATATATATATATATATATATATATATATATATATATATATATATATATATATATATATATATATATATATATATATATACATAAATATATATATATATATATATAGGTACATATATATATATATATATATATATATATATATATATATATATATATATATATATATATATATATATATATATATATATATATATATATATATATATATATATATATATATATATATATATATATATATATACAAATATATAAATATATATAAATATATATATATATATATATAAATATATATATATATATATATATATATATATATATATATATATATATATATATATATATATATATATATATATATATATATATATATATATATATATATATATATATATATATATATATATATATATATATATATATATATATATATATATATATATATATATATATATATATATATATATATATATATATTTATATATATATATATATATATATATTTATATATATTTATATATTTGTATATATATATATATATATATATATATATATATATATATATATATATATATATATATATATATATATATATATATATATATATGTACCTATATATATATATATATATTTATGTATATATATATATATATATATATATATATATATATATATATATATATATATATATATATATATATATATATATTATCTTTTCAAATTGAAATTATGTTTATTACTAAATAAATGAAATGATAAAATAATGAAAGGGCACTTATCTGGTCTGTGGTGACCAGGAGTGACTCCACGCCTTATTCTTCTCTTCCTTCAGCGCTTGCTAGGTGTTTCCTGCTGTGGTATTGGAACCTGATCAAAATGGCAGCGGTAACACAACAATGCGAGACGATAATGAATGCTGGAAAATAATAGGCGATTAGTGTTTCTTAAATATTAATGATTGTTATAAAATGTATATCAATATTTCGGCTCAGCCGTCGTCAAGATATGTGACATTTCTGAAATCGAACAATTCGTTGAAAATTTAAATTCAAGGAATCGAACAAAAAGAAATGGATTAATAATATTTTACACGATTTAGTTAAGGTACCATAACCAACCGTGCAAAACGTTATTTTAAATGAATGATTATAAATTAAAATAAAAAGCATTTGATGATTATGATAATATGATAAACCTTATTAATTTTGCCTATTGAGACCGGAACCTTTGCAAGCGCCTAAAATATAAATATAAGCTAATTCCCAAGATTTGACGTCCCTTTCTTTTGCATTATCACCCAGGCATTTTATTATTTTAACTTTAAAACATTGATCAAAAGATAAATTATGCGCCCTGGCATGTAAAGATATTGGGAGTTGGCTTTCATTCCCTACACTAGCCCTATGATTATTTAGTCTAATATTAAGTGGTGTTGTTGTTTCGCCTTCAGTAACATAGTCAGTTTTGTTAAGTATGACAGTAGTGGAACCTTTATCAGCCGGCAAAATGACGATGCTGGTATCCTTGCTAAGACTCTCAAGAGCTGCATTTCTTTTTGTTCGATTCCTTGAATTTAAATTTTCAACGAATTGTTCGATTTCAGAAATGTCACATATCTTGACGACGGCTGAGCCGAAATATTGATATACATTTTATAACAATCATTAATATTTAAGAAACACTAATCGCCTATTATTTTCCAGCATTCATTCTCGTCTCGCATTGTTGTGTTACCGCTGCCATTTTGATCAGGTTCCAATACCACAGCAGGAAACACCTAGCAAGCGCTGAAGGAAGAGAAGAATAAGGCGTGGAGTCACTCCTGGTCACCACAGACCAGATAAGTGCCCTTTCATTATTTTATCATTTCATTTATTTAGTAATAAACATAATTTCAATTTGGAAAAATAATAATTTACACATTTACAATCATATATATATATATATATATATAATATATATATATATATATATATATATATATATATATATATATATATATATATATATATATATATATATATATATATATATATATATATATATATATATATATATATATATATATATATATATATATATATCAAGTAGGTAAGTAGGTAATTGTAAAATGACGCATTCCACATTCGATAAGTAAACATAAATATACCTATCGTGTTTAGGATCCAAATGTCATAGGGTACATTAACTGTCAAAATATCAAGTAAGTAGTTGTCTTTAAGTATGTCCAAATAATTTTACATTAATATGTTATGATTAGAATCAAATGAAAGGTCTGATTGAGGACCTTCCGAAAAGATACCACAAATATTCTATAAAACCATATAACCACAAATATTCCATAAAAAACCATAATAAAATTAATTATATAGACATTAATTCACTGTCAGTGAAGGCAGTCGTATTTTTTATTATTTTTAATATATTTGCTTGTTGAATCCTATTGATTAATTAAAGGAATATCTAAACCTGTAGGTAGGTAGGTACCTATTTGTGGATCTCCTCAGATGGTTATGCCATATGCTATACGTACAACATCAGAGGTGACAATAAATAACCAAGATATATCAGAAGATTGTGATAATGAGGGTGTGTCCCATCTACTCCCCTGGTCGTAGGCCACGCGTCCGCGCCGTTCTCTCATCTCTCAGATCGGCCGCGATAGCACTGCCTCAGCAGTCATATTCAAATATTTTCGACTGCGGCGTTTTCGGCAGGAATGCTCCTTTAATTAAGGATGAGTGCGATGCGTGCGCCACCAGTATATTTAACTACGTCGTCATTTATTATGGGCCCAGATGAATTTTTGAGAATTTATAAGAATTATGGGTACTATCCATCCTTACATAACTTACCGTTCCAAAAAGGGAATGTCGCGTAGCCCTTTTTTTTCTTTGTCCCTACTTCTAAATATGATGTGCGTTGACGTTTCCAAGTCTAAATATTTGATGTTTTTGATCGCTTCATGAGAAAATAATGTTGAATTTAAATACTTCTGTCAGTTTTTGATATTTAGATGTCACATTGTAGGCATAGAATAGTTTATTGAATCTAAAAAGTTATAAACTGTGTAATATGTCATTTTACATTGTTGTGAAATTATTTATATCTGAATTTCGTGTAAATACTTGTTTTATATAAAAGCAAGGTGCTTTCGGTTCGATTACAGAAAAATAATCAGAATTAAATATCACAATAGATAACATAAAAAAACAATAATAGATAATAAATATTTTAAAATTAGGTAATCAGTGAGTTTTCTAAGAAAAATCAACACTATAAGTATTTCTAAAATAGCAAAATATAAAAATACTACAAATAATATAAAATACTCTAATGAATATGGAAAAAAATAATACCATAATATATCAAAATCCATATCACATAATGTTATGAAAAAAATATTCACGATTACCTTTTTTAAATTTGACAAATGCTATAATATAATTCCCTGTTATCTATTCAGCATACTACTGTAATAAAGGCTTTATTTAACCACGGTTTTGCTTTTATATTGGCCTATTTTTACTTTGCTGCTTTTAAATATCAAAGTGAGTTAAAGAATTGCCTATAAATGGGAATATTGTAGCCACCTGGAAAACGTCCTCCTTACTCTGCTGGTCTTCAACAGACCGGGATCGGCTCGTACGTCCGATTTGAAAATTCGCAAGAAACTCTTGGCGTATCTAGCAGTCCTTTGCGGCAAGAAGGCAAAGCCCCTCCAAAATATTTCATAAATAGTACAAAATAAAAAGCTTTAATAAGCTATTAAAATATATTTTTTTGCTTCCGACAATGGTGTGAAGTTTTCAAAAATTGGGAATAACATCTAAGTACCTACATAATTTACTTCAAACCACTAACCATTGATTATATAGCGTATTAGATTGATCAACGTCATACTACAATTAGGCAAACATGATTTTACTACGAAACGCAACGTGTAGATGGCACTCATAGTTACAAAACTGATTAATCTTCTATTATTTTGTTCAACATGGCGACTTTCTTTGTAGTTAAGTAGGTAGGTATAACAGTAGGGCGGCGAACTGTAGATTGCGCTTTAAACACGACTATAATACGGCGAAAATAGTAATAAACCTAATAACAAACAGTTTTTTAATACATAGCTATTATTATTTTATTATTATATTAATAGATGTCATTTTTTAATTTTGTATATACCTACCTACCTACCTACCTTTTCAATAAGTTAAAATTACGCACTTTAGAGTTTAGAAAGGCTAATAGATAGCATTCTTTTTCTCCGTATTATTTATGTGATGAAATCAGCCTACATATTTTTTTTTATAGATGGCACTGATTGGTCATTGGTTAAATTATTTGGTATTTATAATCAATTGATTGATAATATTTAAAAAAAAAACAATTATAATCAATGTTTTTATCGATGGCTGAATAAATTGCTATTAGTGCGGCCGTCAATGCTATCAGCGCCACCTGCATTTCGCCGTTTCAGAAGGGTTTAGCGGAAGCGCATCGTTTAGAAAAACAAAATCTTTCGGGTCCAACCTTTTTCACGGCTGCACTACAAAAAAGGAGTGTAATGTGTTCAGGGTTCATCTATGTATGTTTACGCTTTTCCAAACCCTTTAGTTTTTTTGTCTTCAATTTAACCGATTTTAACACAAATGCCCAACAAAAAGGAGTGTATTGTGTTCAGTGCGTTCATGTGTGTATGTGTTCGTTTGTTTATTCCCCCATAAAGTATAAACGCTTGAACCGATTTAGAAGTATGTAGTATTGTTAGAATCGTTATGTCATCCCGAGTGGGATAGGGTACATTAACTGTCAAAATATTAAGTGAGTAGTTGTCTAAATGTACAGTTGTCTAAATGTCAATAACTAAACATAAATTTATCGTGTTTAGTCTTAAATAATAGGTGTGATTGAGTACATTCCAGAAATATACAAGTATCTATATGGATAAAGACATAAACAACAAATATTTCATTAAAAAAATATTATAAATACAATAGTTTACTTTCTGTAACGGCAGTCGTGTTTTTTATTCTTTTTAATATATTTATTGTTATCTTTGTCCTCAGTGAGTTGCGTTTTTTACGGTTAATATTCCATCAAATTGAGCTCGGATTTGGCAATGCGTTGAATTGTAGAGTGACTTATCCGCAGATTGTGGGCCAATTTTGTCAGTATGATCTGTGGATTGCGACTCAATCTTCTTTTGATTTTTCGTCATTTCCTATTATAGACGTCCTAACCGGCCTTTTCTACTGGTAAACTGGGCGGGGTGGCCGAAAGTCTGGCCACGGCTGTACCTTACAGTCGTTGACAGTTGGGATCGGAGGTTCCGATTCGTGGCAACGCCTCGGGCGGTACTGGGTGGTTCGCCCACCGTGCGGCGTTAGCCAATCGATTGTGTAGGTACTCCCGCGAATAGCCCGGGGAGCTTGGAAGTGTACGTTTTCCAAGCAGCGTCGACTTTACGTCATCTATCCTTAAACGATCCGTTGGTCACCGATCCCACGTGATCTTGACGGGTAAAGGGCGCCTCAGTGCGTGATAAATTCGAACTAAATTACCGCTTAAGTCAGGTAAACGCGCGCAGGCGACCTCGAATCTCTGACCAGACTGGAGGATAAAGAAATCTGTCCAAATATGGTAGTAAGGCGCGAGGTTTGCCCGCTGAGTGCACTTTTCAGTGTTTCACAGTAAGGCTTTGGACACTTCTGGCTTTTGGAGTAGTTGGACTGTGAATTGTGCTGTTCACTACGTATTTTACACTCCCACGAGAGAAATGAATGGCACGATGTCGTTATAACTTCCTGGGATGACATCCTTAATCAATGTTTCCTTTTCTTCATCTCAGTCCAGATGTGGCCAAGCTGGTAGTATAATTTAATAGTTGAACAAACTAACTAACGACTGACGCCGACAATGTGAACTATCTCACGCTGCCTATGCTAGCTTACTATATAAAATTACGATTGTTTCTCGTCGTGGAGACAGCGAAACCAATCATTTTTACTTTCCTGACGACCTATCGGAAAGGAAAGTATTGTGATCGCGCTAAAAAAAAATTTTGAGATGAAGATGGGAATATATATTTTGAGACTCCCTGAGACGATTGAGACTATTTCCAGACCGATCTCTGTCTGTATGTATGTCTGTATGTCTGTATGTATGTATTCTTCCACGATAGCGCCCAGACGCTTAATCGGATTGAGCTGAAATTTGGTATATAAGCTTCTGTTAACCGTCGGAGGAACCCATTAGTTTTTGGAGTCCCTACGCCCTACGGTTGTGGTACCTCCCATACAAATTTGGGGTTCCCGGCGAAAAAATTGTTTCCGCGATAGCGCCCAGACGCTTAATCTGTCTAAGTTAAAATTTGGCATAGAAGCTTCTGTTAAAACCATCGGAAGAACCTATTAGTTTTTGGGGTACTTACGACCAACGTTTGGGGTACCTGCCATACAAATTTGGGGAACCTTGATTACATATTGTCCCCGCTTTCAAAATTTCTTTCTCCAATCGATAGGTATGGTCAGTGTGAATAGTCCAGTTGATTTTGGGGTCTGTACGATCTACGGTTGGGGTACCTGCCATACATATTTGGGGTACCTACCTGCCATACATATTTGTAAACTACTTTTTCAACAGCAAAGCAAACTTATTTTCTAATAATAAATCTGTAATAGTTAGCTGCTGCGCTTTTTCGCACCTCCCCGGATACTATAGTCAGGAAAGTCTTGGGGTGACACAACAGATTTTTTAAATAGTTTTGATCAAGCAAACCAACAAAGAAAACCTTTGAAAACCAACAAAGGAAAATAAACGCCAACGCATTTTAATTTGAACGTCCAGGTTATGAGGATTGATAAGGACTAAAAACTAATATTGTAGGTACCTATACATTATTTCAACTCTATTATTTTGTTTCTTTACTTACTTTCTATTTAGGTTCATATATATCTTCATCAATTTGAATTTTCGCCTTAGAAAAGGCCATAGCCTACAGTAGATATGTGACATTAAAACATAGGACCACTAGCAACAGTTTTTGGCAAATAATGATATCAACTTCTTGATATTCTTATCTATAATATTTTAACTATAGGTACATGTTATATATTTTACTGACGATTATTGTGAATTTTAAATTGAATTTAATTTCATTTTTGAAGTTTTTAATTTCGTAAATGTTATTTTGGACCGCTATGTAATAATAATATGTACCTAACGGTGCTCACTCACCGGGAGCATTCGCCTGTAATGTAACATTTTAGATTCGATTTTGAGCATTACGTTACAATACTGCCTACCCGACTAACGAGCACTCGCCCGTAATGTAATGCCGGCTCCACACGTTGGCGAATGTTGGAAAATATTTCTAAGGTGGAAGCGAGTCGGCACCACTGAGACGTCAGAAAATTTTATGCGTAAGAGCGAGAGGGATATATGGGATTCGGCCAACGCTGGTCGATGTGTGGGAGCCGGCATAACATAGAACTGGGCGGGGAGTGCTCCGCGTCCGCGACACGGTTACAAGTAAAGATGAGCGTTTCTCAAGTCTAGTTATACCTACAAGTGCCGCGCATTGATGTTACAAGTTGTATCAAAATGTTACATATTGTATTATTACATATGGCGCACTGTAATCTCGGATCTCCTCCCTCACTGATGTAATGCTCGAATCTGTAACGTTACATTACAGGCGAATGCTTCCGATGAGGTAGCGCCTTAATAGGTAGGTAGGTACTTAAGTATTAGAGAGAGGAAGTGGACTCGTTCCATGGATATTTGCAAGGCATCCATCCGGTTGTATCTGCAAAAAGCAATGTGTACCTACCTACCTACGCGCATAACGACATTTTAAAATACTTTAAAATACTAAAAAACATTGCACTTACTAAATAAAATAATGTACAGATTTTTTATAGTCAATTGTTATATTTTAGCCTTTTTTGTTAAGTAGAATAATTTAGGAGTTATTGTAAGTATTTCATTCTTTGTTGAATTTGAGTAACTACGTACACTTAAGAGCAATGAATCCGAATCGCTAACATATGCGTATTGTCTCGGATACTAAGAATGCTAGCTTATTCAAATAAAAAGTATTTTATAAACAATTTAATACTAATCGAAGAAAATATATAAAACCCCTCAGTTGCTGTAAAGTAATGCCACCAAAAAGGCTAAAACAAAATGAATGATTTTTTGAAAATCGAACTGCGAATACCTACATTGCATTTGTTTTTGCTTTATTTTTGTTCTCTCACAAAAAAATAAAACCAGCGCTTTTAATATTCAATATTAATTGTTATATATAATATGATATGGTATACTATGGTATCGAATATAATATGGTATGGTATCGAATATAATATGGTAGATAATTATTGATAAGTTAGCATGCTTAGTTTCTGAGATTTTAATACGTTTATGTCGGTGACCCGGATTGATTGCACTAGATTGTAATTTAAAATTGATTTAACCGCCATACCTATATGAACGGTACCTATTTTTGTTAAGAAATCTACTGAAAAAACCAACATTTTTTCCCCCTTTTTTTAAATAATAGTTACGTGGTCATTCCTACACAATTGTGAAGTTGTAATTGAAATCAAATAAATAGGTACCTAGATCTAAAACAAATACTTAAGCAATGGCACAAAAATGCACAAACCTTTAATAATATCCTCACACACTTATGTTTAAAATCACAACCAAAACTCCAATTCAAAATTTCATCACGGGTGTCACTCGTTTTTTAACTGTGCTAGTTCACTCGTGTCGTTCGCGACGAAAAACTCCCGGGTCAAAAGCGACGAACTCCGTCACGCGACACAGAGCAGCCGGAACTCTCTACACGGCAAGCATAGGACAACTACTGGCGGGCCGCTTCGTCGGAAACCGGACCGTTTCATCCCCACCACCGCGGACCACGCCCCCTTGCCTTCCCCCCCTCGCGAGACGGCATAAATTATAGGGAAACGCCGCGGGGTGGGGGGGCGACGGCCAGTTATAAGAACGCTCCTCCGAAAACCTGACCAATGGCACGCGAGGAGAGGCAAAGCTCCGCCCGCTTTCCGATGGGTAGCGTTTTATGTCACTTGTGGATGGTTCCATCAACGTTTAACCCTTTATTTGCCGGGAAATTACAGCACGAATATAAACGATTTGCGAGCGCACTTCCATCTATAATCTCCTTATAGTATAGCTACATAATAATATATAACTACATTGGTAGATACATGTTATCTACTAAATGTAGGTATACCTATATTACCTAAGAAGTTATATATTATTATATATTATATATTACCTAAGTAGTTATATATTAGTATATATTATATATTCGAAATTCGAAGTGACAGCATTATTAATTTTGAATTTTCCTTAATAAAATCGTAATATAACTTAAAATTGGACATAGAAGCAGCCTCCCCGAAGATTGTGCAAATTTTCGACTGTCTATTCTGCGACTATGATCAATCGTGCGTCCTTGGAAACGGTTTTAACTCATCGGCCAATCCTTCTACCACCAGGTCAAAGGACACTGTGACAAGATGTCGAGCCAATTTCGTCCGCTGGGGCTACACAGCGAATCCAACATACGACTATGTAACGCTGCAGGATGAAGACCACCTCCTATATATCCTGACCGCAGCTGTCAACCCCTATCACACACCAGGACCTACAAGAGACGAACAATAAGACCACCCTTTTTGGAGAGACGTGTCCTAACCTGGCCCTGACACGTTAACTAACTAACTAACTATATATTATATATTACCTATGTAGTTACATTTTATTATATATTAGGGTAGACTGGGGTCGGTAGTAACAGGGTACGGTTGTAACACCACTAATAACTCGAGCATCGTTACCTCTAAGTCTATACTCCCCGCAGAAGAAAGAAGGGGGTTTCGTGTCTGAACCTGCTCGGCAGTATGCCGTGGGACTACGTGCGCGACGGTTGTCTGTGGGAGGTGACATTGTATTTGACAGACCAAAAGTAAGTTTTTTCGTAATCACTATTTTTGAAATATTTTCATCCTTTTATAAAAATATCGATGCTTGTTAGTACCTATGTCTAGTTTCTTTGATTATTTCACCTTTGATTGGAGTATTAATTCGTTGTATATTTAAGGTAATTTTGAAGTTAGGTGCCATTTTATAAGAAACATGTGGCTGGGGACAGTATAGTAACAAAATCCCTGGGGTAATTTGTAACGTTACAACTGACCCCATTTGTTGGTTTAAGATATTTTATTATGTGATTTTTGATTGGTAGATGCCAAGACAACGAGTGCGGAAGACCACGCGCGGTTCCAGTGACATATCTCAGTATATGGATGCATACGAAGAGATGAAGAATAGAAAATCTTTGCGTGCAACTGCGCTGAAATTCGATTTATGCTACGTGTCACTTCGAATATATAAACTCAAGAGGGAAGCTGCTGGTGAAGAAGTTCTAATGGGATACAGAGCTCCTAACAGGGTTTTCTCTGATACGCAGGAGAAAGAATTGGCCAAGTATCTGATACGATGCGCCGACATAAACTACGGTCTGAGTACAAAGTAAGTAAGAAAATTGGCTTACGAGCTACGGCACACGAAGAGTGCACCAAGGGGGACAGAAACTACTTGTGCCATAATTGTGAGTCAGATTAATTATAATTAGATTAGGAATTTTGTTTTTTAGAAGTTTTGGTATTTTAGTTTCTTACATTTTACGGAATCTCGGAAATTTTATGATTTGTATGGTTTAATTTTGCATTTCAAGAAAATTTGTGTTTTTTAAATGTAGTTTTCTCGGTAGGTAAAGGATTCTTTACCATTTTTCTTAATAAATCTGATTACATTAAACGTTTTTTATTTTTTTTCGCATGTGTTACAACTAACCCCACCTGCTGTTACAACTAACCCTTGACCCGGGACAGTTGTAACATTTTGCCAATTTTTTCTTGTACATAATCTAAGCTTTTAGTCAGAGAGAAGGAATTCCTAGTATAACGTAATTTTGTAAACGATTAAAGAAACTATATACAACGTAAGTCGTTATCGACATAACTATTTCATAGCGCCTTTTGCAAGACAATAAAGTAAAAATGTTACTTTTGACCCCGGTCTACCCTACTTATATAACAACTAACATGTACGAAAATATTACATATCTACTATGCAGAAGCTTGCAACAACTGGTTGGTCAGTAACCCAGGAAGAGTTATTACACAGTTCCAGATAGCGGAATTATTTGGCAAAGCTTATTGCAGAAGTGCTACGGTAGAAAAGGCTGTCAAGGCTTTTAAGATTTGAAGGATTGTTCCAATTGATCCTGGGATATTTACGGATGACGATTTTGCACCGTGTGCAGTGACAGATATGCAGCAACTTGATAAAGAAACACCGATACCCTCAGAAGCAGATTTGGAGGTCAATCACAGAATTCCGCTATCTGGAGGAGGCGATGTAGTCCCATCTACTTCAGGCTCAGTAACTAAAGAAGCAAATGCTCCATCTACCTCTGGTATTCAACAAACAGAAAACTCACCATCTGGAGAAACTCGGAACAATGCTTTGGCCACCAGCAAGCCACCGCCACTTAAACCAGTCTCTCCTGCACAAATCAGGCCGCTCCCAAAAAGGAAGGATGCACAGCAAAGAAGGAGAAAAGGACAAAAGTCCGAAATAATTACCAGCTCACCATTTAAAAATAATTTACAAACTTCCAGGGCAGTAGGTTCACAGTTTAAAAGAAAAATGACCTCTACCGATACTCAAGCTAAGCCCAAAAAAAATATCAAAAATAAGGTTTTAAAGAGAGCAGCAATCTGTCCAGGGTGCGAGGAAGAGTACGAAGATCCTCCAACGGAAGATTGGATCGAGTGCAAAAATTGCAAAGAGTGGTGGCACGAGGCATGTTCCTCTTACGAAGGCAAAGGCGAATTCTACTGTGACAACTGTTGAGTAGGGAATTGGCCTGCCATATAGTTATAACTACTTTTAAGTATTTTTAATTAGGCCTACAGTAGCCTACATTACGATGTTACATTACTTATTCATATTACATTTCAATAAATACAATATTCTGTAAACAAGCCATGCTATTTTAATTATTAATAACCCTAATCCTGCGAACTTTTACCCCACCAGATTCGCACTTTTGCCCCACCGGTGGGGCAAAAGTGCGTTTTTACCAATTTTTTTAAAAAAAATTATCAAAAGTCCGGTGCTTACACTAGAAATGAAAACGTTATACAATTTTAATAGGAGTAAGATTGAGAATGTTTATCAATCTACTTTAGAGTTCTAGCTTTTATAACAAAAAAAATATACCAAATTAAAATCTAAGTGCGCATTTTTGCCCCACTCTACTCTACCAACTTAGCAAGTAGTAGGTACCTAAATATTATAATGGCATATAGAAACAGGAAAAAGGCCAGTTAAAATCGAAATTAAAAGTCTATCTTATCGAGAGATAATTGTATAAGATCAACGAATTATAATTGGAGGAATGACAATTTCCATGCCGATTTTATTTCTTTAATTGGACATTTTTTCCATTATATTGTTGTGATTATTTTTAATTGGCTTTGATAATTAACCGTATTTATTATTTGTAGGACCATATAATTTCATATTTAATGACATCTCAAACTGTAGTTGTTAGTATATTATACGACTATTATAAATTAGGTGGTGAGACTCTTAAGAAACATTTAGTGTCGGTTTTTAGAGTAATTGTAGTCATCAAGCGGCTATCCAAAGTATTGTGTCTAAGCTACTATGTAAAAGGTTGAAATATAATAAACGTGATTTGATTGGATTTGATAACGTGTCTACTACCCATTTTTTTTTTGTTTTTAAACTATTGACTGAATTAATAATAATTGAAAAATAATAAATCTAATCATTTTAATAATCGGAGATGGATTATTATATGTCTGCTCAACGCTTCTCAAAGTTTTCTTCAATAGATAAAATTTACAAATTAAAAAAAAAACATTCTTTCTAAAAAGGTAGGTATCTATATCTTTTTTTGTTTTTTTTAAATTATCAGCAGTTGCTTACTTCGTCTTCCTGATTCACCCACTACAAGGATGTCACTAATTAAAAACTCACCATTAGGTACCTACAATTATACAACTGTACGATCAAAGAGTTTATTAAACAGAATGATGAGTTAACAAACTAAAGAAACAGAATGAAAGTTTACACACTATTTCAATTCAATGATTTTTTCTATTAGAAACAATTAAAAAATATATAATTGTAGCCGGATGGCCTTATATCTAATCCGCTAACCCGGCACTGATCGGATAAAGCGTTTGGGCGCTATCGTGGAGAAATACACACAGACTGACAGACTGACAGACAGACAGACATAAACATACATACTTCAGTCTGGAAATGGTCCTAATCGTCTCGGAGGGAGGAGAGGGGGTTAAAATGTATATATCCGCCTTCATCTCGAAAAAAAAACTTAGCGCGTTCACAATACTTTACTCCTCGTCAGTTGGTAGGCCGGTAGTAAAAAAATCACAGAGGGTGTTCTGTGGTACATGTAGGTACTTGAAGTTGTACTTATTGGGCTATGGGCAAACTATATCGATCAGTTTTTAAAAAACATACAGTTAGGTATACAATAAAAATCTATCTATCTAGATAAACAATATACCTACATCTATCTTGTGAAATACGAAAAGCTATATTAAGTCTAATGTCTTAGGTTTTTAAATGAGGACTTATAATGTTCTATTATGATATCAATATCAAAGCATAACCCTTATAAATTCACCTAAGCACCTAAGTAATAAACAGTCTCCAGTAAAGCTTCAGTTGCTTATACATGGGTAAGTAGGCACCTATATATCCAAACCGCATTTCCCATTAAAGTCTTAATTTCCCCAGAAATTCCTCTTTATTGAGAGCATTAGCGTCTCCTGTCCCCCTCTAACAACAATGCCGAGAGTCCTCCCCCTCCCCACCTCACTCTCACAATCCTCACCCCCTTCTAGGGGGAATTCCCGAAGATCTTATGACGTTACGTCAACGGTATTCATACTTTGAGATGAATGGCTTTTTGTATCTACTAAGCCGAGTCTGTCGCGACAGTGGCCGACTTGTAACGAGTCATTGACGAAGAGAGGATTTCCGAGATTGAACAAGGATAGGGCCGGATATTTTTGCAATTTTTCATGATATTTTAAATATTTAAAAAATAATAATTTATGTTAAAAATTGAACAGTAACGTGAATCATATTAACGTTACTTTCTCCTGTTGTAGGTAGATACATTCTACTAGAAATTATGTTTTAATGATATTTAATGTTCATATTGTTAAAATCAAATTAATATTACCTATATTATATTAAAAAAAAAAATATTAATGTTATGTCAATATATTTTCGACAACTGACGAGTTCTAATATAGATACAATAACTAGCTTTAACCCTTCAGGCCTCGGCCCCTCAGCCGATTGACAAGTTGATGTCCCAAAAAAAAATAGTAAAAATTAGTAAAAAAAATTAATAATGACACTGTCTCACCAAAATATTAATTACTGCCAAACCACTGTACCCATAATTAAAATAAAACATATTAACATAATAAAACATAATAAAATAAAACAAATTAAATTAAAATAAAATTTAAACGAGGTCGTCACGCTGAATCGTGTTTTGGCCGATATCGGCCAATCGGGGCGGGGCTCTAGGGGTTAAGTGATTATTAAGACATGATTTTATTGTTTATATTCTAAATGAATAAGTTGATACTGATACCGATATTGATATATGATCGCGAATAAATACTACGATAAATATAATAAATCTGTGTCATGCCGTTTTTGAGCTATAAGTAAAGAAATAGTAATTCTGTCTATCTCCCAATATTTAAACTACATGGAATAGTTCTGTTTATTTTGTTCTAATGTTGATTTCTTTAATTATTTTCAAGTAGGTACATATATTTTTATGTACCTATCTTTATATCAGTGGCGTAAGAAAAAAATGGGCCCTGGTGCAAAATTGAACAAAAGGCCCCTCCCCTACTGACTTTTATTTATTATGGCATATAGGATGTAATTACTATAGGATGTAATAATTGTATACCTAGTTGCACTACATATTAATATTGTACCTACATTATAAATCGTCGTTTTTCATTTGGAGTTCAGCAAGCTCCCAAACACTTAAGCGGGGCACGAGGGATCACATAGAAACATTGTTGCGGGAGAATGTTTAAAAAATTCTTCCTATATATGTTAATACGTCGCTTTATTACTTTATACTTATTACTTTGGTGAAAATTTTGAGTAGAACTTCCAAGTGCGTACCTGGCAAGACTTTAAAAAATCCCACATATTAATATTACAAATATTCCAATTTTTGCATTTGCATAAATAAACTATTTTAAGTACCTACGTATTATAAAAAAATAAGAACATATATTTCTAGAGTGGTTTTCGTATTGATTTGCACCCTGCAACATCATAGCAGTGTCGGATGAAACATCGTTTTGTATACAAAGTTAAATTTTGGTCCCCTGGACTGCTGTGGGACCCAGTGCGCTGCACCGGCTGCACCGGCTTAGTTACGCCACTGCTTTATATCTTGAGATATAATATCGTGAATATTAGATTCCAGACTTGATCTATTGAAATGCAAAGATGGTTGTGATTTTATAATAATTTATTTATAAGTATAACTAGCTGACCCGTGCCCACTTCGTTGGGCGGGAAACATTTTTACTTTTGATGAAATTATGAGTGTGGTTCTGTTAGTAGGTACTGAGTGCTATGATTTATTTCCTCACTGCCAAAAGGAGGGTTATGTTTTTACTGCATATGTACCTACCTATGTATGTATTTGCATGCCAATTTGGCTATATTACCGGGTTTCAAATGAGTGAATGAAATGATATGATTGAATAAATTATGTTTATTTTAATTGTTCAAAACTTCTCTGTATACTATATTAGATGTAATGTTATTATTTGGTACCAAAATATATTGTCTTTCAGGAGTTCCAGCCCGAGATACGGTCGCGGTTCCATACCTATGTCGTATTATCTCTTTAACCATTTATGCAGTAAAAAGGAAATTCTATGCAATAAAAGGGAAAAGTACTTTGTAAATCCGACTAAGTACCACGAAAAAGTCTTTTCATATTTCGGATTAATATATAGCTTATGACACTCAAAATTAATATGGCTTTCTATTGGTAAAAAAAAATTCAAAATCGGTTTAGTAGATCAAGAGATTACTTCCTTACAACCTCACAAACTTTAGGTACCTCTTTATAATATTAGTACCTATAGATAGATTACGACACGGTCGCGGTTCCATATCTACGTCGTATTATCTCTTTAACTATTTATGCAGTAAAAGGGAAAAGTCTTTTGTTTTAAACACTTGAGACGATAAATTTACTTATTTTGATAAGAATTCATAATTATTGATAATATGACCAATAAACATGACCTAACGATTTAAATTATATTTTTAATATAAAATACTACTTTTTGTGACTTAAATATAAAAGTTAGACATATGCTGTCGCTGACTTTTTTGTGAGCATTATCAAGCTCTAGAACTTAATCATACATCTCTCATCGTTAAGGCAGCGTTAGTTACAAACGTTTTCGTTCGACCGTTTTTTCTCCGACTTACTTTGCAGATCCGACTACCACAAAAAAGTCTTTTCCTATTTCGGTTTAATATATAGCCTATGACACTCACAAATACGTGACTTTCTATTGGTAAAAGAACTTTCAAAATCGGATCAGTAGGACCAGAGATTTCTTCCTACAACCTCACAAAGTTTACCTCTTTATAATATTAGTATATGTAGATTACTACTAATTTAGGTAGGTACGTTTAGTGCCTAGGGCGAATATGCCTACCTTATGTTTACGGTTAAATTATAATACCCTTTGAAGAGTTATAAAAATAACCATACATTTCATATGTTAATAATTTATTACCTTAATTTATTACCCTAAAGTAAATTAAATTAAATTAAATTAAAGTTAACTAAAGTAAAAAAAAGTACCTAAAGTAAATTTATTAACTTACCTAAGTATTAATTTAGGTATTTAACTATTAACTTAAGTACAATTTAGATTTTGAATATTATCATACAATTAAAAAATACCAAAAAAAAAAATAAGGTAAAAAGCCATATTTTCAAAGCTAAGTATAGGTTATAATGGCCAAGTAATTATTTTTCATATTAATCCTTAGAAAGCTAGCTAGCCATGGGAAGGAAGCTCACGACGGTATATTTTCAACCCTCGAAAATTTCCTTGTGGTGTGGGGGTGTTATTGCACGCATAGGTACCTACTAATGTGTAATGGTGGCTTATTCAATAAAGGCGATTTTTTTCGCATATAATTACCTAATTGCATAAATACGGAGATCGGCCGCCAGCGAATTGTCACAACGGACAAACAACCGATCGGTGTATTAAGTAGAAAAAAGTGTTGTTAACTTTGATAATTATATTTTAGCAATTATCAAAATATACCTACCTATTGTGTACGTGCATATTTTTTTTCGAGATGAAGACGGAAGTACATTTATTTTGAGCCCCCCCCCCTCCTCTCCCTCCCCCTCCCCTTGTTATAGTCAGACTCATGAATCATGTTGAAACGACAGTATACTGTTATTTCCGTATTTGCCGCAAAGAAAATGTGGATATCTACATATAATCGAGTAATGGAGTCTCCACAAAATTCCTTGTAATTCAACAAAATTACGATTGAAACATCGTTATTCTGTATAAAACCGTAATAACAAAATTGTAATATAAGAAGCAATCCAATATTTTTCTCAGCGTACACGGATTCATTAGGAACTTAATGGAAACACTAAGAATTAGGCACCGATATGAAACGGCAAACGGGCCACTATATATCTAACATTATAATTAATAAATTTAGTAAGTAATATTTCGTCCACTAAAATATGCGCGCTTTTCTCTTTCGCTGCGAGATTTGGATGATGACTGGCGCGGCGCTAATTAGCCGAATGACAATTATTATTGTCAGATGGATCGACTTGATGTGGATCACTCGACTAGCCGGCATCCAAGCTGATAGATGGTGGTCGAGCAGGCGGCCGAATGCCTCCACGATCGGCGGAATCTGCGCGACGCGACGCCGAGCTCAAAACGCTTAAAATAACAGGAATATTTTATGTGGCCATTCATACGACGCCATCATTCAATGGATAGCTGGACGCGGCGATTATTTTTTTATTTTTTTACCATAGTGTAAATAAAGTGGCTGCCGTGATCCGAAAGAAGATAATGCGACCTCGAACACGTAGCCAGTAGGGCGGTGTCGACTACAACGGGCTCGCGCCGGAGACCAGGCGCTTACTAAACGGTCTATCGCAGAGCTAGCACGGAATAACTATACGCAGTGGTGATATAAGCGTCTTTTATTTATTTATTTTATTTTATTTTATTTTATAGCAAACTTACAGATAGTAAATATATGATAATAATATCTTAAAAACATATTTTAACGAAACAAATTTACTATCCCATGAATAGTTTGCAATGCTTGCATTACACATTAACATAGAAATAACATGAATACGTTGATAGTAGATTTTTTTAAACAATAAAGCTAATAATAATATAAGGGTAAGAAAAGAAATAATTAAATAAGTTGTTAATAAGGTTATTTGGATAGAGCAAAATAGAAGTATAAGTAATTGGATAATAAAATTTATTATATATAATATGATATAATACAATAGTATGTTATAATATATTAATCATATAATACAGGGTATAGGTGTAGGTGTAGGTACAACTTGCGGTGTCAACTACAACGGGCGAGCCCGTCACCACAGGACGTTTTAACGATTTTCTCGTTCTGTCGCCCTGCAGTGAACGTAGAAGACTTTGGACAGAACAAATCCAACGTCCAGCTACGTCACAACCCGCAAGAAGCCAACGCCTTACCGCGAGATAGCCAGTGTTACCTGGCGGGCCGACCCTCGCGCCCTTGCTTCCAATTGTGACCAGATTTCTCCGGTCTCTCGATTGGTTCCGAGTTCGAGGTCGCTTGCGCGGTCCTCTCCCTTACGAAGCGGTGAAACGGTGTGCACCGAATCTATCGCGGACCAAGGCGTCCTTTGCCCGACTCTGAACCGGGATCGGATGGCCAATGGTCATTTCAAGAGCAGTCGCCGTAAGGTTTGATTCCCAGGGGAGACTGGTTGACCCAGTGTCCTACCCAGGTTCGCACCCCATGCGTGGAGGCCATCGGATGGATGTTGACCCGTGAGTTGCCCGACCCTGAACACATGGGTCATCGTGGCCACCTCATCATGGGCCCGTTAGCTCCCACAGGTGTAGGTACAGGTAGGTAGGTGTTAATGGCAAAGCATATTTAGCGTAACTCTCAGAGCGCTCTCACGTTTTAATTAATTGTAATATTAATATGGGGCCTAGATAAAAAGTGCTGCCCTAGAGAATTAACCAGTCAATATAATGAAATTATAATAAAACACACTCACCGCTTACATTGTAGGAGTAATCGCGCCCGAAAGTTTCCATGACAATGAGCAACTTTTTTAAGTCCAAATTTTAAATTGGTTGCTTATCGAGGGATCCACTTATAATTTTTTTAAATTATTGCTTATACAGAGTGGGCCAAAAGGGTGTTCGCGATTTGATTCCTTAATTTCTCGGAGTCAGCTCGTTGCGGGGAGACGGGGCATATATTGCTAGACGCGTCGCATCTGGAAATTTAGTCGCCATGGAGGATGATGCCAATAATCGTCTTAACTTCGTTAATCTGATGCTCGACTGTTTCAACGATTTTCGTAACCTGTTCACTGACGAGGCGAATTTTCATCGCAATGGTCAAGGGAACAAACAAAACTGTTGATCCTGGTCAGAGAACAATCCCCAACGTCTGCATGGACGTCTACTTTACAGACCTAAAATTATCATGTGGGCTGCAATATTGTCAAACGGTGTTGTCGGGCCATAATTTTTCGAAGACGAGAGAGGGCGCGCGGTGACGGTGAGAGCCCACAATTATTGCAACATGTTAAGAGAGTTCGTGGTCCCAGCTTTGCAGGAATTTCAAAGCGATACCTCGAGGAGATGGTTCCAACAAGATGGTGCCACATGCCATACCGCTAGGGTGTCTATAGACCTGGAAATATTCCCGGGAAAACTGTTTCAAAAAGAGGGGATATTGAATGGCCCACACGGAGCGTAGACCTAAATCCATGTGATTTTTTTAATGCTCTATGAAAATAATTCGGTAAATTTGGAGCAACTCAAAAGAAGCATTATACGGGAAATCAAAATATCCCATGAATAATGTTTCGCCGAATTTTCCAAAATCTGGGACTTCGGTTTAAAGAGTGCCAAGTCAGTTAGAACACATTATTTTAAGGACATGTAAAAATTTATATTAAAATTTGATATGCATCGTAGTTTTAAAAAAAATTCATATTCAAACCGCAAACACCCTTTTCTTCAGATATGGTCGTTCCCAGGTATAATGTCGCCTTAAAACGTAGAAAGCAGGATTCATATTTAGCAATATATTCTATGTCGATAAGCGTTGCGTAGAATCGCATTCATCTTCCGTTACATGACGATATGTAACCCCACACTACGCCACGCGAAGTGACGGCGGTCTGGACGCCTTATTTTTATATAGGTAGGTACTCGTATTTTATACGACGTAAGACCTGAGAAAAATATCTAAAAAGAGCGGACGGAAGGGCCTAAAAGAAATAGGCGTGGTCACAGCTGTAGGGTTTAACCAATAAAAAGCCAGCGTTGATGAAGCGTCACGAATAGATTCAACGTACGTACGCGCCGGCGAGCGGGTGGATACTAAACGTTCGATCCCAGCGCACACACAATAAAACAGTCTTTGCCGGTGGTATAATGGTGTTAATGGTAAATCATATTTAGTGTAACCCTCAGAGCGCTCTCACGTTATAATTAATAGTAATTAATCTAGGGCTTAGGCCCTACAACAAATGTGGCTAAGCGCGACGCTAGACAATTAACCAGTGAATAAAATTAAGTTAAAATAAAACCCACACACCGCTTACCTTGTAGAAGTAATCACTCCTGAAATTTTTTGAAATCAGTTTAAAGGCAATGAGCAACTTCCGGCAAGCAGACAATCCCCCTCCCCGTACCCTCCCCTATTAAACTAATTTTGTGGCTTCCAATTGACTATCATATTTGAATGCGTATTCAAAATTTCGTATCTGTGCTGTTGACCGCTGAGGAGTTCCCTCGTTAGAAGCCAACCCTAGGTGCCGTAGGAAACTTAGAACGGGCTGTCGTAATTGAATGCATATACAAAATTTCGTATCTGCACTGTTGACCGTAGGAAAGTCCCCTTGTCGGGAGCCAACCCTGAGCGCAGCAGCCATGTCATGGTAAAACTTAGAACGGGCTATCATAACTGAATGGGTATACAAAACTTCGTGTATATGCTGTTAACCGTTGAGTTCCCTCGTCGGGAGCTAACCCTGGGTGTAGAATCAGGTCATGCTTAACATAAAACATGCATTGTCATCAAAACTGAACCAACATCTAAAATTTCAACTTCATATGATAATATTTGAGGAGTTTTCTCAATTCCTCATGGATCCCATCCTCAGAACAGGATTTTGACCGATTTGATAACCACCTCCTTTCTTTGAAGTCGGCTAAAAATAAATAAATTAAAGCGATCGCTTATATAATTTCGGACGAGTGACCGCGGTGTGACTTAAGTTTACCCATTAGGTACTTTCCGAAAGTATAAGGCAGCTTTTCAAAGTGGTTCATTGCATTGTTATGGGATCCGCAGTTATGCTATCGCCTGACAAAAAGACCGGCTCCGATGCCAGAGATTCCGTCGGATCAAAGACGACAGAGGAAAATTGAGAGGCTGCGACGGAGGACCCTCGAGGAGCTCGCAAGGGGTGACAGTGTAGGGGGGGGGGGGGGGGAGGAGGGGGCACTTAAGCGAAAAGGGAGGGGTGAAAAGCCACATAAATAAATATGCCTACGCTGCTCGTCATGCTTAAAGCTCGGGACGTCAATACAGGAGCGCACTGTGTCGTTCGCTACTTTCAATTTATGCAAGTATCTGAAAGGAATATTCGTAGAGAAACTTTTCGAATATTCCTTTGCAAAACTTCTATTGTATATAGAGTGAAATTTTAATTAGTGACTCCTTGTAGTGTGTCAATCAGTACGACTAAATAAGCAACTTTTAATAAAAAAATTGGGAAAAACATAAAAAACATCATTTTGAAAATAAAAAGCTTTTTTGTCAAATTTGTAAATATTATCAATTGAAGAAAAGTTAGTGACGCGTTGAGCGCGCTGCGCCGTCTAAGGATAGATAAAATATCGCTATGAAACGATATAAGCGATATTTTACCTACCGCTAGACAGAGCATCGTGCTCATAGCTTGTTATACTATTTACAAACAACATTTTTCAAATAAAAAAAAAAAAACAAAAAAAATATTTTGTTCAAAAAATGTATGAAATATGGCTAGTTTGTCGTCTTTAGTTAAAAACTCAGCCTGTATAATTCGAGGTGATACAGGATGTCAACTACAACGGGCGAACCCGTCACCTCAAGAAGTTTTAACGAAATTTATCGTTCTGTCTCCCGTGAGGTGAGCGCAGAAGACTTGGGACGAAAACCAATCCACAGTCTAGCTACGCCACCTGCCCGTCAGAGGCCAACGGCGAAACACCGGGAAAGTTAACCAGCGGGCAGCCTCGCCCCCTGACTACCAGTTTGGAAGGATATCTCCGTCTGGAATTACCCTTCAGGATATCTCCTACCTTCTGACTGGTTACAGGATCGAGGTTTCTTGTGCAGACCTCTCCCTTATGAAGCGATCATAGGGTGTATGGATAGATTTGGTTGACATCCTGTAAACCGAATCTATCGCGGACCTTGGTATCCTTTGCCCGGCTTATTCACCCGGGATCGGGTGGCCGAATAGTCGCCGTTTCAAGAGCAGTCGCCAACAACCCCCCCCCCCCTCTCTAGAGGAAACATTGCTGTTCCCAGACGCAGGGCAGGCCAGCGTCCTACCCTGTCTCTCTTTTCTGGGAGATAATGGGCCCATGCTGGGTTGGCCACGAAGACCTATTCTATTCAGGGTCGGTCACACTCACGGGTCAACACCCATCCGACGGCCTCCACGCACGGGGTGCGAACCTGGGTAGGACTCTGGCTTTGGTCAGTTTCCCCTGGGAATCTGGCGCTCCTGGACGGTCTGCCAATCGATTGTGCACTTTGACTAACAACTTGCGGTGTCAACTACAACGGGCGAGCCCGTCACCACAGGACGTTTTAACGATTTTTTCGTTCTGTCGCCCTGCAGTGAACGTAGAAGACTTTGGACAGAACAATCCAACGTCTAGCTACGCCACAACCCGCAAGAAGCCAACGCCTTTACCGCGAGATAGCCAGTGTTACCTGGCGGGCCGACCCTCGCGCCCTTGCTTCCAATTGTGACCAGATTTCTCCGGTCTCTCGATTGGTTCCGAGTTCGAGGTCGCTTGCGCGGTCCTCTCCCTTACGAAGCGGTGAAACGGTGTGCACCGAATCTATCGCGGACCAAGGCGTCCTTTGCCCGACTCTGAACCGGGATCGGATGGCCAATGGTCATTTCAAGAGCAGTCGCCGTAAGGTAGGCAACCACCCCCGCTCTATAGGAAACAATACAGTTCCTAGACTCCCCCGACTGTTAGTCGGAGAGCACAATCGATTGGCTTGCGCCGCTCGGTGCGCAGACCGTCCAGGAGCGCCAGAGGTTTGATTCCCAGGGGAGACTGGTTGACCCATGGCAGTGTCCTACCCAGGATTCGCACCCCATGCGTGGAGGCCATCGGATGGGTGTTGACCCGTGAGTGTGACCGACCCTGAACACATGGGTCATCGTGGCCACCTCATCATGGGCCCGTTAGCTCCCACTTCAGTCGGGGGAGTCTGGAAGCTGTACGGTTTCCTATAGAGCGGGAGTGGTTGCGTACCTTACGGCGACTGCTCTTAAAAAGACCATCGGCCATCCGATCCTGGGTGAAAGCCGGCCAAAGGACGCCGTGGTCTGCGATAGATTCGGTATACACCGTTTCACCGCTTCGTAAGGGAGATAACCGCGCAAGCGACCTCGAACTCGGAACCAATCGAGAGACCGGAGAAATCTGGTCACAATTGGTAGTTAGGGCGCGAGTGTCGCCCGCCAGGTAACATTACTGGCTATCTCGCGGTAAGGCGTTGGTCTCTAACGGGTTGTGGCGTAGCTAGATGGTGAACTGTTTTGTCCCAAGTCTTCTACGCTCACTCCAGAGAGATAGAACGACTAATCGTTAAAACTTCCTGTGGTGACGGGCTCGCCCGCTGTAGTCGACAACCCAAGTTGTCTCTCTTTTCTGCGTGGAGCCCGCCGGATAGGTGTTGACCCGTGCGTGTAACCAACCCTGATCGAATGGGTCTTCGCGGCCCTCAACTCAACAGGGCCCATTAGCTCCCAAGATACATCAGTTTTAGGAACTGTACCTTTATTCATTAATTTTTTATTTTATCGTTAAGTATATAACATAGACAATGGACCCGATTGCGTTTCTTCGTGAACTAAAACTAAAATTATTTCACGCGAACGAGACAGAGGAGTGCGTTAGAGCGGAATATAAAATGAACCACAAAATCGACCATAAGCACAGAAAATAATCCTAATTAGTTGAAACACATTTCGCCTGGTCTTACATTTTTTTTGTTCGCCGCTTTTTGTTTGATTGGTAGTTTTATGCTGAAAAAGTGACAATGATTAATTTCCTACTCAGCTCTAACGCATTGGCCTGTCTTGCTCGCATGAACTAACTCCGACTTTAGTTCACAAAGAAACGCAATCGGGCCCATTGTTCACAGAACTACAAGTTGCAATCTGTTTTGATTCCCCTGAGAAATGTTCATTTTGATGGTCTGGTTCTTAGCTCACGAGTAGGTATATATGGACAAAATTTTAATTACGATTATATATTTTTTAAATCTCCTCCCAGTTATGCCCTGATGGCGCAATATAGCTGCCCCTTAGTATTATTATATACGCCGGGGCACGAGCGAACATTCTTTTCACGGCTATGAAATTCAAAATGAGTGTCATCTCCGCATCATCCAAGGGTGAAATTGAGCGTCAGCACCCCTACCCAGCGAGGGCGCGTTTACCTAACCGTGCGACACAGCTCGGATAAACTTTCCCACAACTGTATATTTTTACTGATAGCGAACGGTTTCGTGCAGCTTGGGCCATAAGATCCATTGTGTTTTCGGATCGATCAAACTCACGATTCAGCTGCTACTCAGTAGCCTCCTCGTGTGGAATACTATACCCCGAGAAGGACTCTCGCGTCTCAGGCCGCACGGCTGGTGGATCGGGTGGCACCCGGCGCTACTGGACGGTTTGCGCACCGTGCTGTGACTGCTAATTGGTTTGTGCACTCTGAATAATTACTGAAAATATACTATTTTCTAAGCAGCGGGGGTGGATGTTTATTTCATTTTTTATTTTATTTTATTTTCGGATAACTTACAGCCATTATTTTTTTAGTGAACAAAAATAGGAAGCTTAGAGCCATTTACAAGTTACCACTGATAATGACAATAATAATAAAGTGAATTTATAACTGATATTAAGCATAAAGAAGATATTAAACAAGAAGATGCTAAATTGTACAGTAGAAAACATGTTGACATAAACAAGACTGTAATAAAAGAAGAAAATGCTAAGCCTGGTCATCACAAAATCGCCCTACAACCTGCTTCCTTATAGTAGGTATCTACATATATTCGTGAAAAAGGGGTCAATATCAATGTCAGCATTCAGGGTGTTCAAAAATTCGCATACCCTTATAAAATAAGAATTACGCCTTTATTTGGTTTTAAAGCCAGGTACAAGAAGGAGTGCCCTATTTCTAAGTGCCCGGCTAGGAGTGCGGAGAGATATTTTAGATAGTAGTTCAGGACAATCAATCGAGCCATTTAAAATTCGTAGTAAAAGTGAGATGTCAGCTATGTTTTTTCGCAAAGCCAATGGTAGCAAATGATGGCGGATACAACGAGAAAAGTAGCCTGGTTCACGTATACGACATTTATATTCTATGTAGTGCAGAATTTGTTTTTGGATGGCTTCTATTCTCGATGCATACACCTCGTAACAAGGGTTCCATAACTGGGATGCATATTCAAGATGACTGCGGACGTAAGCACAACAGAGAATTTTTATGGTTTTTATGTCATGGTTATCATGTCGTCAACCACTATTGAAAAATGCCAATAGGCATCGATAGATCAAACTGAATCACCGCTGAAGAGGTCTCAGGCAGTTAGAGGTCGCGCAAGCGATTTCTGACCCGTAACCAGTCGGGAGGTTTGAGGTATCCAGTATCCTAATGGTTAATTACAAACGGAGATGGGCGTCAGGGGGCGAGGCTGCCCGCTGTATAGGTACCTATCCCGGTGCCTCGCCGTAAGGCGTTGGCCTCTGACGTTGACGTTGGCATGTTGGCTTAGCTAGACGGTAGATTTGTATTCGTCAGTTGTACATATAACTTAGATCGTGAGAACATGTAAAACGCGATAGACCTGTGGGACTAACCTCGTCTCTCGTAGAGGCACCACTCAAAATGCTTGCGCATCTACTGGTGACGTTCATAGTACAATAAGTTAGCTGACACACTCGAGTGCGTGCACAAACGCAGCGGACTGAAAATGTAAAACACGAAACAGCAATGATTCTAAGGCTTCTACACTGACCTAACTGGAGATAGGACGATCATTATCGTTACCACTTCCTGAAGTGACGGGTTCGCTCGTTGCAGTTGACACCTCTATAAGAATTTTGATGATTGAAGGCTTTTTGAAAGGGATGGTCGCAAATAGAGCTTCATAGCTTATGTACATATTAGTAGGTAAAGGCCCAATCATTGGACCAGTGCCACAAATGGACCGGCGAAGTTTCTAAGAAACCACGTGTCCCCTAACGCGCTGAACTAGTTGCTATGGCGTCCGATAGTCCCCTCTACCCACTGCACGCTTCTCAGTGCCGCTCGCGCAGCGATCGAGGTAGGCCGTGCGTCCGAGTGTTCACGAGGCCGTCCATACAACGTCGATGTTCGAGAAACTTGAGCGTAAGTTTTACTTTATTCATTTTTTTAATATTGTTTTTGTTTTTATATTATTGATGATAAATCTTCTACCCAATGTGTATGTACTTTTTTCCATAAAGTTTTTGGATTAGTTGTTAAATAATCTTTTTTCGAAAAACGGCAATGGCACCTTTGTTGGACCACTTTAAAGGACTACCAATGGACCGGTCCAATGAAGGCTTATTATATATTACTTTTATACAAACTAGTAGTAATTTATAATTTTCTTGATTATCAGAATGTCAACGCGCGGCCCATACTACGCATGGAACGAGCCAAGTATGCGCCTGGCCCTTCTTGCACTTCGCAACAAAGAAGTTGGCCTAAACGCTGCCGTGCGTATGTTCGGCATCCCTAAGGCAACTCTTAAAAGACGCTTGGATGGGTGTAACAAGTATTCCAAAGAAGATATTAAGATTCCCGGATCATCTTCCGATTTGACAGCAGAGTTAGAACAAGAACTCGTAAAGCATGTGCTTGAATTAGAGGCATGTTTATTCGGGGTAACGAGAGATGATGTTTGCCACCTTGCTTTCAAACTCGCCAATAAGTGTAACATCAAACACAGATTCAACCAAGAAAAAGAAATGGCAGGCAAAAAATGGTTTGTTTCATTTATGAAAAGACACCCACAGTTATCTCTACGCCAGCCAAGGGCTACTTCTTTCAATCGAGCCACGGCATTCAACAAGAAATCTGTCAACGATTTTTTTGATAAACTAGAGAGCGTTCTAGAGAATCACAATATTAATGAGGCACAGAGAGTTTTTAATATGGATGAAACGGGCCTGTCTACTGTTCAGAAGAAACCACGAAAAATCCTTGCTAAAAAGGGCAAGCACCAAGTAGGCTCCATAACAAGCGGTGAGCGTGGAACCACAACAACAGCTGTATGTTGCGCTAGTGCTGCCGGTGCATTTATTCCACCATTGATCATATTTAAACGAAAACGAGCTCTGGTCGAACTTCAAGATGGAGCACCGCCCGGTACGACATTCGCTTACAATGAGAAAAGCGGTTATATAAATAAGGACATATTTTACTTGTAAATAGGATAGAAAACGAATTTACCGCGTGAAATTTGTAGGACCCGACGTTTCGGTGACGTTGCAGCCGCCGTTGTCAAGGGTAAACTGAAGAGCTGTCAGTCCGTTGTTTTGCGGGTAGGCCGCAAACCGCTGCCGCCACTGCGTAGGTTATAACGGTGGTGGGGGGCCGGGCTCGGAGCGCGGGAATTTTTAAAATCCGTCTTGCACACAACACTCACTGTATCCTGTTTTACGTCTTTGCGTTCGGCGTTCGGCGGCGGTAACATTTTAAGAAGAGGGTTCCACGTAGAAGAGAGTTTGTAGCCGTCATCTCTATTGAAGTTCGGAGTTCTTCTTATTTCAATGGCTTCCCGGATCATGCGAGGAAAGTAGAATTGTTCCTTCGATAGAACAATGGGATTTTGAAACTGCATCCAGTGGTTACTTCCGCTATCCAATATATGTTCGCAGATCGCCGATTTTTCTCGCTGAACGTTTTTAACAGCTTTGATGTGTTCTGTCAGTCGCGTGGCTATGGGCCGTTTCGTTTGTCCAACGTAGGCTAGACCGCAGCTGCATTCGACTTTATACACACCCGGGGTTTGCAGTGGTATTACATCCTTTATAGGCCTCAAAAATCGAGCTATATTTTGGGTCGGTTTGAAGATCGTTTTTATATCGAATCTGTTTAGCATCTTACTTATTCGATCTGTCACGCCCTTGACGTATGGTAAGAATGCTCTTGATCTGCTCGGTTTTTGAGTTTCGTCCGTATTAGATCGTGTGCGTGTCTCGTGATATTTTCCGTATCCATTTTTCCTAAGGACATCATTGACATGTTCCATCTCCTTCGGAAAATGCTCAGTGTCGCATAGATCGCGTGCTCGATTCACGAGCGACGTTTGCACTGAACGTAGATGGTAGGGATGATGGTGTGAGCTTGCATGCAAATATCTGTCCGTATGTGTGGGCTTCCGATATACCGTATGTCCGAGAGTATTGTCACTTCTCCTCGTCACTCTCTTCTACGTGGAACCCTCTTCTTAAAATGTTCCCGCCGCCGAACGCCGAACGCAAAGACGTAAAACAGGATACAGTGAGTGTTGTGTGCAAGACGGATTTTAAAAATTCCCGCGCTCCGAGCCCGGCCCCCCACCACCGTTATAACCTACGCAGTGGCGGCAGCGGTTTGCGGCCTACCCGCAAAACAACGGACTGACAGCTCTTCAGTTTACCCTTGACAACGGCGGCTGCAACGTCACCGAAACGTCGGGTCCTACAAATTTCACGCGGTAAATTCGTTTTCTATCCTATTTATAATGTCAAACAACCGCGATAGTCTTCGATTTCATATATTTTACTTGTGGCTGCGAAATTTCGTTGAAGCTGTAAAACCATCGCTGGATAAAAAAGTGCTTCTTATACTCGACGGACACTCCACCCACACCAAAAACCTTGAAGCACTAGACTATGCTAAGAGGCATGGTGTTGTAATGCTTTCCCTACCCGCGCACACTTCGCATAAACTGCAGCCTCTAGACGTATCATTCTTCAAACCTCTAAGTACTTACATGATAGACGAGACAGAGAAGTGGCTTCGAGCTAATCCAGGAAGATGCGTAACTCAGCATCAAATCTCAATGCTGTTTGGTAAAGCATATGCAAGAGCAGCTTCTGTAGGTACGGCAATTAACGGATTTGCAAAAACTGGCATATACCCCTTTGACAGACACGTTTTTAAAGACCACGATTTTATTGCAGTAGAGGAAAGAGAAAATATGTCAGCGTTCTCTAATCAAAATCAAAACCCTGCAGTTGAAAAGGCGCTTAATGAAGGACTTGAATATATCGAAGTAGGAGCCTCTCCAACATCATCTGTAGATGGCATGCTCAGTCAAGGATTAGAGTTATTCGAAGCAGAAACATCTTCATCATCGAATATTGAAAATACTTCCAGTCAAGATATTGAATTCGTCGAAGCTCAAGTATCGTCGCCATTGCTTTTTAAAAAAAATAATTCTATCACTCTCACGCCTCTGGGAATCACTGATGAGTCCGATCCTCTGTCGAATAAATTACTATCATCGTCTACATTCACCACTCCATCATCCCCTAAAGCAAGCACAAGTTTTAATTATATGATATCAGAAATCTCCCCTGGAGCTAAGGAAATTGTTTCACGATTGAAAGAAAAGAGCCGAAAAAGCCAAACATCAGTCGAACTGACGTCGTCACCGTACAAAAATGGCTTAGAAGATACTCAACGTGCGAAAAGAATTAAACTTGATATGAAAGTAAAATTCCAAATGAAAAAAGATGAAAAGAATTATAATGCTAAAAACAAAAAAGAAGTCAAAGAAATTAAAACTAAAAACAGCCAAAGAAATAAAAATAACTCTACTAAAACAGAGGAAGAAGAGTGGTATTGCAAGTTGTGCCAATTTGCTGCAATGGAAGGGATGATACAATGTCTCACATGCAAGGATTGGGTACATGAAGATTGCGCCGGAGTGAAAAAGGGAACGAAGAAATATGTGTGTCCAACATGTAGGAGATGTCACTAGATGGCACTATGTTCAAAAATACTATTTTTTTTGCTTTTTATATATTTTTTGTGAGTTGTTACAACTAAAAATAATGATGAAACAATATGTTACAACTCGAAGGGGTTGATTCTTTTTCCTTTTAAAAACTGTTGCCAAGCAGACTTGTTTCAAAATTTTTATCGTTATTGAGTAAGATTAGATGTAATTTTATTATTTAAATTGTTAATGGAACCATGATTGGACCCATAGTTTTTCTATTTCCATTTAAAGTACCATTATTAGAAGTCCAATGACAGAACTTCACTGGTCCAAAGAACGTGCCAAAGGTCCAATTATTGGAACCATATTTCTTTATGTTTTCTCTTAATATATTTCATTGGAGTAAGTATTTTGGTAAAAATTTCAGTAATTGTAATACAAGAATAAATACTTATTCTAAAGTCTTACTCAGTTTTATTTTAAAAATCTAATCTTAAGAAATATAACAATTTGAAGTTAAGTGGTCCAATGGTTGGGCCTTTACCCTACCTCGTCTTTGTTGATCTCACGTTGTGTGGAAAAAAAAATGTTGTTGACCTATGTCAACTGTTTATTAAATGATTTTCGGCTTGATATATCTTAGAGTGATTAAAGACATTAAATAAAACTTATTTTACATTCGTACTAAACTTAAAATAATCTAAAATAATGAAAACATTACAATTATGACACCATTATTTAAAAAAACCAAATCCAGCATTAGGTACCTACGTGGCCTTACAAACAACATTTATAGTGTTAAAATTAAAGAAATCTAACAAAAAGAATCTTTTTTTTATTTTATAATTTTACAGTAAATAGATTTTTAATTATCTAGGGTAATTGTCATTAATATGATTGTATATTTTGTGTGATATAGGTATACGTAATCCCATTGATTATGTACTAATAAGTAGTGCCTATGTGGAAATTTAACACGGATGATGGCAAATGCGATATGTTAGTTAATGTAAGAAATGTAGGTATATAAGTGGTGAACTGATTTTTATCTATATCTATGTTATAATGATCTTCGACTGTTCAACAAAATGAATAGTGTTTTTCTTGCAGGACTGAAATTTCGAACAATCCACGCATTTCAAGTGTCGCCACTTTTAAGGGCCCTACTATTTACTTAATTAATGGCGGACTTTAAATATTATTTGTGTCGCTGCATATGAGATATTCCAACCAAAATTTTACAACGTGATTTCAGCCCAACAAGGCATGTGCGTACCGAATTTCAAGTCTCTACGTCTAATATTTCGAGATTGAAGTATGACTAGTATTCCCTCTGGTGGACTGATTTCAACCACAATCTTTTCAACTCTTGCCATGACCAATGATGCCGGCATGCCAAATTTTAGCTTCATCGGATGAGGCGTTTGGGCGCTATCTTGGAGGAATACAGACACACATACATACACATACATATACCCTCACACACACACACACCCTTACACACCCTCACACACACAAACACACACACACACACACACACACACACACAACAAACACACACACCCACAGACAGATACACAGACCGGATTCAGTCTGAAAATGGTATTAATCGTCTCGGGTCCCCCGGGGGGTTAATAGGCGGTCCTTTTTATCTCGATTTAGTTTTAGCGTTTCCACAATACTTTACATTCTTATCGGTTGCTAGGCTGTGTAAGTAAAATGTTAATATGACCTAATTATTTACATTTCAAAAGTATCAAAATATATATTATTCAAAATTTTGTAAAATAAGCACGTTTTGCACTGCCTATGCCATCTAGCGTTTGGCTTTCGTAGCAGTTGTTAACAAAGGAGCAAATTGATTTTGTCTTACGAAATAGTTTCAATTGTATCTAGCAGATAGCGATACACGCAAAGTGGTATAATCAATTGTAAATGGTAATAATAAAATATTTTAACAACATTAAAAAGAACGATTTACTTAATTTACATTGAATTATATTTTTAATTGTATTATATAGTATATTTTTTTACATAATTTACATTTAATTGTATTTTTAATGGTATTAAATTATATAATTTACATTAAATTGGAATAATGGATTTCTCGTATTTTAATATTCAGTTCCTCGAACCAATTTCCAACTCTTAAAGTCGGTCAGGAACCTTTTGTAATAACAATATTTTATTTCTTTGTTATATTTTAAAAGTCACGTAAGTTTTTTTTTCAATATAGCCATATGATTATTCGGAGTTGCGTTTCGATCCCTAGGAGTTGAATTTCAACTACAATCTTTTCAACTCTTGCCTGACCGAATGATGCCTGGATGCCGAATTTCATCTCAATCAGATGAAGCGTTTGGGCGCTATCGTGAAGGAATACACACAGACATACAGCAGACACCCAGACGCACTCAGGCACACAGAAAGACTTTGATCTGAAAATGGATATTTCCGTCTACATCTCGAATAAAAATGTTAGCGCGTCCACAAATCTTTATTTCCTCGTCGGTTGGTGGGCCGGGAAAGTAAAAGCTGTTCAAGTGGGAGGGGGGATAGGGGGGAGGGGAGGGGTAGTCTGTTTACTGGGAAAGTCTTGGGGTGATACAACCGTTTTTTATGTTGAGGGTCATTCTTATGTAGAGTCGCTACACTATATTTTTCTTTGAAAAAAATAATTCTTATTTACAGGTCGAAAAATTCAGGAATTCACTCGTACCAGACTACTTCATCCACAGAATACGCACTTTTGTAGACGCCTTACATCCTCACGAAGAGTCTCGGCTGACCTGGCCGAACAATTGTAGGTCAGATAAACAGAGCTGAAATAACCACTGTTCCCAATCTTTTTACCACAGAGCGTCGCACAACGATACACGCCCACGTTTGACACGGAAGTTTTGTGGCTTGATGTTGCGATGCAGCCACACACTGCTAGCTGAACTACGCCACGTAAATGTCCTTTTCGTCTCGACTGTCTCAGATAGGTGCACGTCGTAAAGCGCTCGCGACGGTTTGGAACAGTTTATGGGGGAGAAAAGGGCGAAAGCGGGAGTGCGAGGAGGAAACATGGTTGCCGTGGCCGCCGTGGCCACAAAACGTGTTCACAGCTTCGCTCAGCGGACACATCCACGGCAACACACACGTGTGCTTCTGACGTCACATAGCTACAGACCCGTGCATAGCGCGTGCGTAGCCCGCTATGTGTTTATGTGTATGGCAGCTGGTATTGAGCAAAGCTAAAGCCACGTCTGAAACGTAGCCGTTCGCAGCAGTCTGTGGAAGGATATATAAATGTTTAATTGTCTTTATTTGCAGGGCATGTTTTATATCTCGTCAACAAGGAAGTATAAAGTAACCATGACATAACTGACATTCAAACGTCCGACGCCATTCGCAAAGCCGCAAATTTTTACAAATTACTTTTAAACTCATGTCCGTTTGGAAATACACGCCCCTAGTCGCATGCACAGAACTTTAAAACACTTTGCAACATCTTTACGTAATTTTTGCGATTTAAGCCGCGTCCTTAGTCGCCGGCAATGCCTGTTGAGCACCTGCGCACTACATAATAATGTATGGGTAATGAATAAAAGTTTAAAGCAATTTTATAATTATCTATTGAAGTTCTTTAAATAATAAATACTCAAAATATATCAGTCGATGGGGTTGAGCGGTATCATTTCGTCCTGCAAAAATATAAAATTATATTTTAATAAAACAGGGCCACTTCTACAATTAAATTAACCAAATCCTTCACATCCCCGTTTAAATGAGAAACAGGATTGATTTTAGGAAATCATTTACAATTTTTTTTCGATTTAGGCCTCTGTTACTGAGGAAAAAAATAGGTTCGGTCACCCAAAGACTTTCCCGGCAAATAAACAAGCACACCCCCCCCCCCCTTTCCCCACCCCCCGCCCCTCCCCCTTCCCCTCCCCCCGCCCACGCCCACCACCAACCCCCTCCCCCTCGCGTCAATCCCCCCCGCCAATAGTCTTTTCGTAGTAGTTTACTAGTATTTCATTTTATATTTGTAGTATTTTCCGTGGTAAAAAAAATATTTTTTTCTAGTATTATGTAGTATTTTCCTAAATATGGCGGAGTTTTTAAAATATTTGTGTCGCTTATATATGAGATATTCCAACCAAAATTTCACAATTTGGTTTCCGCCCAATAAGGCATCTGCATGTGTACCGAATTTCAAGTAATTAAGTTCAATGATTCGAGACTTAAGTATGACTAGAGTGGATTGATTTCTACCACATTTTCTTCCCATGACCGATTCCGATTTCTTCCTATGACCGAATGATGCCTGCATGCCGAACTTCAGCTCAATCTGATGAAGCGTTTGGGCGCTATTGTGGAGGAATACACACAGACACACAGAAGTGGGTTCACAATACCTTTCCCTGTGCCAGGAGGTAAAATACAAAATATCTGGCAGGTAAATATAAAAGACGCTTTTCCTCGGTAACAAAGCCTCAACTGCTTTTTTTAAATCAAATATTTTTAAGCTATTGCATAGCTTTTATCGCGGGCCTAGGCCAGCGCGGCGACCGAATGAAAAAATTTCTTAACGAAAATTAATGATTTTAAACTGATAATTACGTCTAAATGAGTACTGCTTACGATTCAAAAAAAATATATGTTAAACAAGAACATTCTCCTAATATTCTTAGCTTTGAATATTTTAGATTTTGTTTATATTACATAGTGTAATTAATTTGTGAAATTAGGTCTAACCGAACACAAAAACGACTACTACGCAAATACTATCTGGCGTATTATTATGAAACCTACACCATTTTAAAGATAATTTAATTACCTATCTTTTTATCTACGATTTTTTTCGAATAATCCGGTTTTTTGCTTTATCGAATAAAAAATTCATGCGCGGCGCTCTATCTGAAGACGTTTAAATTATTCCGAATCATTTGCTTCCGCAACCGCAAATGATTCGGAATAATTCCAACGTTTTCCGATAGAGCGCAGTTATCTGATAATAAATATAATTGCATAAGTTGTTAAAAATGCTACGCAATAGCTTTACCGCGGCAGTCTCCGAGTGCCACAAGTATTTTTTTGTATAAAAAAAATAAACTAGAAAAAGTACTGAAATAGCCGGCCACCTTGGATAGATCTCTATACCACGCATTACCATAGCAAGCGCATTGGTTTTGGATATAGGCCAGGCATTTTTAAAGTGGCTCTCATTGGAATTTTGTGCACTACGTATTAGTGGCAGATTTTTGTATTTCCGGTTGCACTTTACTTTCATGTAACGGGAAATTCTACGTGTTTTTAATGTACAGCCTCGACTCTAAGTTTATTGAGATTTTGAGATAACCGCTTAGAGAACCACTATGATTTGTAATACATTTATAGTCCTCTTCAAATTAATTCGCTCACTCAGATCAGATAATTAGTCTCTGAGATACATATTACCATGCTTATGGATCGTGTCTAATCAAAAAAATCATAAAACGTGGGTTCATTTGAGGCGTTCGCGACGTCTGTCACCCATGGATGCCGGGGCGATACAATGCCGGATTAACCTATGTAGAGGCCCTTAGGCCATCATAATCTCGGGGCCCCCTTTGACCCCCCAGCAAAATCTTGATAAACCAATTTTATTAAACAAAACAAACATTGATTAACAATTTAAATTGAACAAACAATACTCTTTAAAAAACTGATAACTTGATTTAAGATCTTATTTAACAGACATTTGACCTCGTGAATTGTTTCAGGTTTCTGATTCATATTTTCACTGATGACTTGCAAAGCCTTCTGAAAGCTGCTGTAGCCGCGGGAAAACGCCTCGGTCCCATTGGCTCCAGCACACTACCTTGTAGCACTCATTTTTACAACTAGAGCAGAGCTTTGCTGGCCCTCGCCATCATCGTTCTGAAGATATTTGAGCATAATCTTCCATCGGTGGGTTAATCCCGAGATGAAAATGTAAATTGCTTGTACAAGTCTTGAACTCGAACTTCTGGATTGGTTTAATCCAGTAATTGAAATGAGTCCTTGTCAACAATAATCTGTTCGACAACCCACTGTCTATAATTTATTACAATTAGGGCGCTATTTATAACAATTATACGATCAAAGAGTTAATGAAATATTTTCACCCTACAATTTCAAATCAATGATTTTTCTATTAGAAACAATTAAAAAATTATGATTCGAATGATTACTTATTTGGGGGCCCGGGGGCCCCCTAAATGGCGTGGGCCCATAGGCAAGGGCCTACTTGGACTTATGCTAATCCGCCACTGTGGCGATACTGGCAAAAACTTTATTTTTTCCTCTTTAAAATGAGACCAAGATGGCGGCGCTAAATCTATTGATATCAGAGTTATTGACCGTATCCATTTTTGATATTTACCGTATCCATTTTGGATATTTTGGATATTTACCGTATCCAAAATGGATACGGTAAATATCACGAGACAAGCACACGATCTAATACAGACGAAACTCAGAAACTGAGCAGATCAAGGGCATTCTTACCATACGTCAAGGGCATGACAGATCGAATAAGTAAGATGCTAAACAGATTCGATATAAAAACGATCTTCAAAACCGACCCAAAATATAGCTCGATTTTTGAGGCCTGTAAAGGATGTAATACCACTGCAAACCCAGGGTGTGTATAAAGTCGAATGTAGTTGCGGTCTAGCCTACGTTGGACAAACGAAACGGCCCATAGCCACGCGACTGTCAGAACACATCAAAGCTGTTAAAAACGTTCAGCGAGAAAAATCGGCGATCTGCGAACATATATTGGATAGCGGAAATAACCACCGGATGCAGTTTCAAAATCCCATTGTGCTATCTAAAGAACAATTCTACTTTCCTCGCATGATCCGGGAAGCCATTGAAATAAGAAGAACCCCGAACTTTAACAGAGACGACGGTTACAAACTCTCTTCTACGTGGAACCCTCTTCTTAAAATGTTCCCGCCGCCGAACGCCGAACGCAACGACGCAAAACAGGATACAGTGAGTGTTGTGTGCAGGACGGATTTTCAAAATTCCCGCGCTCCGAGCCCGGCCCCCCACCACCGTTATAACCTACGCAGTGGCGGAAGCGGTACGCGGCCTACCCGCAAAACAACGGATTGACAGCCCTTCAGTTTACCCTGGACAACGGCGGCTGCAACGTCACCGAAACGTCGGGTGATACAAATTTCACGCGGTAAATTCGTTTTCTATCCTATTTATAATGTAGATATTGTAGATGCAGCATTGATGGTAGAGTTGGCACAGCCTTCTAACGATCTAGGTAAAGTTGGATTTGGTGGTCTTGGGCCTCCTAAACTAATCCACAATAAGAAAGTTATTGCTAGCACGAGGCCTGATATTGCGCCCTGAAAAAGAAATTTGTATAAATTATTATAATAAATTTTATTTTCCTGGCCAACCAAAGGTTAGGTGTTGTGTTGTGAACGCGCAACTTTTTAACACGCTTTACACGTATTAGGTTGACCTGTATGTAACTATGTAATGGAATCTAAGATAACTAATTTAACCATCTTCCAAGGATTGTAGCGTCATGAAAATTGGTAGATGTATGTAGTTCTGATGACAATACAATAATATGGTACTGTCGAACTGATCTGATGATGGAGTCGGAAGATATGATCTGGAACTTCATAATGGAACATCGTATCATAGCTGTGTTTGGACTTGTTAGAAAAGCCTTGGAATGAACTTTGACCACGATTAGGTTTCAAGGTCTGATGATGAAGCCGGAAGATAGGCACTGGCATTCCATGATGGAATACCGTATCATAGCCGTGTTTGGAATTGTTAGAAAGGTCTTGTAACAACGATAGATATGTGTACAATCTTTTCATAGTTTATTATGGTTTTGCAAAGATACGTTTACAGATAAGATGTCGTTGTTCTGATACAATTTATTTATTTATTTATTTATTTAAGAATTAATTACTATAAAACATTGATTAGCTTACAAAAATAACAGGAACCGAATGGCAAAACTAAGGTTAAGACCTTTTGCTTATTTGTTTCTGTCACCCAACTGGGACTAGCCCGTTCTAGGGTGGACAGGACTCCAATATTACAATCAAGTTTGCTTGATTGCTTGGTTGCCTACAAATGTACAAGATTTAGTAAAAAGCTAATGACACTAAATTGCCCTAAAATGTGGTCTTCATAATAAAATAAAAAAAATAATTATAAAAAAATATTAAAAATATATAATAAATAAAATGCAATTCCATTATTAAATCGGCAATAAATATAATATAAAATTCGATTAAATAATATAAATAAAGTTATATGTGAGAAAAGAAAGAAACAGTCATTAATATTTAATATTATGTTAAGTAATATAGGATTTAATATAAAAATACCTAGTCTAAAAGTATAATTCATTGTCAAAGTCAAATATTTTTTGGTAGTTAGTTCAATGTTAAAAAATACTTAACATATAAGTTTAAAAATATGTTAATAATTTGTGCACCTGAGTTTTATTATACTATTATTTCTAACATTTGATGTCATGATTCGATAACCATTTCTTTAATTTATTTTTGAATTCCCTAAATGTCAAATTCATTTTTATTTCCATATTGATCAGATTGTAAAATCTCGGCGCAATGAAAGAGTAATGTCTTTGACCAAATGATGTTTTCCTTCTGGGTATTATTAAGCTATTTTCTACAACTTGTCTTGTTGGTCGCCGGTTTTAAAATTGATGTTAAAATTGAAATCGAAGTACCACCAAAATATTATTACAAATGTACCAATTTTTGCATATCTATTGTATTATAAAAAAAATATGAACATACATTTCCAAAGTGGTTTTGGCCTTGATTTTGGTTTTGGTTTTGGTCTGGTTTTGGTCTGATAAATCATCGATCAGTTTTGAGACATCCATTTTTTCGGCTTCCTTAGCTTCCTAGCAGAGTTGGCCAACAAACTATCGCGGGCCCCGGTGCACCGCACCGGCTGCACCGGCTTAGTTACGCCATTGACTGGGTGCAGTTCTCATTACCCGGTGACACCAATGCGGGCCTGACTTTAAACCCGGTTCAATTTGTTTCTAATACTGTTCAATTTATTTGTTGCACTTCCAGACTAGTATCCGCTTTCGGAATATGTTATCATGGGTCTGAAAATTGTTGTTTATGGCACGAGAACTACTTATTCAATGTGAATGGTATATAATAATCTAAAAGTCTTACCTCTCCGCTATAAGCGGTAGAAAGTCTGTAACTACTACAGCAGATATTGAATTGCAGAATCCTGATACAGAAGAAAGAGTAGCGCTGACTATTCGCGCGACAAATAATCCCAATAATCCTGGAATTTCTGAAAAGATATATTTTATAATAAGTCAATTAATTAAGATTTATATTTAGGTAGCAGAGGGGGTGTCAGTGTTTGGACAGAAATAGAGATGAGTACTTAATATATGCGTAAATTATCGTTCTGGATGGTGACATTACACAACACTGCTACTCATTACATAGCAGGAAACTTTGGTGACTATTGATGCGTTTATTTTGTGTAAGTGATATAGTGTTTAAATTTATTTTTCATAAACGGTTTACCTCGTATTCTAGTAGGTAACAATACAACCTTCATTTCTTAGTCGCTAAATCAAGTTGTAGCTCCAATAATAATTTGTCTGAAGATTACAGAGATGGTGCCCTTTCGGGAAAACGGCGGGCTGCTGGGTTGACGTTATTTTTTCAACGAAGAGCTTTGGTCTTAAAAAATAAACATTGCAATCATACGAAGTTACGTTACGTTTCTAAAGTTTAATAACGCCGTTTAAGTACCTTTTCAGACTCTATTAGGGTTCACTAACGGGGGCAGTTGTGTTTCTGTCAGTACGGGTGTTCTCGTGTGCCTCCGTGTGTTTCCTGCTTTGTGAATTGTCTCAAATGATTATACGTTCTTTGTTTTGTCTGTGATTTCGTGTGGCCGCAACCTCTGGTTTCTGCGGAAACAACTTTATTGGAGAGTCAGCGGCAGTACAGCCGCAGGCTCCAACCCTTTTAAGTACCTACCAGTTGGCATGAATTGTGGCGGCAAACGAGGATGTTCGCTCTTCAGACGGCCTCGATCCTAAACCGACACAGCATATCATTAATAAGGTCTCTAACCTATCCGGGGAGGGTTCGCAGGGGCCGTTCCTTGTATATTCAATATAAGCCGATACAAATGGTTGAGGGAACCTTCCTCCTAACCTTAATATTTCCCCCTCTCGGTAGGAAAACTTATTTCAAAGAACAAAGTGTCAGGTGTATCATCTATCAAAAAAACCGCTCGCATCCGTATATAAGTTGGCTGAAAGTCAGGCAGTTCAGCCAACTTTTTGGTGCGCGCTGAGTTCCTGAAAGAGAAGTCATACCATGCGTACATTCCCTCCACTGTCCATGTATTTATCATACGATTCCACAGCCTTCCGGAACCTATACGAGGTTGAATATTGAACAGTCTTTTTCTATTTTAAATAATCCACGTAAGTTAAGGAATAAGTCATGCTAATAAGAAGCTAGTTTTCAGAATCACTAAATACATATAACCAGTAATGACTTACTATTCATGTCTTCAGCTACGTAGAGAGGAAGTATCTGATCTTGAGCACCTATCCTTCCGCTGATCATCGGATCACAGTCTTTGTATGTAACAAAGAGCACTAGTCCTATAGGTCATAAGAATCCTAGAAGGCTTAACTGGATTGGTAGTAATGCTATCAGGCTCATCTGTGACTTTGGTAAAGTGTTTACAGTCAGCATGCGTTGTATGAATGTATGGTCTATAGCGATTCCTGCGAGGTAGCTAACTCCGGCTCCTATGATGTATTGAACCAAGTATTGCGTTCAGTTGGATCGGGGCTGTAGCTGAAATAAAAAAAGGTCAATGGCGAGTTTGCTCGCGTGCCAAGGGTTCGGTAGCACCCTAAAGAGGCTCTCGCTATAACAGAGTTTCACACAAATTATCAAGAATTTTAATTCGGAAATTGCTGAAAATGCGTCAATATTTCATTTCACGGCTACACAATGGTGAATCTTTCCATACATCATTATGCCCCGTATCGAGCATAGTGACACGTCTTGTCGCAAGAGTATCCTTGTTTGACCATTATTTATTCAGACATGTCGTTGTTTAAGGATCTGATGTCTTTGTTTTTTACAAGATTTTATTTAACTTGCAATGTTTATTTGTTAGTTTGTTTAGGTGAAATCTTGCAAGCCGAAATAGAACAACTTCCTTGAGCCGTGAGTTGAGCCGACCCAAAATGATAAACAAGTCATCAGGCCCAAGCTATATATTGAACCGTTATACACATGTATAGGCACATTGGAGAGGTGTCAGCTACAACGTGCGAACCCGTCACCCCAGGCTAGTATAACGATATAGGTATTATCGTTCTTTCAGCCGTGAGATGATAATAGTGTCTTAGCTAACACGGCCCGGTGGCATAGTGGTTAGGTCGCCTGATCTTACATTGTAAGGTCCCGGGTCCGATTCCCGGCTGGGTCACCATTTTCCGTTGGGATCAAATTAACGGAATTGCATTTTCAATTCTGTCAATCGAATGCAATAACAAGACACACACTTAAAGACATGTTACACGCTCACATACATATTATAACACGTCATAATAGGGTTGGTTGTAAGAGATTGTCATATGACAATATACCCGCCCATTGTGACATTTCACAAACAAACAAACTTAGAGACATGAACAATCCACTATCTAGCTCCGATAACTGGCCCACTATCGTTCCGCCAACTGGCATCCAAGTGCCCTGGCTACTTGGAACTTGTTATGGATTTCTCCGGCCTCGTGACTGGACACGGGGTCGCTTGCGCGGTCCTCTGCCTAATATGTGAGCGGCGATTTAGTTCGAATCATGGCGTCCTTTGCCCATCTCTGAAACAGGATCGGTATGCACCTATATATAGGGGCAAGCATGTACCTTCGGATAAATTCCAATTATTTTGTCTTCTGCAAAACTGGCGGCAATATTGGCGAAAGTTATAGGTATATGATTTTAAGATTCATGATAAATACATTACAATTTTTGTTTGTAATGTTACTCGTAAAATTTCAAATGTTTAAATACCTGATTAAAAAAAACTGATATTTGTCCAAAGGTACAATGCATGGTTGTACCATTGATTATACAGAGAATCAATGGTACAACTAACGTCATTTGAGAAATGCCGGCATCGATATATTTTACCGGTGGTCAATATCGCAAGACCTGTCCATACGTATATGAAGCACTTACCCTGACTTAAAATGTCAATTAGGTATACAGGTTTCAATACGTAATATTTACGCACTTCAAGTTCAGATAGACTAATAGATGACATTCTATCTCTCCGTATTATTTCTGCGATGTAATCAGACTTTTAAGTAAACGCGATAGATGGCACTAATCATTGAATGTTATTGTTGTTATCATTGGTTAAATTATCAGGTTTTTATAATCAATCAGTGCTTTATAGAAAACCAATAATTATCGATATTATTATAGATTACCAAACATATTGCTATTCGTGTCGCCAGACAACGCTATCATCGCCACCTGCATGTCGTCGGCATAGAAAGGTTGCCAAAACGTACTATGACATTAAGCAATCTAATAACCTATACTATAATCAATGCTAATTGGGAATAGTCTAGCATTATCAAGCTATAATTCCAACTTAACAGTCGGTAAAACAGTTAAAATCCTGACTGATTTGTTACAATAACTCAGTTTATTTCATTGATTGTTTATTGGGCGTTGTTAGAATAGTAATAATGTCGATATCAATACAATACAATACAATACAATCAACTACTCCAGTAGATAGGCATTCTTACATTTGGATGCGTCACAAAATTAAATGCTAAAAATTTAATTATTAAAAACATAACTATCGTGATAGTTGTCATCGCTGTAATATATACCTATACCTGGATGTATATTCAATATTACCTACATACAAATAATCAAAATATACTAATGTGATTTAAGAGTCAGGGAGAATAATATATTAAAATAGAAATGCAAATTCTATGTAGAATAATCAAAAAATATATTTTTTATTGTCAATCCAGCAATATGCCTTCGTATTTTTTTAAAATGAATAGATGTTTAATAAATTATATGAAAATTAGAATGTCAGCTATCATAATACCATTATGTTTAAAACTTTAACGCATTTCATTAATCATCAACATGGAAAATAAACTCAGAATTTTCAAACTCCCTTATACCATAAATTGGGTTTCTTACCAAATTATGTATAATTATCTTTTTAAATTGGACCTCTCTAAGGCTTTTCATTTACTCTGGAATCCTATTATAGAAGGACAAATTTTGGTGAATAAAACTGTATCGCAATTTGCTAAGTCGCTGTCGGTTTATGTGGAGATTGGATTTATTCCTAGTATCGTGATGATGAAAATCACTATTCACCGGAGCTTCTGTTAGGTGTCTACGAGTGTACATAATATTTTGGTAGATGTAAGAAGAAAATAGAGTCATTATTCCTGATTTTACAAATAGCGGCTTACAACAACTTCTTGATGAGACTCTATATAAACTGCGTACCGCTCTTTTCTGGCGGAGAAAAATTCTTTTTGAGTTTGGTGCTATCACTTAATCATTTAAATTTCCCAAAGTTAAAAAATCTATCATCGAAAATTGTACAAAATAATCAAGTTTGCACTGCACCTAGCTTTTGGCTGCCGTAATACGTTTACCAAGTAGCAAACTACACTCATCTGTAAGGAAATAGTTTCAATTGTTTACAGTAGATGGCGACACAAGCAAAGTAAAAAAAGAAAATAATATGCCAAAAAAAAGAAGAAATTCCTTAGTGTACATTTAAATTTATTTTGCAATTAAAAACTATTTTTTACAAATATAAATCTCTATGACACCTATCGGAATTCTAAGCAGTTTGCTCTTTTGCGGTTTCGAATTTAATGCAGATACGAAATGTTTGAGAGTTGGTCCACTAGATGGCGATGCTGATATGTAACAATTGACAGCTAGGTAACCTCACTTTTTTGTTGCCCGTCATTCGTTTATCGCTGAACGAAAAATCGCGCCGGTTTGTGTTTGTCATCAAACAAAATGTCTCCAGATTCGAAAAAGCTGGAAATTACCTACGAAAAGTCGAGTTTTAATATTCACGCCTTCAGGGCGACGGTGAATGAGGTGAGCGTGGACGTGAACGTGATTAAGATGGAGAGATCTCTGTTTATTTGGATTGGATCGACGAAGGCGCCGAAGTTCAACGATTTGTCCGTCGCTTTCCCGGCAATGAATGGCTACAGGCCCATGTCTAGTAAAATCATCGGTTCTACCCTTGAAGGCGATTCTATAAATTTGTCTACGCGTTTGTCTAGGAGATTGAATAAGCAAGTTTTCGTGAGTTTTAACGCTGTGGTGGCGGACAGAATGACCCTGCCGCTTGTTGAGAAACGGATACGAGAGGAGATTGAATCGCGTCCTGACTGCTTTTAGTGTATTTTGTAAAAATGTGTTATTATAATCATACTAGTAATATCAATAAATGTAAAACGCTTCTTATTTCTTACAATAATATTATGTCGTGTTTTATTTCGTAACCTGTTAGGCCCATAACGCACTGGCGTCGACGGCTCCGGGGCCATGGCTGCGGACGCAGAAAAAAGAGGGTGCCAGTTTAGGCGGCCAGAGTCGAGGTTCAGTGTCAGCGGCATTCGACTGGCTGCGGAGCTAGCTCCTGCATGCGCGCACACATAGGCAGCCACATACATTCGGGCTGCGCACAGCCAGTGGCTCCCATTTTGAACGCTTGTCCGCCTGCTGCCTGCTCCTGGAGCCAGCGAAGCCTGGCCGCCCAGTGCGTGCGCCTCCATACATTCTCTAGCAACGTTCTGGCTCCGCAGCCATAACTCCGGAGCCATGGACATCACTGACATGCCGTCACAATAAACACGAATTTGACCAAAAATTATATTTGAGACAAAACAAGGTTGCTACATATACAGAACTTAAACTGGGTTTGCTACATTGTAATATTTTTTTTAATATTGTTTTTGTAAAGGTATATAATTTTTAGATTCGTGCGTCATTTTATCGAGACCATTTAATTTTCACTTTACTGAATTTCTTAAATAATTAATTATTTCGATTTTGCTTCCCCAATTTAGCTAGACAAACAGGCCCGGATTAGCCAAGTTGGCTGGTCGGCGATCGCCGAGGCTCCCCAATTCAAGGGGGCCCCAAAAAGTGGTTTATATTTTATATTACTCAGGTATTTTTTTACTACCAGAAATATTGACTCTGTCAACGGTCCGAATTTGGAATCCTACTAATATTATAAACGCGAAAGTTTGTATGTATGTATGGATGTTTGTTACTCTTTCACTCAAAAACTACTGAATGGATTTTGATGAAACTTTACAATAATATAGCTTACACATCAGAATAACACATAGGCTATAATTTATAAAGATATAAAATATGGTTTTCTATCATCATTATCACAATTTTCCATCACCACGCGGGTGAAACCGCTGGGCGCAGCTAGTATGAAATATATTACTCAGGTATTTTTTTACTACCAGAAATATTGACTCTGTCAACGGTCCGAATTTGGAATCCTACGCGCCCTCTGGTGGACCGATTGGAACAACAATCTTTTCAACTCTTGCCACAACCAAATGATGCCTGCATGCCGAATTTTTGGGCGCTATCGTGGAGTAATACACACATAAACACACAGACTTACAGACAGACCTCAGTCTGGAAATAGTCCTAATCGTTTTAGGGGTGTCAAAATGGATATTTCCATCTTCATCTCGATTTTACTTTCCTGGCAAAAAAAGATTGTGGATGCACTTCTGTGTGTCTCTACCTGTGTGTGTGTCTCCTCCACGATAGCACAGTAGATACATGAGCTAAAGCAGTATGGAAACTAAGCGCATTTGTTGAAATAAATACCTGCTCTCCATTGAAGCGCTAGGGTTGTCAATCTTTATTTTTTGTAAAAATGATAAGTTATTTTTAATTATTAATAAAATCATTTATTTGGGGAACAGTTTCGATGACAATGCATTTTTATGGCATGATCATGACCTGATTTTACAGCCAAGATCGAGGATACTTTTCCACTGTCAACAGCACAGACACACAATTTTGTGTATGCATTCAATTATGATAGCAACTTCCAAGTTTCAACATTACATGGCTGATGTACCCTGGGTTGGCTACCAACGAGGGAACTCCTCAACGGTCAACAGCAGAGACCCAAAATTTTGTATACGCATTCAATTATGACAGCTCCCTCCATGTTCCACCATAACATGGCTGATGAACCCTGGATTGGCTCCCGATGAGGGAACTCCTCAACGGTCAACATCAGAGACCCAAAATGTTGTATACGCATTTAATTATAATAGCCCCTTCTAAGTTCTACCATGACATGGCTGATGTAACCCTGGGTTGGCTTCCGATGAGGAAACTTTTGAGTCTCTGCTGTTGACCGTTGAGGAGTTCCCTCATCGGGAGCCAACCCAGGGTAGATCAGCCATGTCATGGTGAAACTTGGAAGTTGCTATCATAAATGAATGCGTATACAAAATGTTGGGTCTCTGCTGTTTACCGTTGAGGAGTCCTCTAGTCAGGAGCCAACGCTTGTTGAACGGATTTCAACCACAATCTACATGCCAAATTTCAGCTCGATCGGATGAAGCGTTTCGGCGCTCACAGAAGTGCGTCCACAAAAGAAAAATGCCCAACACTGCGTGCGGATAGGTAGTTAGTCCATCATCAGATGCTGGGCATCACACAAGGTATAGTTTTTGTCAAGACAAATCAAACGAGCCCAAACATGACAGGTTTATCGTGTGTAGTTTTGGAGTTCCTATGGCCACCTTCCGTCTCCATCATCAGACCCATGGGCACCACACAAGGTTATAGTTTTTGTCAAGACAAATCAAACGAACCCAATAATGCCTTTTTAATTCTAAGATTCTAAGGAACACTTTGATGAAGTTTTACCTAAATCAGTTTAGCTGTTTTTGAGCCAAATCAAAACAAAAAGACATACATACATACATACCCTCAAGAATTGTATATAGTAGTATAGATAACCAACTTAACAATCAATCATTCTTGCCTTTAGTGGCACCATTGAATTACACTATAAAATCAATGGTGGCACTGACTGACAGTACGCCGACTAGTGCTTAGATTATTGTTAAAGCGTGCGTCTGTGTGAGTGCTTTCGTTTCGATGGTTTCTACGTAGTTTCCATACTGCTTTAGCTCATATATCTACTGTGACGATAGCGTCAAAACGCTTTATCCGATTGAGCTGAAATTTGGCATGCAGGCATCATTTGGTCATAGCAAGATTTGATAAAATTGTGGTTGGAGTCGGTCCACCAGGAGGCGCGCTAGTTTTACTTCAATCTCGAAATATTGGACTTAAAGATTTGAAATTCGGTACATAGATGCGTCGTAGGGTCGAAACCACATTGTTAAATTTTGTGTTGAATATCTCTTATACGAGCGACTAAAAAAAAACGACATACATTTTAATCAAATAATAACTTCCAGCCGCGCGAGGCTAACCGAGAAACGAACCATATTGGAAAATATCCATTTTAATATTACGGAAATACTACAAAAATACTAGATTTGAGGGGGGGTTAGGGGTGGGGGGGCGAAATTATTCTTCTTCCTCCGATATTTTTCTTCCGTGGGTACCTATTCCGCCGTATCTAGCTAGACTGCTTTAACTTTAAAGAAAATAGACCTAAGTACTCAGAACGTAATAAAGTTTCGGACGAAAATATTCTTCTTCTTCCGTTGGTTCCTATTACACCTTATCGGGAGTACTTTAATAGATACCAAAGTGCTTATAGGATGCAAAAGGGGTTTTGGGGGGGGGGGGGTGTTGGAGGGGGAAAAGAAGAAGAGTAGAAAAAAAGAAGAAGAAGAAGAATCCTCTTCCTCTCGCTTCAATAGATACTCAGGTACTCAGAATGTATAAAGTTTTGAATGAAAATATTCTTCTTTTTCGATGTTCTACTTCTTCCGTGAATTAATATCCCGCTTTATCTATCTATCTTAAATAGTTACTTCACACATTCGCAATCGGGAAGGGGGGGGGGGGGAGAGTGTATTAATATTCAGATGAAACAGTCCTTGGCTACTTGCCAGGAAAGTCTTTGGAGTGACACAACCGTTTTTTTACGCGTTCACAAAACTTTTCCTAGTACCAGGATAGTAATAACATTATTTATTTACAGCGTCAATATAAAAACAGACAAGAAAAACGCAATATTAAAAATGGTAAATGAAAATATACAAATACTATGTAATAAAACTACACACGCTGCAATTAATATCCCTAGGATTGTTTACCTGAATTTCAGGACACACCTTTTATTGGCACAGTACATCTCTATTTAAGAAAAATAAAACAATTTAAATCAAATGAATATAAAAATCAAAATAATCAACATCAAATAATCACGATAACAATTATAAACTGTGGACATTTAAATCATATATTTTCACTGTTTCATTTACTTTTTTTTTATTCTTGGACTACTTTAATATGTTTTTTTATTAAACATGGATTAGTTTCAAATCTTATGTTGTTAATTTATTAGACTGGTTGCTGTAATTTCAAAATATAATAATTAATAAGCACAAATAGTGATCTGTAGATCCTACAATTGTACGCCCTAAGAGCAAAGCGTATCAAACCATTATGTACCAAAAGCAGTTCCTCTAACATATGAGCACAGTTATACAATAATATATTTTATTTTTTATTCTCCAAATCGAGTCATTATTATTGTGAAAGTCGAGTAAAAGTGAAACACGCCACCTGCTATTTAGGGTACTCTACGAATAACTGACGTGAAACTGTATAATAGTTGTGATTAAAATAAATTGAATAAAGTGTTCCGAACTTTGTTATCATTTAAAGTACTTCCCATTATTATCTCGCTCGTGATTTCTCCCTCTCTCCCTCTCCCTTTCCCCCTCCCTCTCCCTCTCCCCCTTCCCCCCTCTCTCTCTCTCTCTCTCGGAACATTCTAACACTATTTATCCGGAACATGTCCTAATGTACATATATATTTCCGGAATGTACTTACTCAATAAGACCTTTCATTAGACACTAAACACGATATATTTATGTTAATTTATTGACATTTGAACATTTAGGTAACTAATTACCTAATAGTTGGACAATTAAAGTACTCAATGACACTCGGAGTGATATGACGATTCTAACAATACCACACTTTTCTAAATCGGTTTAAGCTTGGTGGTGGAATAAAGAAACGGAAAATATACATTTATGAACTCTGAACACATTACACTCCTTTTTTGTTGGGCAGTCGTGTAAAACAGATAGATACATTTTCCTCAATTAGATTATATAAAGTAATAGATTATTCAAAGTCGTATTACATTTTAGCAACCAGGATTTTACTACTAAACGCAACGTGTAGATGTCATTCATTGTTCCAAAAATGTATCTATTAATCTTCTATTATTGTGTTCAATATGGCAACTTCGTGGTATAACAGTATGGCGTCGCACTACAGAGGCGCTCTAAAAACAAGCCTATACGGTATAAAATAATTATATAATAACAAACGAATTGTTTATAACGCCTTAGGTATATTGATTTGTAAATGGCACCTATTGAATAAAAGCTTGAGAAGCGTTGAGTGCGCTGCGAAATCTAGCAATAGGTAAATTATCGCGAATAAACAACAATCGCGACATTTTATCGCTAGATGGCGCAATGTGCCCAACTCTTTTTATACTATTTTTTGATTACATATTTTTTATATTAAAAAAGGAAAAATAACATGTTTTTTCTTTTTTTTTAAAGTTGCTAACTTAGTACTCGTATTGATTCAACCAATACAAGAATGTCACTAATTAAAAAACTCATCCTGTGTTTAACACATTATAAGTACCAAGTACGAGGAAGTACTAATCATGACGGACGTATGGAGGACTTGAATTGTGGTGTTTAAATAAATGACTGCCTCATCAACAACTTGAGGTATGCCGATGACACTGTTCTCATATTATCTACGGAAGCCGAGCTACATGAGATTGTTGACCGAGTAAATAAGTGCAGGTCAAAGCTGGTTTCAGGATGAATGTCACCAAGACTAAGTCTATGGTCATTTTTAATAATCCCAATATCCAGCCTAGCATATTTGTGATGGGCCAAAAATTAGAACAAGTTGATCAATATAAATACCTTGGCCCTTGGCTTACACAAAAGTGGGACAGTGAAGTGGAGATCAAGACTCGCAACGAAATTGCACGCAGCACCTTCGGAAAAATGAAAAAAGTCCTTTGCACTCAAAGCCTGAAAATTCCATTTCAAATACGTCTTCTCCAGTGCTACATCTATAGGGATGGGTGGCCTGGGCTATTATGAAAGATCTCAAAAAAACGTATTGAAGCATTTGAGATGTGGGACTCACCAATGAGGAAGTTCTACGGCGTGTCGGCTAAACGCAAGCTATGGCAGACCATCAAAAAGCGCAAAGCTGCATACCTGGGTAAGGTGCTTTGGCACGACAGGTATACTCCTGCAACTCATTATGATGGGAAAAGTTGCAGGAAAGAGGAGACCAGGCCCTAGACGGTAATTTTAGTTGCGGAACATTCGAGAATGGACCGGGATTACGAGTGTCACCGAATCGTTTTGCCAGGCGAAGTACAAAAGAAGTATGCAGAGCTGACTGCCAACCTTCACTAGTTGGAGAGACACCTTAAGAAGAAGAAGTACCAAGTAGAAAGCGTATCAATTCAATTGCTCCGTGGTACAAAAGCCCCTATCACACTAGTAAGCAAATGAATGATATTAATGTTATTATACGGCAAAATCGTGATCGCAAGTCGTGATCTAACAAGGGGGCAGCCACAAAACAGCAATGGAAAGTGGACAAGGAAAGGAGATTGCCACTCTTTGGGCCCACCCTCCAATAACCACAAAACATATGTCATATGGAAGATCTATTTATGTATTATATATAATTACTTATATGACAGGACAGCACTTCCTAATTCGTTGTGGGTAAAAATTTATGTACGGCAATATTATATGACAATAGTGGTTCGTTGTACATGACGAAGCGGGCGGAAGGGCTGCAATGGACTCACGCGGCGGGTGTCACGTCGTAGGCATTCAGTTGTTGTTTGGCTTTTGTTTCATGCTGTATTCCTTTTTTGCTGTTTTATTTTATTTTGTGAAATACAGAATAACCCGCCGGATGGGTGTTGATCCGTGCGTTCGACCGACCCTATACAACTGGGTCTTAGTGGCCAAACTGCAACAGAGCCCATTAACTCTCTTAGTGGCTGGCAACAGGTCAGCCCCTACCTATCTACGCCTGCTGCTTAGGAAACAGTAGGTATATCGTTCCCAGACCCCTGCAGTCATTCGTCGGGTTGCATAGTCGATTGTCTGAAGCTGCACGGTACGCAAACCGCCCAGTAGAGCCCGAAGGTCATCTGCCAGGGGAAATTGATCAAGCATGCATGCAATGACAATAAGGGGAACAGAGTCAGTACCGGGGTAGACCCTCTTCGAAGAGGCAAATGGATGGGAGCTGAACCGTGAGTTGAGCAGCCCCTATAGAACGAGTTGGGTCTTCGTAGCCCAAGTGCACGAGAGCCATTAGTTACCTGAGCGAAATCGACTCAGCAAAGCGAGGGGTTAAGAACCGGTGCGGTGCTAAGCGGAGCTCTCCGCGGAGTAGTTTGCGCTGCGCCGACCGACCGGCCGATGCACTTATCGCCGTTTTAGCCGACAGAGAAGTTTCTTTCGCCAAAAGAAAGTGAAACTAAACCGGACGGCGCGTCGGTCTCAGATCACTCTGCTCTATTTTTAATTATCCAATCGATTCTCTGGCCAAGGAGAAATTACACGATGTTACGCGTATTTACAAATAAGGTTATTCTTGGGGAGATGGTGGAGATTGGTATGATGCGGACATTGTATACGATGGTAATGGGGACATTGGACATTGTATACCGTGGAGGAGATCATACGTTAATGTTATCATCAAATGATTTTTTTCTAAACCTAGGGTGTTTAACCTCTTTTAGATATTATTAAAAAGAATATTATTTATTTTTATATTTTTTTATTTATTCGATACCTATTGAGTAAAATAAAGGGATGGATATTAAAGCGACTGTATTTCTTCATTATGGACAGTCTTTCATGAAATTAGAAATAAAATATTTAAATTAAATATCAGCGAATACCCCCCCTCCCCCCAAACGTTTAGATTCCTTGCTTTTGTTTTCATTGTGACCATTGTCGAAAATCACACACACACAAGATAAGTACTTTCAAGTTTTTGCAAATGGAATCAGCCTTTCCATTTTTTTTTGATAATAATGGATACTTGCCAAAAACCTTTCTCCAAAATATTGCTAGTTGTGTGTTTTCGAAATCTATTTTCAGTGTGTTCTTTTCGCGAAGTCCTAGGAATTGTGCTTTTGCTTCAACTTTAGTATATGAAAATATTCTTTCATCCACTGAAAAGGGCCTCAGCACCAAAAGCATTTACTTGGCGACACTGGCGTAACTAAGCCGGTGCAGCCGGTGCGGTGTACCGGGGCCCACGGTAGTTTGGTGGTGAAGGGGGAGGGGGGTGGCAAAATAGAACTTCGGTCTAAACAAGGCGGAAAAATGGATGTTTCAAAACTGATCGATGATTTTGCAGAGCGCAAATCAAGACGAAAACCACTCTAAAATGTATCTTCATACTTATATAACACATTTAAAAATGCAGCTATGCTAAAATTGGTACATTTTTAATAATATTATGTGGGTATTTTTGAGCTATACCAGTTTCTCTCTTGGTAGTTCTCCTTAAAATAAAGTAATAAAAAGTAAAATATATTTTTTTTATATTTCACCAACATTCAAAGATGGAGAAATATAATTCATTAATTAAATTAACAGTAAAGCGTCGTATTAATAAAGAAACAAATTTTTCGAATATTCTCCTACAACAATGTTTTTATGTGTTCACGCGTGTCCCGCTGAAATTATTTGGAACTTGTTGAAACCAAAATTAAAACGCCGATTTATAACATAGCTACGATATAAATATGTACTGTAGCTAGGTATACAGTAATTATATCCCTTATGCCATGTGCATGAATGTGAATAAATGTGGGAGGGGAGTTTTGTTCAAGTTTGCACTGGAGCCCATTGCATGTTTTTAAGTTACGTCACTGATTCTGGAGCCCAGTGGACTGTATCAATCTACCCCCGTGGACTGTATCAATCTACAATTTCGACTGTTACTAAATTTGTAGGAAATTGAAGCTATGTAAATATATTTTTCTCTATTTAAACCGGATTAAACACTAAATAGAATTACTTTAATTCTAGGGTAAAATCTCATTCAATTTTTTTAATCGTCAAGCAAAAAATTCGTATCAATATCCTCTTCGTCCTCCTACGCTATGTTACGAATACTTACATCTAAGGTAGGTAAGTACGCGTGTAAGGTGTACAGGTAGTCTTTGGCAATGCGGCTGCTTTGGTCCGTTCCTTATTTGGGTGCGTTTTTGAATTCTTTATATTATGTATCCACGCGTTGACGGTGGATATGGATCGTTGTTTCCCGTCAGGGAGCTAATGGGCTCTTGTTGTTGGCGACGAAGACCCATGTGTTCAGGGTCAGTCATACTCACGGGTCAACACCCATCCGGTGGCCTCCACGCAGAAATGCGAGCCAGGGTAGGACTCTGGCCTTAGAGCCGGTCTCCCCTAGGGGTCAACCTTCGGGCGCTCCTGGACGGTTTGCGCACCGTGAGGCGTCAGCGTAGTTGTTTACCTTTACGGCAACTGCTCTTGAAACGACCAATCGGCTACCCGATACCGGGTGAAAACCACCGCTACGTAAGGGAGAGCACCGCGCAAGCGACCTCGAACCTGTAACCAGTCGGGAGACCGGAGTAATCTGGTTGCAACTGGCAAGGGCGCGAGTGTCGGTCCGCTGAATGATTAACCTGTTTATCTCGCGGTAATGCGTTGGCTTCTTACGGGTGTGTGGCATAACTATAGACGGTGGTCTGTTTTCGTCCTAAGTCTTCTACGATCATCTCACGGAAGACAGAACATTCTAATGTCGTTAAAACTACCTGAGGTGACTGGTTCGCCCGTTGTAGTTGACAACTCTAGTTTCTCGTCAGGTCCAGATGTGGTCGAGTGGCCTAAGGTCATTTCAAGAGTGGCATGACAACAGGTGATCATCTACCCTCGCTGCATAGGAAACAGTGTATTTTCATAGTCTCCAGACCCCTTCAGCAATTAGTCAAAATGCACAAACGATTGGCTTCGCCGACCGGTGGGCAAACCGTCCAGTGGCGCCGGGATGCAATCCCGCCGGGAGAAACCGGTCCACCAGCTCTGAGTCTTGAGACACGTGAGTCTTACCCGGGGTAGCCTTCCACTCGAGGAGGCTTCTGAATAGGAGCTGAATTGTGAGTTGAGCCGATCTGAGAACAAAATGGATCTTGTGGCCCAAGCTGCACGAAACCGTTTGCCACCAATGTCTAACGACAATTATTATCTAATAGGCGACCAGCTTTTACAACTTCACGTGACAGTACCTACTCAGGTGGTCGCCGATCCAAGTACTAACTACGCCCGACGCCGCCTAACTTCGATGATGTGACGGGAACCAGAGTTTCAACGCAGCTACGGATGTTACATCGCGGCTGCGACGTCTTTCACTTTTAAAAAGTATATTAAGCATAAAACCATTTCACATTTTGCAAACAATAAGTATGATTACATGTAAAGCGGTAGAGCGAATTGCTGCGAATGTAATAAAGCGAGAGCACCACCATTCAATTAATTTTCGATCAAACGAATGATTAAAATTGTCATGCTGCCGTGAACATCCATTCTTATCGACGTTCGGTTACTTTCATTCTTTAATTCTTACGCGAATTAGGTTATTAAAATCTAATCATGGATTAGAGTAACTACTAGTGATGGGTAATTTCACCAGGTAATTAGAGCCCGTTCCAAGGTTTATTTCATTGACAAAAAGTAGACCCCCAAGAATTCTACTCCAAATTTTGAACCCGTCAAATATCGCACCGACTAGCCATTCATATTATTTTTATTTTTTTATTTTTTTGTATGTTTTATTATACTATCTGACTATCTAGTAATTTAATAATTTTGACTATCTATATTATATCCATTTATATTATAAATGTATACTATTTAATATCTTTTAATATAATTATTTCTACGGCTGCTATTATAAAATGTAAGTATGTATCTAACTTTTAGTTTAATTTAGTAACTGTATAACTGTTATTATTTAAAAAGTGTTAGTCGTATGATTACGTTGTCAGAAAACCGCTTGCTGCGAACCCCTGAAGTCGTTAATCACTAGTCAATCAGTTCAGTTGCGTTCAATACGAAACTATCTGCCTACCTGCATTATGGATAGCAATATTTACAGTGAAACGAGCGGAACTCATATGAATACGATGCGACAATCACCTCTATACCGCAAAAGAGGGGATTCGCACTTGTAGATTTTATTCTGCGGTTTAGACAATTGTTTAAAATACTGAAAAAGGGTATACAAAATAAAATAGTAATTAAATAATAATAACAATATTAATAATAATAATATTAATAATGATTATAAATTAAAATAATTAAAAAAAGATATTTTAGATCTTTCCTTGACACAACCGTGGCACTCTAGTGTGACTCCCGAAGTGAGCTCGCCTTAAAACACAGGGGTGCCTAGCAAGGCGGGCTCGGCTGCTCTTTGCTTAGCACAATTGAAAGGTAATCATTTGCGTTTAATGTATGCGCTATGTAACCTGGGCTCAGACAGATGTGTATATAACTTTAAAAGCATACGACGGCATTGTCTAAATTGTCATTTCATTTTCTGTTGTGCTCATGAATTTGAATGTATATGTATATGTAAATAAATAAAAATAAATAAATAAATAAATATACATTAACATTATTTATTGCCAATTGCATAGTTTGGATCAAGGTTGTTGCGAATATCAGCATCAGCGGATTATCAGCATTGGTTTCAATATCAGCATCTGCATCAGCATCCATACTAATCAGTGCTGATTTTATTGTTTGCTGATATTCTGCTCGTGACATGACCTTAAAGGGCGGAGCTTAGCTCCAGCTGCATGCGCATGCTGTCATCTCCGCCGGCAAGTATTCCTAGCGAACAATTATTCAGCAGTTTGTTTGTTTATACTCTTTATCGTGAAATGTCACAATGGGCGGGTTTATTGTCATATGTCAATCTCTTACAACCAATATACGTGCGTGTAACATGTGTTTAAGTGTGTGTCTTGTTATTGCATTCGATCGGCAGAATTGAAAATGCAACTCCGTTAATTTGATCCCAACGGAAAATGGTGAACCAGCCGGGAATCGAACCCGGGATCCTACAATGAAAGATCAGGCGACCTAACCACTAAGCCGGAATTATATATATATATATAAGCCTTCCCGAAATCGACTGCAATCTGAAAAGGCAGCTCAGCTGTTGTTTTTAAAATATAACTTACCTTTAATAAAATTTCAAGGCAGGTGATCAACCGCCAATTGTATTATATTTTTGTATGTTAGGTAATGGTACTTTACCTATTCAAAATGTAAGAAGATTATTTTTGATAATTAAAAGACACAGAAGTATTATAACTGACTTTTTATTTAGATACCTAATAGTATTATCCCTTATAATTACGATTTCATAATTGGATATATTTTATTTAAGTAATTCATTAAAATTAGCATCAGCATCAGCTGATATTTATATAAAAAAATCAGTATCAGCATCAGCATCCGCTGATATTAAAAAACCTGCGTCAGCAACAACCCTAGTTTCGATATGCATATTAATTTAGTGGCTAAAAACAATTCTTGTTTCACAATTTCACAATACCGATAGGTATTTTTTTATGCCGCTCTAATTATGCAGTTTAATTACTTGATCTAATTAAAAATACTAATCAGGCATAGCTTGAGCCAACACGAACTATGGCTTAGGTGAAAATATTTAGTTTAATAAACAGTAATATTTGTAAACTAGTTTCTTTATGTACTTATTTATCAAATAATTACTATAAAACATTGATTTGCTTACAAAAATAACAGGAACCGAATGGCAAAACCTTAACCTTTTCTTATTTGATTCCTAGTTGGGTGACCCCAACTGGGACTAGCCCGTTCTAGGGTGGACAGGACTCTAATATTACAATCAAGTTTGCTTGATTGCTTGATTGCTTACAAATGTACAAGTTTTAGTAAAAAGCTAATAACACTAAATTGCCCTAAAGTGTGGTTTTCAACATAATAATAATAACAAAAATAATAAAAAAATATTTAAAGATAATATAATGAATAAAATGCAATTCCATTATATGCGAGAAAAACGTTATATGTGAGAAAAGAAAGAAACAGTCATTAATATTTAATATATGTTAAGATTTAATATGAAAGTAGGTGAGGGGGCGAAGGGGTGTATGCTTGCCGGGAAACGCTTGGGGTGACAACCGATTTTTTAAATTTTACTATAACAATTCCGTAACCATTTTGATCTTAGCTTATAAAATCAATAGATTATAAAACATATTTTTCATAAACTTACATTTAATATTTCTACCATATAAAATTGGTCTCTTCCTTGGAACAGGCGCGGGCTAGTTAGGAAAAATGCAGAATCCATGTGTTTAATTAGTTCTTATATATTTTCTTGAATCTTATATAATAAAAATGAGTCGGGTTTTATGTATGTTACCTAATAACTCACGAGCGCCTGGCCCGATTTGAACGATTCTTTTTTTGTTTTGTTCGTAATCATTTCGGTGTTGCTATAGGATATAAAAAAATTGGAAAATCTCTCGGAAAAGTGAGAAAAATGAGAAAAACCAAAAATTATTTTAGTACCGAGTTCGGCCAATAGATGGCGCGGTTTGACAAGAATAAAAATACGAAAATTCGAAAATCAAGATGGCGGCACGGCGTGAAAACTGACATTTGACAGTTAAGTTGAATTTTACGAATTTTTCATAGCGTTTTCGTGTTTTCGTGATTCTGAAGGTAAATCAACTGAATTAAGTGAATTTGTGTAATTCGTGAATGTTTTTCCAGGTTTTGCAATCATTTTTCACAGTTATGCCCTTGCCCAGACGCTCCAATCTCAGCAAGGTGACCGCTCGAGCGAGACGACAAAGAGAGGTTCGACCAACTGAAAGCGATGAGCATCACCAAGAATTGAATGAAGCGGCACGGATCCGTAATGTTGCAGTGCGAAGACGATTGAATATGAGACAAAACACATACAGAGATGCATTCTATTATAATCTGGCGATTATGAATGCATGGAAATTGGAAAAATGGACCATTTGTGCCAATATTGCAATGCCTTTAAGTACCGCCACGAACCACTCGGTTTGTGTTGCGCAGGAGGTAAAATGAGATTAACGCCATTAGTTCCACCACCAGAGAAATTAGGATCGTTGGTGTTTGGAAATGCACCAGATTCTAGGCATTTTCTGCCGTACATACAATATTACAATAACTGTTTCCAAATGACTTCATTTGGTGCAACACATATTATTCGCGACAATTTTATGCCCAAATCTGAAAAAAAAGAGAAGAAATCAATGGAGAGTCAAACAAAATCGTACTGTTTACACACTTTTCTCTTCCATTTCGAACACAACGAGCACAACGAATCCACAAGTGCCAATTGATGAAACTGCTCTTTAGGAAGACAAAAAATAAACAATCTTTAAATATGTAATAATGTCAAACAACTGTCAATGAAAATTACCTAAGTTAACGTCATCTGCTGCCAAACGAACAAATTCGTGGCGAGACGAAGTTCGTCGGGTTCCGCTAGTAAATAAATAAATAAATAAATCTTGGGTCATTGTTTCGGGAAAAGTTTGCACCAGGTGTGTATAATATTGGCGGAGGAAGCGGATTTCTTCCGGGTAGAAGAGTGGGGATCAAAACCCAGAATCACTCATCAGTTTAGTACCATGTTCCTGTACCAGTACCAGTTTCCTGTAACGAGAGGATAATGTTTTATTGCTTGTCATGAGTTAAGTCCTATCTAATATGATCTACGGCTGTCGTTATTAGTTGCATACCAAATAGCTCGTCCATAGTTAGTAGTTTATTGCATAGGTATTATTTACGTCATAATTTCGCTTTCAATGGACGACATAAATTATAGGAAAATGATCATTTCACGCTTCAATCGATATAGGAATAAAAAGCGAAACAAAGAGTTACTGCTGCGTGCTGGATTACTGCTATTTGTTCTTCATACACCTGACCTTATCGATATTTAGGTTGAGATGAGAAAACACAATGATCTAGGGATTTATCTATACTACGATCTATGATGATCTAGGACACGCAAAATTGCAGCTGACACCTGCACGACACATTTTCCTCTGTTTTAGACTGGGGCAGAAAAAAAATAATATATAGGTAGCACATGTGTGTTGCGCACGCAGGTGTTATTGGGTGACTGCCAAAAAGTTTGATCATTTGATCTAGCTAGATACTTACTTATTTACCACGTATTCAAATCTATAGAAGACAAACAAAGTCATAGCTAATATAAGAATCGGTTTTGTCTCCCCAAGACTTTCCCGTTAATTGACCAAGGAGGTCATCTCATTCAATTTAAAAATCGAAATGCAAGCGCGTGTCCGCGGCGTAAATTTCGTACGAGCGACACAACGCAATGAAGACTTAAATTTCAAACGTACGCCGCGCGATATCAAACGTGCGATATTTCATCCCAATTCATACATTTGTATGGCGAAGTTTAAATATTGCTTGTGTCGCTTGCATATGAGATATTCCAATCAAAATGTGATTTCGGCCCTACAAGGCGTCTGTGTACCGAACTTCAAGTCCAATATTTCGAGAATGAAGTAAGACTAGCGCGCCCTCTGATAGACCAATTTCAACCACAATGTTTTCAACTCTTGCCATGACCATATGCCCTCATGCCAAATTTCAGCTCAATCGAATGAAGCGTTTGAGAGCTATCGTGGTGGAATACACACACACACACACACGCACACGCACATACTCCCTGACACACAAACACACACACACACACACACACATACACAGGCATCCACAAAAAGACTTCAGCCTGGAAATGGTCTTAATTGTCTGGGGGGGGGGGGGGGGTGTCAAAATCTATATAATGTCCATATAATATATATCCGACTTCATTTCAAACATTTTTTTACCACGTTCACATTACTTTACTTCCTCGTCTGTTGGTATGCATGTAAAGTAAAAATAACTTGTAAAATTACAAGAAAATGCTATGCTTGGTTTATAATTTGTCATAGCATCTGTGGGTAGGTATATCTAATCTATTACTGCTGCAATTTGTCCAATTGTTTAAGAAATCCATACTGATGATCTCTGCTGATAAATTACACGCATTTGCATCACCTTTGCGGAAATTGCTTTATAATACGCTTTATCTATTGGATTCATCCTTGCATCAGTGGCTAATGATATTAATCCTATTGTGATTGACACCATTACTCTCTATATGTCTGCCGACATAAGGTTAGAGAATAGTTTTTGTTCTTCGTTATTATTTTAATATTTTATTCAATACAGGAAGTGAGTTATAAGACTCAGGAAGTGAGCTCTCCTTATCACAGGAGTGCCTAGCAAGGCGGGATCGGTTTCACTTTACTTAGCACATTAGGAAAACAAACATTTAAATTTAATTTATGCGAAATTTAACCCGGGCGATGACAGACGTATGCCTAAATTTAGAATCATATAACCAGTGGCGTAACTAAGCCAGTGTAGCCGGTGCGGCGCACCGGCGACACCGGTTTACGGGGCCAAAATGGAACATCAGTATTCGATCGATGTTCCATCCAACTCTGCTAGAAACCTAAGGATGCCGCAAAATTGAATATCTCAAAACTGATCGCTGTTTTTTTAGAGTCCAAATCAAGACTAAAACCACTCTAGAAATATATGTTCATATTTTTTATATTACAATATCCCAATCCCAATATGGGAATCAAATATAATAAAAGACCACGAGTACAAATTAAATAAATACCATGATCTCGCAAATGCCGTCACCCGGAACGGCTTCACTGTTCACCTTCACGCGGTGGAAGTTGGCGCTCGTGGCCTGCAAGCTAAATCTCTGTTTCACCTTTTCAAAGATCTTGGTCTCTCCGGGAAAATAATCAACTCCTTCTAAAAAAAATATCTGAAACCTTGATTTCCGCATCGTAAGTTCTATGGCTTCGAAGGGGGAAGTGAATGGGTGGTAAGGTGTACGTTCACATGAGGCAAGACAGCTGTCCTAAACCTACCACAGCCGGTCGCTAGTCCGGAATCCACTGCTCACCCCCAGAAGTGTAATAACACTATGATGGGCCCGACTTCGGTCGGTGAATTCCATGGCAGCTCCGTTTGTATTTTATTTATTAGTTAATTGAATTATGTAGATATGCGAAAAATGGTACATTTGTAATAATATTATTTGGGTATTTTTAGTCTTACCAGTTTCGCAATTAGTAGTTTTCAGAAAAAAACTGACATTTTTAAGGTGGAGAAATATAATTCAGTAATTAAATTAACAGTAAAGCGTCTGAAGGTGGATATCCATAAGCGTATTAACTTTGCTCCGCGCATCTGCAACTGCTTCAGTCCTGGAGCCTGCAACGTTGCACGCTCCTCGGCGAGCGCTCTACGCAGTGGCGATAAATGCTGCGAACACACTGCGCAGCGCAGTGTGCGGGCGAGCAAAGTGAGACGTTCGTGGGTACGTCTCGCGCATCACGTTCGGCGTTCAATTAACGTGAATCCATCGCTATGGAGTGGGCAGAAAAGAAATATCTAGCTCTAATCGAGAAGTACCAAAATTATACAGTGCTCTGCAATCCGAAGGATGAGAAATTTAGAAATAAATTCTGGCGAAGACATGTTCGCTCAACGTTCGAATGAAAAATGCGGAGCACTCGTTGTTCTAGAATTGATGCGCGAACCTAATGGATACCCACCTTTATAGTAACAAATATTTCGAACATTCTCCCGTAACAATGTTTCTGTGATCCCGCTTGTACTGCTGAAGCAAGACTGGTGCCGCGCAGCCGATATGCAAACGATATTTACTTTGCAGAAAAGAGCCATACGATCCATTTATTGTTTAAACTTCCGAGCATCGCTAAAAGAGAAATTTAAAGAGATCAATATTCTGACGATTTATAGTCAGTATATATTCGGTAACATAATGTATGTTCGTAAAAACTTGCACAGGTTCCGTAGGTTGGGTGACATTCACAATAGGAACACCAGGTTCAAAAATAAACTAGCCATTACGGGCTCTAGGTTAGCAAAAGTGAGTAAATCTTTCATTGGAGACGGTGTTCGCTTTTATAACAATTTGCCTGAGGAACTAACCCTTTTACCAGACACTAAATTTAGATTTTTAAGCTATTGCATAGCTTTTATCGCGGGCCTAGGCCAGCGCGGCGACCGAATGAAGAAATTTCTTAACGAAAATTAATGATTTTAATCTGATAATTACGTCTAAACGAGTACTGCTTACGATTCGAAAAAAATATATGTTAAACAAGAACATTTTCCTAATATTCTTAGATTTGAATATTTTAGATTTTGTTTATATTACATAGTGTAATTAATTTGTGAAATTAGGTCTAACCGAACACAAAAACGACTACTACGCAAATACTACCTGGCGTATTATTATGAAAACTGCACCATTTTAAAGATAATTTAATTATCTATCTTTTTATCTACGATTTTTTTTGAATAATCCGTTTTTTTTGCTTTATCGAATAAAAAATTCGTGCGCGGCGCTCTATCGAAAGACGTTTAAATTATTCCGAATCATTTGCTTCCGCAGATGATTCGGAATAATTTCAACGTTTTCCGATAGAGCGCAGTTATCTGATTAAATAAATAATTAATGTAAATGAAACGCAATTAAATAAATAAATAATTGTAATTGCATAAGTTGTTAAAAATGCTATGCAATAGCTTTACCGCGGCAGTCCCCGAGTGCCACACGTATTTTTTTTTTAAAGATACTTTGTGCTCTAAAGGCTATTATAAAATTGAAGATTTTTAAGCGATACATTGGTCTGGTCAAGTCGTTTTTGTTTAACTTAGCTATGAAAACCATTTGTAAAGTGTTATTATTATTATTATTATTACTATTACGTAAAGCCATTGATTATATACCTAGTGTAGTAGGTAATCAATGGTAAAGCCTACAAGCAAGGCATAAATGTCTAGAAACATAAAACGTTCGGAAGGTACTGTAAGTCTACTTCGAATAAAATCTATCTATCTAAGTTCTTTCAATATAAATATGTAATGTAGATAGGTATATAGTAATTTCATCCTACATATGTGCCATAATGAATGTAAATAAATAGGGGCCTGTAATTCGATTTTTCACCGGAGCCCAGTTTTCTATAGTTACGCCACTGCAAACAACGGCAATTTCTGGATTGTAAATTATTTTTATTTTGCGCTCTTGCACTTAAATGTGTATGTAAGCGATAAATAAATAAATAAATAAACGTTCTACTATGTATAAGTAGACCTTGCTTCAACGACGTAACCACACGACAAAGTACTCACCGCCTCACTCCAATTATTTACAAGCTAATAATATCGAGTACAAGATTATAAATTTGCAAGCAATATGATTTCCTGCTGGTCGCTCTGGGAGCTCGCCTTACCAAGACAACAGGAAAACGTTTCCGACTTACGTCACAGAAACGGTATAATTTACATTGAAATTGTAAAACGCGTGCCAATATGCAGTAGGAACTTGGAAGGAAACAGATCGCTTTAGATTGTAACGTAGTTGGTACCTGTTTTGCGATGACAAATTTAAATTAACGTAACGCTTTATCTGGTTTCTTTTTTTCAAACTGACGTAATATTATTTGATCGAATGTATTATTATTGTTTATTTAAAATTACATGATTGTCTACAACGCCAACGCTTGCCATATGCGTCGTAATCACAAAATTCGAAGATTTACGACCTGCTTAAACTGGACATATAATTCAGATGTCAAGGTGAACGTGAAACAATAATTATTTTAGTAACTTTGTTAAAAACTTCATAAACATATATTTTTTAACGTTGCTCTACTCCCCTCCCATTTTACTTTCCTGGTGGGCTATTCTTGAAAGAATTTTCATGCCATATTTGCCTTTGGTCCATTTGATTAACATAAGCCATAGACAAATTTCGCATGCATTTTCTTCTTAAGTATAGGCCCTCTGGCAAGGAAAGTATAGTGAACTGTGTGCCTGTTGGTGTGTATTCCTCCACGATAGCGCCCAAACGCTTCATCCGATTGAGCTGAAATTTGGCATGGAGGAACCATTTGCAACGTCACCAAAACTTCGGGTGCTACAAACTTTGCGCGGTAAATTCGTTTCTATCTTATTTAAAAAATCATTTGATCATTGCAAGAGTTTAAAAGAGGAGAAGCGTTAGGGGAGAGGGGTTGGGGGGTCGTTTAAGGGAAGGGGGTGCGGGATGGGGTTAGGGGGGAATTGGTAGAGGGTTTGGTGGCTGGGGGAGGAGGGGGGGGCGGTAAGGGGGGGGGGTTGTTGGGGGAGGAGTTCAGGGAGACGGATTGTAAGGGGGGTTGTAGGGGGAAGGTGGGGTTGTCTGCTTGTCGGGAAAGTCTTGGGGTGACACAACCGGTTTTTTAAATATTGCCATGCCAAAATAAACGTGGTATATATCGAAATCTTAGCCTGCTTGGGATTTATAGCCAAAAGACCACTAAATTGTTTACATTTGATTATTAGTTCTATAATTAGTAAAAACATTCATCGTTACTATGCAATCATTTCATGGTAATGTGTTTTTTGAGACGACCTGCAAATCTGCAGATGTCCCACTGTTGTAGTGAGTTTTTGGTTAAGTACCTGTTAATTCCGCATCTCTTGCTAAGGTTAAATATCTCTCTTTGACATTAAAGTCTTCGTGAAAAAAAAAAAACTTTATTTCCTTTTAATAATTATACGAACTTTACAGAAATAAAATGATTGCTCCCCGTAGGTTCAACATAATATTTTCCAAATTAATATGAAGGGTCACGGGGAAAAACAATCTGTCAATATTTTTTGTGAAAATGAGATACTAATGCCATCTTGTGGCTTGTTCCTAAACGAATCGAACCATAACTGATTTTTGGAAAGATAGATTTAGCCAGAAGACTGTGACGGGAAAGACTGATCAAGGTCATGCGGCGAAGGTGATTTTCATCATCACGATACGAGGAATAAATCCAATCTCCAATCTCCACATAAACCGACAGCGACTTAGCAAAGTGCGATACAGTTTTATACACCAAAATTTGTCCTTCTATAATAAGATTCCAGAGAAAATGAAAAGCCTTGGAGAGGACCAATTTAAAAAGTTATTTATAAATAATTTGGTAAGGAACCCAATTTATGGTATAAGGGAATTTGAAAATTCCGAGTTTATTTTCCATGTTGATAATTAGCAAAATTTGTAAAATTTTAAATATAACGGAATTATGATAGCTGTCATTCTAATTCTCATATAATTTAGTATAATCTATTTATGTTTAAAAAATACGAAGGCATATTGCTGGATTGACAATAAAATTATTTTACGTTAATTATTCTACATAGAATTTGCATTTCTATTTTAATATATTACTCTCTCTTACTTGTATACTTGTATAATGACATTAGTATATTGAATATAATATTACAGTCATGACAACTATCATGATAGTAATATTTAAATTTTAAGCATTTAATTTTGTGATGCATCCAAGTGTAGGAATGCCTATCTACTGGAGTAGTTGATTATATTGTATTGTATTGTATTGTGGAACTTGATTAGTCTTTTCAGTTAGGTCCAGAGGTGGAACCTAGATGACCCTCCGGTTGACGCTAAGGAGGAACTGTGATGGGAAATACCTTTTCGCTTTTTCTGAGTGAGAGAAGGGGAGAGTGAGAAGTTTAGCGTGCGTGGGGGGTTGTCTGCTTGTCGGGAAAATCTTGGGGTGAACAACCGATTATTTGCACATTTTTGCTTGCCTCTCCGCATTAATTTCACTATCATCTCACTTCATATCATCTCACTGTTTAGCATGGCGATATATTACTGATCATTTGTGGTTGTCGACTAGAACAGGTGAACCCGTCACCCCAGGAAGTGTTAACGATAATGGTCGTTGGATCTCCCGTGAGGTGAGCGTAGAACAATTTGTGTACGATACAAATCTACCGTCCAGCAAAAACCACGAACCCGCCAGAGGCTAACGACTTACGGTGAGGCACTAGGAAGGTAAGCCAATGGGATTACCTCGCCCCCTGGCTACCAGTTTTGGTAAGATATCTCCGTCTGGAATTAACCTTCAGGATATCTCCCTCCTCCCGACTGGTTACGGGACCGAAGTCGCTTACGCGGCCTCTAACTGTTGTATTTCAACGGTAATTTAATAAGAATTCATCGCGGACCTGGGCGTCCTTTGCCCGCCATAGCACTCGGGATCGGGTGGCCAATAGGTCGTTTCATTAATGGCATGAAATTTTAACAGGTCAACATCCACCCCCGCTGCTTAGGAGTAGTTAGGAGACAGTATATTTCCATAGTCTCCAGACTCCTTTAGCAATTAGTCAGAGTGCACAACCGATTAGCGTAGCCGAACAGTGTGCAAACCGTCCGGTAGCGCCGAGAGGCAACCCCACCAGGAGAAACCGATCCACCAGCCGTGAGGCCTAGACGCGAGAGTCTTACCCGGGGTAGCCTTCCACAAAAGGAGGCTCCCGAATAGGAGCTGAGTTGGGCTGTTCCGAGAACTTATTGGATCTTATGGTCCAAGCTGCACGAAACCATTCGTTACCGATCAGATTTTCTTTTTATTTATTAATTTTGGATATAAGGTTTACGCTGTAAGAATTTTCTAATGGTCGGCTTATTTCATAGTTATCATGGCTATAGCTGGCGTTCCAACACGTGACTGGCCGCGATTCGCGATCAACTCGTGATAAGATTTCAGCGTGGAATTACAATAAGCACCCGGCCTTTCCACTGCTTTCCCTCGTCGTTGCGCAATAATTCCTCGCAAATTGGGCTTTTTGCGACGCGTTACGTTAACGTTGAGTGACTTTTTTTTAACGCGGTTCCTCGGCCATTAGCTGCTCAACGACTGACACGCAAATGGCTTCGCTCCACGCAAAAACGCATCCGCCGAGCACGACATTTTCAAAGTTTCAAGACCGCGCTGTCGAACATCGTATTCGCAATAGACCGGGAGCTCGATGCATTAAACCATATTTTAGAAACATAAGAAAAATAAAAATCCCATAATGACTCCAGTAAAGGCGGTGAAAAACGCCCTGAAAAAAAAAACGGTTGTGTCACCCCAAGACTTTTCCGGCAAGTAGCCAAAGACTCATTTCATCTGAATATTTAATTCATAAATAAAATCAATGAGTCCCTCTCGCCCTCTCGCGGTTCGTTTCTCGCCTAAGGGCGGGGTTGGGCTGAGCGCAAACAGATGGCGCTATTATTAGTTTAAAATGTATGGCGAAATCATCTCGTATCACCTCATATCACCTCGAGAAAAAAAATTGCGCGTTAACAATACTTTCTCTCCTCGTCGGTTGGCGGGCCGGGAAAGGAAAAACTGCATGTGTTGCAGTTTTTCCTGCAATCATATTTTGTGCTATCGAAAGAAGAGTATTTATTACCCAGTAAGTACAGTATAGTTGTAAACGATTTCTGTTGGCGAGGATCAGGATCAGGATGTTATAAAGACTGTTGTCGCCTTGTCACCCCGAAACGAGTCTCAAAGATTGACGAAATCTACTGATCCTGTTCCGCCACAGCCCGACAGAAGCCTTCATCAAACGGCGAGGACACTGGCAAGACTGTGGGGCCTCTCGCCCCTGTCTGCCAGATTTGGACGGATTTGTGTATCAAGTGTGGTGTGGTCAAGTGTCTGGTCTGGTCTGGTTCCAGATTCAAAGTCGCTCTCGGGACACGTATTTTTTTCGATACTTTTTGGTCTCGAGTACTTTTGTTTCGATACCGATCGTTTTGTACTCGATACTTTTTAAATCGATACTTTGACTCACTGAGTACTTTTTGGCAAGTATCATATCGAATAAATATTATGAATGTTTTTTTTTTAAACTAGGCTTTATGACTTATGTGTATGCCTGCCAGTAAAAAAAATAACAAGATGGATTGCTTCATTTATTTGCTATGGTACACAGGAATTTGAACTTTATTGGTTGAAAATAAAGTTTATTATGCTATCGTCTTTGGATTGAGGTTCATTCACTCAACTCAACTTTCACCAGTGTTGCCAATTTAGCGATTTTGTCGTTAGATTAAGCGACATTTTGACACTAACAGCAACTTTTTATTTTGGTTTAGCGACAAAAAAAACTAGCGACTTTTCTAGCGCCTTTTTGATGTGGTATTTCGATTATCATTATTCATTTTTTCTTACCAACACCGGCAACATCGGTCTCCTCCGAACGTTTATTTTCAAAGGCAGGCAGTACTTACCTTTGGACAATAACAAAAACACGAAACCGATTAGCGCCAAAATGGCTAAATAAACTTCTATTTTTAAATGATTGCATAAGGAAGAGTGGGAAATTTAATAATGTTTAAAGAAATAATTTATAATTAATAAACGTTGATTTGTAAATTTATATATTTTTAAAATATTTTATTGTTATAAGTGCCTACCATTTGATTGGCCAATTCCTGTGCGCATTTATATAGTCAATGTCCACAATTCCACAGTAATAAAACCAAACACAAGAAAAGTGCCGATATTTTGGGGAATGGCTTTTTATAAATTACTGATTCATTATAAAAACCCGATAATTTAACCAAAGATATCAATAACAACATTCAATTATTAGTGCCATTTATCGCATTTTTTATATAGGTAGTCTGATTACAACACAGAAGTAATACGGCGAGTTAGAATGACATCTATTAGTCTATCTGAACTTAAAAGTACCTAATTATTACATATTTGAAACCTGTATCTATATAAATAAAAATGAAATGCTGTTCGTTGGTAACCGCATATTAGGTTGAACGGCTAAACCGATTTGGCTAATTTCTATTTTAAAATGTTCGTAATAGTCCAAATGAGGTCCTAGCGGAAAGGAAAATTGGAAAGGTTGCCTGGAAAATTGGGGAATTCGGGAAAAACTGAAAGTGCTCTTTTACTTCTCACGATTCGAACGATGGATATCCGTAATTCTTTTTTTGAATAGGACCGACATATTTATTAAGTTGCAACATACACCAACATATCTATTAGGTTGATTCTTTTTTTTTGTTTTGATCGCTATTCTCTCAGGATGGAAACATTTCAATAAAAGTAAAGTAAAGTAAAAGGTATTTATTTCCAATACAACCATACAATTGTGTAGGAATGACAGTAATTAATCTTAAATTAGTTACTCAATTTAGACAAGAGATGATATACAATATATAGTTTTAAACTTACCAATTTACAAAAACATAGACTAAATGATAACAGTTTACAACAAAACAATTAACGGTAAATAATATGTATTAGATTAAATGGGTAGATACGGGTGTATTTTCAAAATATTTTAAGAAGTCGTTATGGGCATACATGTTGATTTTAAGCAGATAGTCTCGGATGGATCTCTTGAAAATATCGATGTTTTTAATTTCTTTTAATCTTTCGGGCAATTTATTGAAAAGTTTGAGGCCTAAGTATCGACTAGTCGCCTGGAACTTGGCAGTACGTGCTACGAACGGTTGGAGATACAGGGTTTTATTCCTGGTGTCATGCCGATGTACTTCCTCGTGGGATATGGCCGAGCTCTTATTGCAATAGAATTCGCAAAGAGCTTCTTGAGCAAAAATCGCATATACGGTCAATATCCCTAGTTTTTGGAAGTGTTCACGACATGACTGCCGTGGACCAATACCTACTATCGCACGTATGGCTCTTTTCTGGAGAGTGAATACACTGTTGATGTGTGCTGCATTACCCCATAAAAGAATACCATAGCGCAGGTGTGACTCAACTAGCGCGTAATAGGCCGATATTACTTCAGTTCTCTCCAAACAATTTCTGATGCGTAATAGAGCATAGCAGGCTGACGAAAGTTTTGATTTAACATGCTCTATATGTAGATTCCATGACATCTTTGCATCCAGATGTAGTCCAAGGAATTTAACTGATTCCGCAAGTTCAACCGGGTAGTTAACTTTTATAGATGATGTCTTGCTATTAAAATTTAAAATAACAGTTTTAGACATATAATAGAATGAATTAAAACTGAAAAAAAAATCTGGAAGATCTTGAGAAAAATACGGAGGGAGGGGGTTGGGGAGGGTGGTGTTTGTGGGGGGTAAAGGGTTGAGGGGGGAGTTTGGGGGGAGTTTTGGGGGGTTAAGGGGAGGGCCTAGGGTTTTGTCGAGGGAGAGCGGGGGGGGGGAGGTTTGTCTAATTGCCGGGAAAGTCTTGGGGTGTCACAAACTATGTTTACATATTCCAATAGCTTTTCACAAATTCACAAAACGATCACAAACAAATTTATCGAAATTTGGACAGGACAATGTCTGTCGGGTCAGCTAGTATCAATTAAAAATAATACATTTTTATGTAAAAAAATACTAAAATAATAAGAGCTATGATTTGAAAATTCGTTTGTTATTATATAATGATTTTGTTTCGAGATAGGATACCGTAAAAAGCTTGTTTAGAGTGCTATCTGAAGTGAGCCGACATACTGTTATACCATGAACTCCGCCATAACTAACATAATAGAATATTAATAATTTTTTGAACTATGAGTGCCATCTATACGTTGCGTTTCATAGTAAAATACCAGTTACCAAATCGTAGTACTGCATTGGGTCATCTAATATGCTATATAATAAATGGTTGCGTTGGCAATACGAAAACTGCAAATACCCAGGAAACATTGGACTAACAGAGACAGTTCGATTATTATGAAATCAGAAATTACTCGATTGTAAAATTGTTATTGTTCATATGCGGTAGTATGTTTAATTATTGCCTGTGAATCGATTTGTCCAATCGATTTTTAAACAGCACGCACAGCACGTTGTCACGCTATCACGCTTGATTCGGCGTCATCGCAAAAAGTTTTCATTTAATTAAAATACTATTGCAGATGCTTTAGTCTTGATATCCTTATATTATTTATTTGCATTAAAAGTTATTAAATTTTTTCAAATTAATTTCAATGAGTGCAGCCTTTTGCTGATTGTGACCCTTCCCTTTGCCCTTGCGTATTATGCGTAAAGCTAGGTTAGTTAATTAATAGCGAGCGATTCGACTATACTAGAATAGGGCTTCATTGTTGTAAAATTATTCATCCTAAATAAATCAGCTTAGCGTAATATTTAGGCTTAGATTTAACCTAAGGCTTAGGTTTAACCTAATATTTAAGCTTAGGTTTAACCTGTTAACTTTATTATTGGGCAAAATTGAGGTATGGGTAGACAATTATGGATAGAAACGTCTTTTTTTATTTTTTTCGAAAATCAGGTAGGTTTTCGAAAAAATGTGTGCGTTTGCTTATTTTTAAAATTGCCGCTTTACCCCAAACCCAGCATTACATGATCGATATTCGGTATTTTATTTTTTATTTACAATCACCGGATAGACTGTCACATTCGATCGTCACGGTGAAAGTTTACATTGAATAGAGCGAGATTACCATTTTTCAATAAATGCTGATTTGAACCATGTAAATCGCTGTTATGAAAGTTCCGGCGTCATATTATTATTGTCAATTCGATGCGTAGGTATTGAGTTGATTGAACGTCTCTCGTGAGACTGTAACTACGGCGGAGCCGCGGGCACAGCGACTCGTGTTTCATTACCGCGTGTACAATTTATTGTAATTGCACCATCGTTACCATAATATCACATAAATATCAAATGGCAAAGGATATTTATTTGTTTAAAAATTAAGGAAATATCTGCGTAACTGACTATCCTTGTGATGAACAGATAATCCACAGTCTATGTAATTACCATCAACGGAGTGCGCAATAATTTACTAGGAAGCTAATAAAGCTCAAAACCAGACGTGTCTCCGTGAGACAACGCTTGCAAATAAGTATAATGTTACGCAGCCATTCATCCGCTGCAAGGTCTTTGGTGGAAAACAATATTTTTTTTATGTCACGAGGTGAATACTTAATAGTATAGTAAAAAGATACAAGGGCAGATTTGCATCTGTATGAGCCTGTCGTGAATCTAAACTTTAATGTCAGTTATGACTAAGAGACGAGAACCAAAAAGTCACTTCATTTTATGTCAAAAATAAATATTGTATATCGTCAATCTATATGTGTCGATCCATACTTTTGCATTCATCTCTAGTAGAATTCGAGAGCCAAAATGATAGAGAATTCGAGAGTCTCTTGTTTTGGTTGTCGGTTACGTTTAATGCTGTCCTATGTGTGTATATGTCGGCATTCGCTTTATTTATGACCTAAGAAAGTATAACCATATTACGGTGTACAGACGGAGACTACACTGGCAGACGACCCGAGAAAGGAGCGATAAGAGAGTCCTCGGTTTGATCTTCCGAATCTTGGAGGGGGCCACTCCGAGCTATCTCACAAGTAGGTTTAATGCTTTATCAGCTCACGGGCGCTCTCTGAAATTTGAAGACAACCTACTGCTCTCGATTCCTGGTCATAGTAGTGATTTATACTCGCACTTCTTCTCCGTACATGGAGCCCATCTCTGTAATGCTTTACCCACACATTTAAGGACAGCAAGGAGTTTGTATTTGTTTGTATTTGCTTTAAACGCAGGCTCAAAGAACACTAACACGCGCTTATAAATTTATCTCTCCCCCTCCCCCCTTTCCTGCGTCAATGTAGGTTTATTGCTTCCTAGAAAAATAATTTATGTTTAATTTTCTGCTGGATTTTAGTGTTAGATGCATTTGATACATGCTGCCTTTATAAGTGTTTTTAATACAAGTTTCATAAAAAAGAAAGTGTGAGTCAAATATAGACTTTAGGTCCGAGATATACCTGGTGTCGTTGTCCGTATACAGTCGTCATTTTTGGTTGAACCTGGTCTTTGTGTCTAGTGTGTGTTTGTGATCTGGTTTTTTTTGTATCCATATTTCTCATGAGGTCCCTCCCATCCATGAAGGTTCCTCGCATAGTTGGCGTTTAGTGACACTTCATTAGCGCCAAAAACTCGACTTAAGAAAGTGATGGTGAAAGAATTATCTCGATGTCTCGAAAACCATTTTTAAGTATTATGTTTTGATATCCAAAAATTAGCTTGTTCGCGGGAAGTAGCTTTGCTTTGCGGAGATTTTAAACTCGATTTTTTTTTCAAAAGCTTTGGGAATTGGATATTGGAGTAGATATAATATTATGCGACATTTTTCCGTTATTTTCGCATTCATGACTTAAAAAAAAAGTCTATTAAAAACTCATTTTCAAGTTTTAAAAATATTTATTCACTATATTTTTCTAATGTACTTTGTAATTTCTAATGTAGTTTCTAATGCCTACCTTTTATTAGGGCAAAATTTTAATTACCAAGCCCATGGTAGGTTTTAACTACTTGTTATTATTTTGGGAGATCTTAACATCAGATTCAGGTCAAACGCAACCGCTTCCAATAGCCAGACATTTTTATTGTCCTGGGAAATCCGAGAACACAAATATGGTAAGTGGTCAAAACTTATTAGCGTTTTGCTTTATGGAGGCTTACACACTTTTACAGAGATGACGATTTATTGTAACTATAACGACCTGAAACTCTTTGTTTTTGAGTTATTTAACATATAAAAATTCACGTTCACAATATAAATAACAAATACATATACTATATATGTAATTAAGTATGTGTATGCAAATGTATATGTATATGTATATTTTAAATACGAGTTCTTTCGTGTTCGAGGATTCCATTTTATAGGAAAACTCGCACGGATAAGATGTTATAAATTCTGCCATAACACGCGGCCGATCGCCATTACAAATCCAAGCGGTCCGAGACGTCGGTTGTGTCCGCTCGGGCAAAAGTAACGGCTTCATTTGCGTTACCGATAACCGAGTGATAAAATTATAGCGCCTTTCGTAAAGGTATAGCGATTTTTGTGCAAACCGTGCGGATCGCCGCGATTCGCGACGCGCACGCTCCTTGAAACAGCGCGAAAAAAGCAACACAGTGATTTTTCGCGGTTGGCGGCTATTTTTAAAGGAAAAATGCGGGTTCTGGTGTGTTTGGTGAGTGCGAGGCGGTGATTATTGATTTATAGGCAGTGGTATTTTTTTATTTATCCTTTTGTAGATTTATCGGAATGGGTAATTATATTTTTAACACATCATATCTGAATTATTATTGAGTGAGAATAGTAAAATTGAGTGGTGAAAGAAATTTTCTGCTGTCGAAAATGATATTTTTTACACGACTGCCCAACAAAAAAGAAGTATAATATATTTAGGGTTCATCTAAGTAGGTATGTTGTTCGTTTGTTTATTCCACCATAACTTCTAAACGCTTGAACCAATTTAGAAGTATGTGGTATTGTTATAATAGTTATGTTATCCCGAGTGTCGTACCATAGGGTGCATTAACAGTCCAAATATCAAGTAAATAGTTGTCTAAATGTACAAATCTCCAAATGTCAATAAATCAACATGGATATATCGTGTTTAGTGTCAAATAAAAGGCCTGATTGAGTACATTCTGAAAATATACGAGGTGAGATTTTATTAACCGGCATCCTTCAAAGGGGCGAATCAGTACGAGCAACTGAACATCTTTTGATTTAAAAATATGGGAAAAACAAAAAAAAAGATTTTTGAAAAATATTTTTTTTTGTTACTTAGGTAACTCAGTATTCAGTATTCAGTATTCAATTTATTCATTCATAATATACAAAAAAAGCATGAATTATCAAATAAAGCTAATTATCGCATATGAGAATTCGTCAGTTGCTAGTAATATATTAATATTAGTAGATATAAAACTATTAAAGCATAAATATTAATTCGACACGGCAGACAAATAAAATGAAAAGAGCTGAATCTATGTACATGAGTATACATATAAAATAGATAATTATTATAAAAACATTAATAGTCATCTTAGGCACTTACAATAAATAATCACACAATAGAAAGTATCAAAACAAAAATGGAAAAACTGTTAAATAAAAGTTTGACAAGCGTTTGAGCGAGTTGCGCCATCTATCGGTAGGTAAAATATAGCTAATAAATGATATTAGCGATATGGTGCATGATGCTCAACGCTTTTTGTTCAGAAAAAAATCAAAATAAAAAAATGTATTTTTAAGCTATTGCATAGCTTTTATCGCGGGCCTAGTAGGCCAGCGCGGCGACCGAATGAAGAATTTTTTTAACGAATATTAAGGATTTTAAACTGATAATTACGTCTAAACGAGTACAGCTTACGATTCGAAAAAAATACATGTTAAACAAGAACATTTTCCTAATATTCTTAGCTTTAAATATTTTAGATTTTGTTTATATTACATAGTGTAATTAATTTGTGAAATTAGGTCTAACCGAACACGAAAACGACTACTACGCAAATACTATCTGGCGTATTATTATGAAACCTGCACCATTTTAAAGATAATTTAATTATCTATCTTTTTATCTACGAATTTTTTCGAATAGTCAAGGAATAATAGCCGTTTTTTTTGCTTTATTGAATAAAATTCGTGCGCGGCGCTCTATCGGAAGACGTTTAAATTATTCCGAATCATTTGCTTCCGCAGTCGCAAATGATTCGGAATCATTTCAACGTTTTACGATAGAGCGCAGTTATCTGATATCAGAAAAAATAAAATAAATAAATATTTATAATTGCATAAGTTGTTAAAAAATGCTATGCAATAGCTTTACCGCGGCAGTCCCCGAGTGCCACACGTATTTTTTTATCAAAAGTCGCTTACTTGATCGTACTGATTCAACCTCTCCAAGGATGTCTGGTAATACAAAATCACCCTGTATATGTAATAATATGTATCTATAAATACACAAACCACAAATATTTCATTAAAAAACAGTAAAAAAAACAATAATACTTTTTGTAATGGCAGTCATATTTTCATTCCTTTAATATATTCACTTATTAATCTAAATTGCTGCTGACTATTGGTATGAAAGATCATTTATTTTGTTATTATATTAGGTGCCGAAAGTCGTAAAAATAATAGAGGTTTCCTATTATCAGCCCCGGATCTAAGATTTTTCGGGCCCGGACAAAAACACTGGGGTCCCTCCCAACTAGCATTTAAGATTGCTGATTTAAAAAAACTTTAAACACAAATACACTGGGTGGGATTTGATGTGACCGGGTAATAAGAACCTATATATAGGTACAAGTTTTTATTACCTATTTGCTAATACATTTTCCTTATGTGTGACAATAATATAGAATACATACAATCAGTGTAGACAACGCACAAGCCAGACTGTACACACACCTTCAATACTTGGGTCCCAGCAAATTTTACTATCTAATCTTGCTACAGCTTTACATCACCTAATGATTATAGTAACACGTTTGATAGAATAGTTGTTACGGAAACCAACGCGATTTACTCGCATACCGAGACAGCCACATAAAACCGATCGTCTTTTGACGTTCGACGGTTCAGGTTTATTTGGTCCGCTTGTGTAGCCCCGTCCCCTTCTGTGTATGAGGTGATTTTTTCCTAGACACGAAGGGAATCCCCTGACAGATACATCACACACACTGTGCACGCGTTCAAAAACCAAGTTAGGATGCGTTCCAAAATCAATGAACACGCGCCGTGAATGCTACGCGATTTAGTGAAACAATTATTTTCAAATACATGAATTTGGCGCCCCCTAGAATTGCCGCCCGGGGCAGGTACTCCGGTTTGCCCCCTAGATCCGAAGCTGACTATTATTATACAGTCTGTTCTTTCCTAACATCATCAAACTCTGTCAGCAAAACTGGTGGTGAACAAACTTGGTGGTAAACGTGCAGCTTGGGCCACAAGATCCACTTCGTTCACGGATCGGCTCAACTTACGATTCAGCTCCTATTCAAAAGCCTCCTCGAGTGGAAGGCTACCCCGGGTATGACTCCCGTGTCTCAGGCCTCAAATCTGGTGGACCGGTTTCTCCCGGCGGGATTGCATCCTGGCGCCACTGGACGGTTCGCGCACCGTTCGGCGAAGCCAATCGGTTGTGCATTCTGACTAATTGCTGAAGGAGTCTGGAGACTATGGAAATATACTGTTTCCTATTGAAATGACCTTGGGCCACTCGATCCCGCGTGGCACTACGCCCAGGTACGCGATAAATTCTAACTGAATTACTGCTGTATTACAACAGGAAGAGGTCGCGTTAGCGACTTCGGACCCGTAACCAGTCGGGAGGAAGGAGGTATCCTGAAAGTTAATTCCAGACCGAGATATCCTGCCAAAACTGGTAGTTAGAGGGCGAGGCTGCCCGCTGGGTACCTTTCCCGGTGCCTCGCCGTAAGGCGTCGGTCTCTAATGGGTTGCTAGTGAACTAGACAGTAGATTGTCTCGTCCCCAAGTCTTCTACGCTTATCCCACGGCTGAAAGAATGATTATATATCGTTATACCAGCCAGTAGGGTAGACCGGGGTCGGTAGTAACAGGGAACGGTTGTAACACCACTAATAACTCGAGTGTCGTTACCTCTAAGTCTATACTCCCCGCAGAAGAAAGAAGGGGGTTTCGTGTCTGAACCAGCTCGGCAGTATGCCGCGGGACTACGTGCGCGACGGTTGTCTGTGGGAGGTGACATTGTGTTTGACAGACTAAAAGTAAGTTTTTTCGTATTCACTATTTTTGAAATATTTTCATTATTTTATAAAAATATCGTTGCTTGTTAGTATGTCTAGTTTCCTTGATTATTTCACCTTTGATTGGAGTATTAATTCGTTGTATATTTAAGGTAATTTTGAAGTTAGGTGCCATTTTATAAGAAACATGTGGCTGGGGACAGTAGTAACAAAATCCCTGGGGTAATTTGTAACGTTATAACTGACCCCATTTGTTGGTTTAAGATATTTTATTATGTGATTTTTGATTGGTAGATGCCAAGACAACGAGTGAAGAAGACCACGCGCGGTTCCAGTGACATATCACAGTATATGGATGCATACGAAGAGATGAAGAATGGAAAATCTTTGCGTGCAACTGCGCTGCAATACGATGTATGCTACGTGTCACTTCGAAGATATAAACTCAAGAGGGAAGCTGCTGGTGAAGAAGTTCTAATGGGATACAGAGCTCCTAACAGGGTTTTCTCTGATACGCAGGTGAAAGAATTGGCCAAGTATCTGATACGATGCGCCGACATAAACTACGGTCTGAGTACAAAGGAAGTAAGAAAATTGGCTTACGAGCTACGGCACACGAAGAGTGCACCAAGGGGGACAGAAACTACTTGTGCCATAATTGTGAGTCTGATTAATTATAATTAGATTAGGAATTTTGTTTTATGGAAGTTTTGGTATTTTAGTTTCTTACATTTTACGGAATCTCGGAAATTATATGATTTGTATGGTTTAATTTTGCATTTCAAGAAAATTTGTATTTTTTAAATGTAGTTTTCTCGCTAGGTAAAGGGTTCTTTACCATTTTTCTTAATAAATCTGATTACATTAAACGTTTTTTTATTTTTTTCGCATGTGTTACAACTAACCCCACCTAGTGTTACAACTAACCCTTGACCCGGGACAGTTGTAACATTTCGCCAATTTTTTCTTTTACATAATCTAAGCGTTTAGCCAGAGAGAAGGAATTCCTAGTATAACGTAATTTTGTAAACGATTAAAGAAACTATATACAACATAAGTCGTTTTCGACATAACTATTTCAAAGCGCCTTTTGCAAGACAATAAAGTAAAAATGTTACTTTTGACCCCGGTCTACCCTAGTAGTCGACACCGCCCTACTGTTCATATACCAGTGCTTAATGTATGCCAGGCAGAACCTAACAGAGGAACAACATGCCGACGTTCACTCTCACCATACCCGCGGTAAATCCCTTTTACGCATACTCTGAATAGTCGACACCGCCCTACTGTCAGCAAAACTACGTCAAAATCCATCGTCAAAAAACCTATAAACTACGGGTATATTTCCGTCGATTTAGATTTAAAAGGCCTAAAAATTAATTTTGGAAAAAATATGTGTTAATTTTTACTCAACTGCCACGTTATTTTTCAGCGAATATCTACGAAACTACTAACAATAAAAAATTATGATTTGTTAATATGATTTTCGTAGATATTCAGCGAATATCTACGAAAATACTAACAATAAAGTTTAATTTAATTTAATTTAAAGCAATTCTCAAATACTTGTAATATCACAATTTGCAATTTAAAACATCAAGTAAAATAATTTGTAACTAAATTACTTAATCCACAGTAAGAAATTAAACTCAATTATTAAATGGTGTTTACTGTAATATTTCGCCTAACTAAGCAAAACTTGTGCTTAGGCGGACATTCTAAAACATACTCGTAGAGGTAAATTAATTAATGTGTGAATACGGTAAAAAAATGTTAAACTCTAATAGAAAATTTATTTAATATATAGTTATAGTAAAAATTAAAGAAAAGGAGATTACATCGATTAAATATTCAAAATCAGAAATAAAAAATTAAATAACTAAAAATAAGAGTAGTTAAAAATATAGTAATAAAAACAGTATAAAATATTTATATTGTCACAAATTCATAATAGTCATTTATTAAAAATAATAATGATAATAATAAAAATACAAAAACAAGCAATAAACTTATAATATTAAATTAAATAATAACGTGAGTTTTCTAAAGTTATGAGATAAAAGAAACATAAAAAGAAGATTATAATAGCTATAATATCAAAATCACAAATAAGTAACTCAAATTAATGAAAAAAGAATAGGTAAAATTATCAGAAACACGTCAGTCAATAAATAATCATAATAAAATTCATTAAATTGTTTGATAGTTAATAAATAATTATAAAAAAAATGATCAAATTGTTTGATAGTTAACAAATAATCACAATAAAATTTATTAAATTGTGGCAATGGAAATTATAAAATTGAAAGACTATATCTATAGTAATCATAATTATACTTAATGGAGCAGCAACTATGTAGGTAGGTGGTATAATTAGATGCTATGGTCGTTTGATCATGCTATGTAGATTTTTTGTACCTATGCCAGTTCTTGTTTTTTTTATATAAAACAGGACCTCGGACAGATGCAATTAAATATTGCACATACACTATCATTAGAGGTAATGATAAAAATATAAAGCAGATAATTAAGAAGATTAATAATTGTTTAGTGCCCATACGGAAATAAGGCGAAATTTATGTATTTTGAGTCCAGAAAAGCCCTAAAGTTTGATTTGGCGGTGTCCTCGGCAAGCATTCCTTTATTTTGGTACGGGGTTACATTTTAGAGACATTTACGTTAGACTAGCGCTTTCCAATGTTTATTGTTTAGGACTTAGGACAAGTGTGATCAGGAGAGACCGTTGTTAGTACCTGGGAGCTAATGGGCCCTTGCTGAGTTGGCCACGAAGACCCATTCTGTTCAGGGTTGGTCACACTCACGGGTCAACACCCATCCGACGGCCTCCACGCATGAAGTGCGAGCCTGGGTAGAACTCTAGCCTTAGGGTTAGTTTCCCCTAGGAAACAACCTTCTGGCGCTCCTGGACGGTCTGCGCACCGTGCGGTATAAGCCAATCGATTGCGCACTCTGACTAACATCTTGCGGTGTCGACTACAACGGGCGAGCCCGTCACCACATGACGTTTTAACGATTAGTCGTTCTGTCGCCCTGCAGTGAACGTAGAAGACTTTGGACAGTACAATTCTACGTCCAGCTACGTCACAACCCGTGAGAGTCCAACGCCTTACCGCGAGTGAGCCAGGAATAAACTCTCGAGGAAAATACTCGCGCCCTCACTTCCAATTGTGACCAGATTTCTCCGGTCTCACGATTGGTTCCGAGTTCGAGGTCGCTTGCGCGGTCCTCTCCCTTACGAAGCGGTGAAACGGAGTGCACCGAATCTTAAGCGGACCAAGGCGTCCTTTGCCCGACTCTGAACCGGGATCGGATGGCCAATGGTCATTTCAAGAGCAGTCGCCGTAAGGTAGACAACTACCCCCGCTCTATAGGAAACAATACAGTTCCCAGACTCCCCCGATTGTTAGTCGGAGAGCACAAACGATTGGCTTGCGCCGCTCGGTGCGCAGACCGTCCAAGAGCGCCAGAGGATTGATTCCCAGGGGAGACTGGTTGACCCAGTGTCCTACCCAGGCTCGCACCCCATGCGTGGAGGCCATCGGATGGGTGTTGACCCGTGAGTGTGACCGACCCTGAACAGAATGGGTCTTCGTGGCCAACTCAGCAAGGGCCAATTAGCTCCCAAAACTCTGACTAACAGTCGGGGGAGTCTGGAAGCAGCACTGTTTCTTGTAGAACGGGGGTAGTTGCGGACCTTACGGCGACTGCTCTTGAAACGACCATCGGCTACCCGATCCTGGGTGAACAGCCGGGCAAAAAAGGATGCCATGATCTGCGATAGATTCGGTATACACCGTTTCACCGCTTCGTAAAGGAGAGGACCGCGCAAGCGACTTCGAACTCGTAACCAATCGAGAGACCGGAGTAATCTGGTCGCAATTGGAAGTAAGGGCGTGAGTGTAAGCCCGCTGGGTAACACACCTAGTTATCTGGCGGTTAAGGCGTTGGCCTCTTACGGGCATGTGGCGGAGCTTGACTGTTTTGTCCAAGTCTTCTGCGTTCACTTCACGGGAGAGAACGACTAATCGTTAAAACTTTCTTAGGTGACGGGTTCGTCCTTTGTCGTTGACAACTTTATTTGTAGTTGGTACCTGGAATATAGTATACCAACCTTGAAATATTAGTAATGATCATACTACTATTGGTTTTCCCTGGTATTCTACTGGGATATTATGTGATAAACGTCATTGATGGGAACGTATTTAAACCTATTAGTAAGTTGAAAGTTGGAATTTCGGTTTGATGTTTCGATTTTTTTGGCATTCAGTGTCAAACTCACCATTATAATGAATGAATGAAAGGAATGAAAATTTCCTTATTGCACAATAAAAAAACATTCAATTTATCATGGCAAACTTATTGCTAATTAAACAATATATTCTAGTCAACCGACATGTTGATGTGACAAGAAGAGTAGGTAAAATTGGAGTACTATAATACAAAATAAAATTTTAAATGAAATTTTAAATTATTGGGAACGTAGGTATGTACCTACGCATTTTACATGTATCTAAAGTCAAAAGTAAATACATAAATAAGTATTCGAATAGGACATAAATATATCTAAGTATACACACAAATATTAATTTTTAAATATACATACACATATTATAGGTACACATACAAATAATAATAATTTCTTTATTGTGAACTGTAAGTAGGTCGTACAAAATGGATAGGTACTATTTTATGTGCTATAGGTACAGTTTACCAATCAGGCCTACAATATTTATTTTTCTGTAATTAAATATATTTTCACTTCGCAAGTGGAAGGAAAACAAATCCGAAAAGTATTACGTTTTAGACATATTAACTAAAATAATTATTAGAACTATTATTTACAAATTTAGTAAATTCCCATTACTATATATAAAGTAAACGTCAGTTTGTTTTAAATTAAAATGTCAAACTGGAATTATTAGGCTATCTACGGTTTGTCAGATTTAGAGCTAGAATGAAATATAAATGTTTAAAGTTTAAAAAGTTTGAGAATTACATTAAGAATATGTTATATTATTTATTTGTCATTATCGTTTCAAGTCATTCACGCTATAATAGCATTTATTTTTGAGCTAGTGCTTTAATGTCTGTTTGAATCCTGGTTGTTACATTGATTTGATGTTTTGTGGAAAAGCGTTAAAATATTTAACACAACAGTCCCTTTTTACACATTTCTGACTTCACTGAGGGACAGTTTATGAGGTTTCTATTCCTCGTAGACCGTGAATGTACATCTCTTCGTAAGGAGTAGATATCGGGATTATTGTTAATAAATTCACAACATTCCAGTATATACAGAGAGGGCACAGTCAACATAGACATGCTGGTGAAGAGAGGCTTTTTAGCGTTTTCTCAATGTTTGGAAAATACCATTTTAATACGTAAATACAACTGAGGAGGGAATGACGCGCAGGGGAGAGGGGTTGGGATTTGGTGGAGGGGGGAGTTGTAAGGGTGATTGGCACAGGGGGGAGAGGTTGCAAGAGAGCTTAGCGTGTGGGGAGGGGGGGGGGGCTTAACGCAGTTTAGATACTAGCAAATTTCCCCAAAAAAGTTTAATTTAAAAAACAATTAGCTTTTGTATTTTTTTCTTTAAGTTACGAAAAATAAATATTTATTTTTTTTTGTTTTAATAATTTAAAGTTAAACGAAGAAAACGATTTTAGCAGTTTTGTTTTAAAATACGAAGTAATGCAAATCAGTGAGATGGTTGATATTGCTTAGTTACAACAATTTGGAGTGTGGCCAGTCATATCGTAAGTCGTGCTACAAATTCAATAGGTTCGGTAAACATACATTTTGTAATAATCCTTATTCCTTAGTAATTGGGTAGGTGGTTAGATCCAATAGACATAATTTTGTTATTAATTTTGAATACTGACTAAGCAACGACCCAATCCTTGTTTTTATCTTAACCCGCAGAAAATCCAATTTTACCTCTTTGCTCGCTGGCCCTTGGCAACATCTGCAGCTGACATGACAAACTGCTACAAAGGCTGACGTATAAAAGCGAGATCACACTATCAGCAAAAACAAGGCAAAACTCTCAAGATATCAACGCTATTCTAGACATTGAGATTGTGGACATATCTACCTACCATTTTCAAATCATGGATTACTATGTACCTAGACTTAAAACGAAAGATGACAAACGTTAGGCAGTTCCAGAATCGAGAAACCCAATTTATTGTATCCATGGTTTTAAAATAAGAAAACAATATCATAACGCCATTTATATGCTTATAGGGATCTTATATTTTTATACTTATGTCAAGTGGATGGCACTCATAGTTCCAACCATTGATAAATCTTCTCTTATGTTCGATATGGCGCCGTTCGTGATATTGCAGTATAGATGGCGCCTATACGGTATGTTATATCGAAACGAAACAATAATATAGAAGCGATTTTTCAAGTCATGTAGTCATTATTTTAATATTATTTACATGAATATGTGAAATTTTAATATGCAAATTTTAATAACACTTAAATTTTCAAATATACTAATAGATGGCAGCATTCTATCTCTCCGTATTATTTCTGTGATGTAATCAGCCTATGAAGAAAGGCGATAGATGGCGCTAATAACTGAATATTATTTTTGGTTGTTTAATTAATTGTTCTTATATAAAAAACATTCATTATCAATGTTGTTATAAATGGACAAATAAAATGCTATGAGTTTCGCCGGACAATGCTATCAGCACCACCTGCATGTCGCCAGCGTAAAAGGGTTTCCAAAACTTCTACGGTTTTGTACAATCAAATTCTTATGTCAATGCTGCTACCAGGGTCTCATAATAATTAAACAGCTACTTGGTATAAATATGGATGAAATTACATTGGATTTTATTAACACAGGAAAACTTAGATATTACGGCTCCATATAGTCCATAAGAATCAAATAGCACTATTGTTTTCCTTATCCATACAACAGATGCAATTACTAATGAATAAAATTATTATTATTGACACCTTATTGTTATTAACAGCACATTGATTACGTAATCTTGGGGGGGGGTCAGGCCGCTGATTACGTTGGTTGTCATGGGGAGGGGAGGGTCCGAAAATCCCACTAACGTGATTACGTAATATGTGGATGCACGATGCACTTACTTGCACGATGCATCACTCACTTCACGCCTTTTAAGTACAATGGCCCTAGTGCACCCCCTCGCAGGAGAAAATAATAATAGACATGTCCAGTAATGCTTATATCATTTATTCTGCAGGTGCTGTATGCACTATCAACGGTGAAAGCGGACTACGATGATGACCAAGGAATCTTACCAACAAGCAGCCTCAACCTCACAGATCCAACGACGTCATATGATCAGATTTCAGAAATAGTGAATTATCCTATATATAGAGAACATGTACGTGGGATGCAGCTCAATTCAGAAGATCCCCTTCACGATAAGCCAGAGGCCATCCCAACCATGCATACTCTGCAGGCCATGCCTTCGCTGGAGTTAGAGGTGCCTTTAGAAACTGCTGAAGATGTCTACGAGAAACACGGTCTAGTCGAAGACTCAGAAAAAGCGTCACAGAATATGAAGTACATCCCAGTGCCCGTCGCGCCGGATGCAGATATTAAGCTCTACGAACAAACGATGCCGGATCCAGTCGTGGAAGAATACAATGGCCCAGTACCCTCCAGGGAACTACAAACACCTTTATTCGAACCGTACTACAGCTTTAACCCCGAGGAACCCAGACCACTGCCGTACAGAGAAACCGAAAACTTGTTTGTCCCAGCGCTATCCGATACTTTAGAGCCGCCGAAATTCCAATCGGTGAAGCCGTACAACCCAACAAAGGTTTTCCCCAAGAAATACAACCCGAGATTCAACGACTTTAAAAAGAAAAAAGTTGTGAAACCGGTCGTTGAAATTTTCGATGAGCCCGCCGCTGAAGATGTCCGATTTTACCCGAGACAACGGCCGCTGAAGCTCTCGAGGGACCCGGCCATGATGGAAGAAAAAAGCGAATCGCAATTCCACAATCAAGCTATTCAGAAACAGAGGCAAATGTTCGAGGAAACCCAGTTGAAGAAGAGGGAGAAAATGATGAACGAGGCGAGGAAGCAACAGCAGTTCCTAGACGAGACCGTGTCCAAGGCATTCGGAGGGCGTCAGGAGCAGGACACTTCAGAGACGGAAATCAGCGCACTTCAAGATGGCGGTAATTAGCCTTTGGTCATTTCTTTCAACCACTTCTCCAGGGTTCCAAGGGCTGAAAGCTGTAAGAAGAACTGATGATCTGAAAACTACAAAGTCAAGTTTTTGCACTTTCATTAGTATACTGAAAGCTGACGAAAATTTTCTTGAGGGCCCTTTTTCTAAAAATAAACAAAACCACCGAAAATAACAATACCAACAATATAATGTATTTAAAAATACTAAATAAAAATATTCCAGCGGTTAAATACCAGGTACTTTTCTTGCTTTATTTGGTCATCTTATATCATCGCCATTATATCGTGTCAACTTATATAATCTACAGCTGAAGAAATTTTCTTTGGGCCAGAATTGATAAGTCAGATTGTCGTTTTTGTCAATTTTTAATACATTTCAATTAAGAAAAGATTCTTTCAGCTGTTGTAGTTGTAACCGGAAGGGTCAAATAGTAAGCATACTGTTATAACCTTTGCTGTTATAATTCACTAGCCAGTTTTGCTGCTTCCTTTTTTATTACTTCGTTTGAAAAGGAAAGCAGTTTATCCGGTTGTAAAATTTCAAATAGGGAGATCACGGAGGCTCAGAATATTTTTTTTAGTTTGAGAAATCAATTTATATCTAAACAGGTAATATCTAGACAGTAATAATACACAATGACTCTGAAGAATCCGGATCAGAAATTCTCTCACTTTCTGATAAGTCACAAAAAGGCGCTTTGTTGTCCTTAGTATTTATTTTTGAAAAGAGTTATATCACTCTCTTGCTAGCTCTCTGGACTCGTTTAGAAAACCGTTAAATTAATGTTGAATTCTTTTTTCTACAGTCTGTCCAGAAGAGTATTAAACAAAATACTGGCTTTTTGTACGTTTTCATACTATAGGGCGTTAGGAACGGAGTTGATGATTCATTATAGGGCTGGGTATCACAATATTTTTTACATGTTGGGGCCCCTCTAGCGTTTATTATCACTGCTACGCTACACCTGTTACAGCGGTAGCTACGCCTCTGGATCTAACACTACATTAAAGTCTAAAGCCATCTTGCATGGGAAAAGGACTACTAACTCGGATTCCAGTTCAGAATTCATTAATTCAGAATATAATTATTACGTACTACAATACTGTGTCCGATAAGTATTCGATGTTAACTCTTAAAAAATATAGCATGCCAAATTTGTCTATTTGATTTACATGGACCGTAGACAAATTTAGCATGCTATTTTTTTACCAATCTCGTCTCCTGTCCTGTCTCGGTCTCTAATAACAATGCATGTATTTATGGATGATTTCCTCATAACTTTTCCACTAACCAAACTCTTGCAGACTCCAGCTATGCTGCCCAGGAGGCCCATCCAGCGTCCGGCGGAGTAGCCGAGGCCTCACACGGTCCTGGAGGTGAAAGAACCGAGTTCCGTATGCATGGTCAACACGGACCTCACAGTTACAAATTCGGTTATGATACTGGTGAAGGGTCAGTGCATCAATAATAACATAACATTACTCATTATTTTATGGATATCCGTCTATAAGGTCTATTATGATGGTAATAAGTTGGACCGATTGTGTTTCTTCGTGAACTGTGGAGCGGATTGTAAAATGAACGGTTATCACAATGCAGGCATTAAAAGGTGAATATAAGACTGGTCTAAATATGTCAGACAAATAATTTTGTTGGGAAAAGCGACGATCGTACATTTCATATTTTGCTCTATCTAAAGCATTGCTCTGTCTCATTCACACGAACTACTCTGGGGACCTAGAAACGCTAGAATATTGCTATAATATCTAAAACCGTATGGCATTTTGGCCACAATACTTCAAACCTTCCTAACATTTCATAGAAAAATAATTAAAAAACAAGGGTGTATCCCTCTCAAGGGTTTTGTATTCTTTTAACGAGTAAACAGCGAGTATTGCTCTAAACAGCATTATAAACACTCTCACTATCGCTATCGAAATGTAACAAAAAAAAATATCACTCTCTCGCTTTTCTCGCACAAAAAATAGACTGATCAAAGGATGTGCGTTCGGCTTTAAACTCTCAGCTTGAAATTTGTTTACTGGGTTTCGAAACAATAATCTTTGGTAATCTTGGTATATCTTGCAATGGTCTTTGGAAAGGTAATCTTTTAAAAATAATACTTACAGTTAAGAACTCATAAGTTTAATGTTGATTAACCTGTACGGTGCACATGTGCGTACTGGGTCGGTTGCTAAAATCGCCAAAACACGTAAAAATCTTTCTACTATTATATAAAAAACTACCCTCTTTCTATAAGCACTCTACGATTGATTAGTAAGTAATGCTAATTTAAAAATAGGACTACAACGCTTTAATAATATTATTGCTGTGTATCTTCATGGTGTTTTGCTTGCGTGTCGTTTGTTTTAAATTTTCCTCTCCTAGAAACATAAAACTATGTCATTTTTAATTTTCGCTTTGAAACTATTTAAAAACACTGAGAATTCTTCAAAAATAATCACTGCACATGGAAAAGATGCTATCATTGTGACCTGTCATTTTAGCAATCAAGATGCGATTCAAATCTAAGTTGATTAAACGAAGTAATGAATTGCAGCGACTCTCGCTGCGATAGTCAGAAGTATGGCCATTCTCCACTGGGAAACGACGCGGCAGACGAACTGGCCAAAAGGGGATCAAAGGAAATATTATATGGACCGGAACCCTTGATGCCCATTCCCCAGGCCCAAATAAAAACATGGCTACGCAGGAACACCGAAGAAACCCACCTTACAGAATGGAAAAAGAACGCAGGATGCAGGCAAACAAAGAACGCGGTTCCGGAAGCGTCCAAAAAACTTGCCCGCAACCTCACCAGACTAAAAAGTGACAAAATCCGTAAAGTCATAGGTACTATGACAGGCCACTGTCCCCTAAACAAACACCTGTTTACCATAGGTGTGACAGACAGCCCTCTATGCAGAGGATGCATGGAGGAAGAAGAAACGCCACAGCATGTGCTCATGGAATGCAGGAGCGTGGCAGAGCAACGGGCAAGAATACTACAATCTCCAGCATCTGTCCCGGAGGCCTGTAGCAACCCAAACAGGCTGCTAACCTTCTGGGACAGCCTGGGTTGGCTGGAGTAACATAAATAGAAACATGAGCCACGCACAACGGCCCAATCAAGAGGCCAAGTGCGGGAAAAAGCCCAGACTAACTAACTAACTAACTAACTATGGTCATTCTCCAATAGGGCCACCAAAAAAAGAGTTTCATAATACCGAATTGAGCCATTGCGAGACTGTTCGTAATATGGCCGCTGAACGATATCATGTAGTTATAATATTAATGATTTATTTTTATTTATTTGACAGAAAAAATAGGCAGTTTCGCTTTGAAGAAAGGGACAATGATGGATATGTAAAGGGCCACTACGGCTATTATGGTCGTGATGGAAAATTACAAGTCGTCAACTACGATGCACACCCACATCGAGGTTTCCACGCCGAAGGGCCTTTCGGCAAAGTATAATATTTCCTAAAAAAAAATATAGGTAAATAATTTTAGTCATATTATTTAAGGAAAAAATCTTTTTTAATTGACGCTTTTTGTATGTGATCTTATTGGAAATGTGTCATAATTTTAAAAGCACTTCAAAACACAAGTTTATGTTGTTGATTACAAATTTTTAATTAAGTTTTAGGAATAAGCAGTTTTGTTACAAAATATAGTTATTTACATAAAATAAAATTGTTTTTATTTACATGAACGTAAATTCGTGGCTTTCCGGTGTGCGCCCGGTTAGGTAAGTGTAAAACCATTTTTCTATATTTCCGAGTACTCCCGATGCGCCAATCCGGAACAGAGTCGGGTTTAGCCAGTCGTCGCCGAGCTCTTCTTTGACAAGAATCAACCAATTGATTGCGTCTGTCGGAGTGCGAATCCCGCCAGCTGGTTTGAGGCCCACCTGTTGAAATATTTTGCTATCAAAACATACCCTTAACCTATATATGTCGAGTAGAAAGGATCTGGATGATTTCATTGACGTAAGGATATATGCTATTTTAATAAATACAGTATTGAGTAAGCACATACAAAATTAACTTGTTCACCTTAAAACAGGTTCCGACCTAGTTAGGTGACGTTGCCACTGAACTATGCGATGTATTCATTTTCTGGTATTGACTCAATGTTAAAAATATTTTTGTGCATAGAACCTACATACTCGTAATTTCCGAAATTGTATACTTGCATAATGGTTTTCACATGATACAATAAATAAATAAATCTATGCCCAAGGAGCTTCAGTAATTAATACCACTCATGACATGACAGTTTTTCCGCCCATGCTTTTTAATGAATTTTGCATATTAACGGAGAAATCAATGATAATATGAAAAACCAAAAATCTAAAACAGATATTGATACTTGGCATTGGGTTGGCCACGGCGGATATTTTAAATGTTGTTTATGGCGCACTGCCACGATTGCCTGGCCGGACTCTAGCAACCCCGTTCTCAGTTACGGTTGGTAAGCCTGTCTCAAAAATGTACTGTCAATGATTCGAAAACAGCTTTTGAAGTACTCTATTATTAAGTAGTTAGTGTGATAGACAAACCTTTCGATTTGTAACCCGATAGAATTCACGAATTGCTCGGCACATGACTAGTCCAACAGCGAGTGTGGCGTTAACACCTTCCTTTCCGGTTGAGGTCTTAATGAAATCAGCGCCTGCAATCATCGACAGCATCGAGGCTTTGTACACCTATGGATAAAAAAAACAGACGAATCTGAGTTTACCTATCACAAAAAGCTGATATATCCGTAGTAACGTCCATACGCATTGAAACACTAGTTCACGTCAGACCACCAAAGCTATGTAGCATTTCAATAGATTAATGGGACCGCGCTCGTGATGTTAAAAAGGCCAGCTGTTGGGCCACGTTCGTTGAAAGTTATAATTCACATATTCCCCAGTAAATTTACGAAGGGGAAGGGGTGATGTGATTCCTTTAGGGAAGGGGTGAGGTGGTGACGCACTTCCGAGAACATCTTTGATAATGCATTGCCGATGGTGGTTGTCATTTGCATATATAATGTAAAGAGTGTCTCAACAAGAGCGCCGGATTTCAATTTGCCGCCATTTTGTTTGTGCGAGTAGTACGGTGATTATTTCTTGAAAACTGTCATGTGAAGACCTCGCGATTAGAAGTTATGGAGAAGTATTCAAATTATAAAACGCATTACAAAAATGGGGATAGTTTCGCGGAAACAGTTCGCAAATCACGTATAATTTTCGGTCGCAATAATGAGCTAAATGAATCTACAGTTCGCCGTTTATTTAATAAATTTGACCACTGTTTGTCGCCATCCTGATCGGTCCCTCGAAAACATATTCGCAGTGAGGGAAAGTGAGGCCAAGAGTCCAGGCACTTCCTTTCGACATTGTGGTCAAGAATTGAATATTACCTGACCCACCCACTCTGCAACAAATTTTGATAAGAGATCTGTGTTTGCAAGCGTACAAGGTTCAAATGACGCAAGAACTCAAGGCAAAGAGACATGCGCAGTGCCGTGGATTCGTTGATTGGGTGCTGGAGAACCATTAAAATGATGCGGTTTCTTGATAAAAATCTTGAAAATTAAATCCGGCGCTCTTTTTGAAACAGCCTTTACTTTTCTTTTTTATAGAGTAAAGTTTTTTACATCTCTTGAAAATGTGTCAGTTATTTTTGCTTCACCACGGGGAAATTGACTAGTTTAAATAATGCATGGAAATTCTATGAGTAGGTAATTTTTCACATATGACTGAACAATATTCAAAAATATATTAGGGATGCAACTATTACCAACCGCTTTTATAGTGTGATTCATTCATCCTGCATAAAAATGTGCAGAAAAATGAATGTTGCACAGTAGATGATTCCAGTGTCGTATTATAGGAATATTTTTTTCAAAACCCATAGCATTTACCTATTGTAAGTTATCAAGCAAGTGACAACCTAATTCTTAAATCCGTCTAGAAAACGCTCAATGTTCAAAATAGTCTCTCAAATGTTAACGAACTTAAATTGGAAGGACAAATGTTTTTGAGCAATTTTCTTCAGATTTGTTTAATAACTATTTTTGCATCAATATTGCCATCGTCTGAGCTTCGCGAAATATTGGGTGAACGAAAGTGAGACTCTGCTTTATCTTGAGGGCTTTTCTTGCTTAATTCGATAAAGGCTCCCAATTATCTGCTGCCCGAATAATGTTTTAACCAGCACTCCAGATGCCATCGCATGTACTTCAGACTAAACATCAACTTCTTCTCGTTCTTATTATAGGTATCAGCATATTCGAAAACTTAGTTTTTTTTACAAGATTTATCAGTATTTTCGCCTGTTAAGCCTGTTTTTTCTATCTTTTTGCCGTTGATATAAATTATGGGGGCATTAATCGATGATTCCGATTAATTGGCAAAACACCAATGATCGTAATCGTTTGCATCTCAAAAAAATCTGTTAAGTCACCCAAGACTTTCCCAGCAAGGCATCTGTGTACCGAATTTCATGTCTCTAAGTCCAATATTTCAACGTTTGTTTGTTTGTTTGTTTATACTCTTTATTGTGAAAATGTCACAACGGGCGGGTTTATTGTCATATGACAATCTCTTACAACCAACCCTACTATGACGTGTTATATGTATGTGTGCGTGTAACATGTCTGTAAGTGGGTGTCTTGTTATTGCATTCGATCAATAGAATTAAAAATGCAATTCGGTTAATTTGATCCCAACGGAAAATGGTGACCCAGCCGGGAATCGAACCCGGGACCTTACAATGTAAGATCAGGCGACCTAACCACTATTCCACCGGGCCGTGTGATACGTTGATATATGACTGTGTGCCGATTTTAACCACAATATAGTGGACCGATTTTAACAACAATATTTTTATCTCTTGCTATGACTAAATGATGAAATGAAATGAAATGAAATGAAAATCTCTTTATTGCACAATAAAATAAGGTACAATGGCGGACTTATTGCTACACTACAGCAATATCTTCCAGTCAACCAACATGCTGGTGTGAAAAGAAGAGTAGGCAACAAATTATAGCCTAAAATAAAATTTGAAATTATAGCATATAATATATATTGTGTGTGTATCTAAAGTAAAATGTAAATATATAAATAAATTTTTGAGTTTGACATATTATATGTATGTATATGTATATACATACATATTTTGATATATTAACAAATAAATAAATAAATAAATAAGTAAATAAATAAACTGCCAAAATAAGGTAAGGAAAGGGAGGGGATAACGGAAAGGTTAGAATTTATGATTAATATTTATTGTGAAAGGAAGTGCTTTTTCAATGATTGCTTAAAGGTGAACAGCGAGCTAGCGCCTCGAATAGTTAAAGGAAGCTGATTCCACAGTCGAGCTGCATGTACGGAGAAGGAGTAGGAAAAAAAAGTGGTATTGTGTTTTGGGATACGTAGGATATTATTCTGACTTGAACGAAGTGGGAGACCATGACTTCCTAATCCGGTAAAAGCCTCGTTGAGGTAGGAGGGAGATGTAGGGTTGTGTAGGACATTATATAGAAGTGAAAGGATATGCAAATTTCTCCGGTCCCGTATACGAAGCCATTGCAATTTTGATCGGTACTCGGAAACATGGTCATACTTCCTCAGATTGAATATGTACCTTATGCAAACGTTCTGTAGGCGCTCAAGTTTATCCAGTCTGTTTTCGGTGAGATCCAAATATGCGACATCGGCATAGTCTAGTAACGGCAGAAGCAGACTTTGAATTATGGTTTGCTTAGTGCTTACAGGGAGGAATCTCTGCAACCTCCGAAGGCTATGAAAGCCATTATATATTCGCCTGCTTACTTCGTTGACTTGTGCTTGCCAAGAAAATGTCTCGTCCACGAGTATGCCTAAATTCTTTACAACTTTAGAATACCCAATGACGTTGCCCTCGATTTCTAGTTGACGTAAAGATGATAGAGAAATAGGAGACAGTAATTGTTGACTGCCAATTATAATTGATTGGGTCTTAGTAGGATTTAAGACAATGCCATGACTTTTAGCCCAAGAAGATATATGGGCAAGAGCCGAGTTCATATCAAGTATGGCAGAGTCAATATCGTCCGGTTTTGTGTGGATATAAACTTGTAGATCATCAGCGTAAAGGTGATACGAGGTGGTAAGGTTCTCGGTTATGGGGCTGATAAATATAGAGAAGAGAAGAGGGGAAAGGACTCCTCCCTGGGGTACGCCGGCAGTAAGGTCGATCAGATCGCTGGAAGTGTCGGCTGCCTTCATACAAAATTTTGGCTCAATCGGATCAAGCGTTTGTGAGCTATCGTGGAGGAATAAACGCACACACACACACACACACACACAGACAGACTCAAAACAGACAGGCACACAGGCAGACTTCAATCTGGAAATGGTTTTAATCGTCTCAGGGGGGCTCAAAATGGATATTTTCATCTTCATCTAAAAAAAAAAATTTGGCACCTTCACAATACTTTCCCTCCTGATCGGTTGATGTGCCGAGAAAGTAAAAATATCGTACTCACATTTTCCATGGTACCCAACTCGCCAATGGCGAGAATAACCTTCAGGTGAATATCTTTTCCGCAGGCTTCTCTCATGAGCTGCAGTTCTTCGAAGAGTTTCTGCCACTCGCCGCCGAGAACCAGACTGCGATCGATGACAACATCGATTTCGGTAGCTCCTTCGCTCACAGCGTATCGAATTTCTTCCAGTCGAGTTTTGATCGGATATGAACCAGTTGGAAAACCGGTAGCCACTGTGGAATAATTTTATAGAGAAGTAATTAAACGATTCGCCGTTAAAATATCTCGTTAACAAGAAATAACATTTATTAAGCTATTTGGTAATAATAATATGTTTTTGTTGGCAGTTAAAAAGGGATGATACGTGGTTAGCAAACGAACCAAATTTTATCAGTAAGTATAAGTATAAGTAAACACATCTTCAATTAGCTAAAATAAATAGTTATGAAGCAAAATTATTATTATTAATAATAATAATTATTATTATTTTATTCATTCAAAAACATAAATTTACAATTGTATTAGTTGCAGAATCTGCTTAACCCTTCAAGCCCCGCGACTTCGATATCGAAGTCAACTGAACACGTCCAGCAAAAGTGATTTGATTGGGTTTTTTGTGTCATTCCGTATGCAGTTGTACTTTATTTAAATGCACAATGATACAAATATCATCGTGGATTTAAATAAAATACAACTGCATATGGAATGACATGAAAAACCCAATCAAATCACTTTTCCTGGACGCTTTCAGTTGACTTCGATATCGAAGTCGCGGGGCTCAAAGGGTTAACTAGGCCATAGCCCGTACCAAGGAAAACTCTATTTATGGCAAAGATTTATTCATGTCCACATAATATTAAAATGAAAAATACAAAATATGATAAAATATAAAATGGATAAGCAAATTCAAATTAAACTTATAATTATATTTGAAATATTGATATAGCATGGCCATGGAAATAAATATTAATATAAAATATTAATATAAATATTACTTGGTCAGCAGGATTATTCAATTGATCAACAACAAAAGAATATCGATAAGCTAGGTAAGATAAGCGGTTTTTCAGTTGTCTTCGTTCTTGCAAACACATGACTATATTCAACACATTTTAATTTATTTTTTCCATGCGCAGCATATACACAGTAAAAATACAACTACCAGTATGGCAATGTCTCCCATTATTAAATGAGCAGGTATCAACCTCCATAAGAACTACACCAACCATGGCACTAGCCTCGAATACCATTTAATTCAAAGCTGGTGCAAAACTGCGTGTCAATACTGAATTCTCCGGGCGAAAAGAACAGGGTAATTCTAAGATGGGTTCCGGCCATGCAGGAATCGAAAGAAATGAAAAAGCCGTCGAACTTGCTAAGACGGGAGCAAAGGGAAAGTTATACGGCCCTGAGCCTTGCTGTGGCATACCAAAAAGCCTTGCAAACCTAATGCTCAAAAAAAATAAGTTTAGAACAATCCGTCAAACACTGGAACAACTTGCCAGGTTTGAATCATTCCAAAGCGCTAATTAAGGCTTATGACCGTAAGACTGCCCGTGAGGCCTTATCGCTAAATAGGAACAAACTACGCATACTGGTGGGCGCTCACGGGGCATTGTGGCCTGAACAAACACATGTACAACCTTAAGCTCCGGGACACAAAAATGTGCAGGTTCTGCCAAGAGGCAGAGGAAACTCCCCTGCACCTCATGTGCAAGTGTGGCCCGCTGATGTGTAGAAGATACACTCACTTGGGTGGTCATTACCTCCAACCTGAGGAGATGAAACAATCTGGCGCTAAAAGCCTGTTGCGGTTCTTAAATGACACGAGGCTTAGCGCAGAACTATAGCAGGTGGCGAACACAATAGATCAGCAATGGTCGCAGTGATACAAGGCTCATAAAGACCTTAGAACAGCCTCAAACAACAAATAAAAAACAAAACAAAAATGGCAATGTCTCTGATCTATTCAAAATGCTACCGTCGAGTTAGGGTTGATACTTTTCTGCAGGCAGTAGGTATTGATACTAATTGTAAACAGCTTCAACAGCATAAACAATCGCTAAATCACCGTTTCACTAGGTGCAAAGTGTTAGCGGATTCACCCTCCCGCTCATGGTTCCCGATGGGGGGGGGGGGGAGGGGGGCTTCATTGCAACTGGTTCTGTTTCAGCTCCGGCTAGGCAGCATGCATTATAAATAGTAAAAACGTTGGAAAAACCCCGGAACGTTCACGTAGGTGATTACCGCAATGTGGTGTGTCAGATAATAATCAATTAGAGTAACTATCAGTGCCATCTACAAGATGCGTTTCGTAGTAAAATACTGCTTTCGAAATCATAGTACATCATTGAGCAATCTAATATAAAGAATGAAATTGTGAAATTTCACATATATGGCAACATGTGAAACACATGAATTTAAATTTACGCCTGCAGCGCATTATAAGATGTCTTCCCCTCCTCAACCCTCCGGCACTAACAGTGGCAAGTTTAATGGGCTGAACTGGGCTAAATAAGCATCTACACCGAATATACCATCAGTACTCTAACAAAATTTATCACTATCAACAAAATTTCAAATTCATTACTATCACCAAAATGTGTGCAGGGGTAAGGAAACAAAGACAGCTCTATACTTTATATGTAAGTCAAGAAGGCAAAGACAAATAAGTACTGAAACCAAGCAATATCCTCTAACAAATAGTAAACTGGACTTACCCGCAGCAACACCCATGGTTTTGGCTACTCCCAATTTCGTTAATGCTTCATGGGCATCCCTTACTCTAGTTGGATAAACACAAACGGCTGCTGTAGTTATTGGTGAATGTGTTTTATCAGTTATATCAAAACCTAACTTTTCCAAGAATTCACTCGAGAGGGGATGAGCAGCCTGTGTAACAGAGAATTTGGTTAGCAACGACAAAGGAATGTCGTACATGTAATTTAACAATTCACTTGTGTTTTCTATTTTATAAGCAAAATTTCTCAAAAATCTGTTTAATATTCCAATAAAAAAAATTGATTGTGTCACCCCAAGACTTTCACCTGGCATACTTGCCGGGACAGTTCATAGTGGTGTTAAGTCTAATTAGTTTTTCAATGGTTTAAACCACCTATTCCATGTTACCCGACTGTTTCATATTAATCTCCATTTGTAACTCTTTTTTATTAACCCCTCAAATGAATGGCGATTAGCTCGGGTTGCCTACGGCAAAATGTATATAAATTTATATTTACATTTACATTTACATAGAGCGGGGTTTACTATAGAGCTATACCATTACTATAGAGCGGATTACTATAAAGCGGCGCACATTTACATTTATATTTACATTTATATAAATTTATACCTATACATTTTGTATACATTTTGCCAAGGCATCCCTTTAGGGACGCCTCACATTTGAGGGGTCAACAAAATACATTTATTTTTTTTATAGGTGACAATTCATAACAAATACAATAGAACTCCAATTACCTACCCAAATCAATTGGGACCGAACCCTATTTGGATAATCAAAAATTCGGATAATTATTTTTTTTCCGAAAAAAAAAAGGGTCTATTTTAATTAATTACTATATGTAACTATGTTGAATATGGGAGAAAAAAACTATTTTAAAAGAAAAAGAGCCCGTGTCTGATTCTACTTCGACATTAAGGTCAGTCTTTTAAATTTTTTGTGGTTAGCCAACACACCTTCTTTGTCTTCGCCCTCTACCAATAGTTTCCTTAAAGGTTGCCATATGTAATCGAGTTTCATGGTTTCGATAACAGAGTTCAATTGGTGGCAACAAGCTCGTGATGTTTGGCGGTAAAAAGATTGTTTTAAACTGGCTATTCCCTTTTTCGAACAATTTTTTGGTGGGATGAGTTGATGCATTATCATCATTGATTAGGTTCGTTTCCGTGTTAATTTTTTTCCGTTTTTATTTCGGATTATCAGCGATTTGGATACAGCGGAGTTTGGATAATTGGAGTTCTACTAAAGTAAATTCCAAATACCAGCAAGTAATTTAAAAAAAAGGGTATTCCATAATACCCTTCTCTCGTCTATATATCTATTACATTGATCTAAAAAAATCTACCTTAAAACACAGTCTTTGAACATTAGTTTTGGTATCATCGCCGGCGAGCGTAGTCAGGTCTATCATAGTGATTGCCTTCAGTAGCCATGCAGCTTGATTCGCCTTCTCGGTGACTGTTCGATCAATTGCTATCTCTTTTACTCTTTGGTTGACGTTCCACAAATTGACATGAACGTTAGTTATCCACTCAGGATCTGAAACGTTTTACAGAATTGAAGTGTGATAAAATTCAAGTTCTAGTTTTAGAATGGTGCAGAAACATTTATATAAGCTCATTCCATTAGCATCTTTCAGCAACGGCTGGGGTAAGGTACCGAGGGAAAAGTATTGATACTTTTGATATTGCTTAATATCAAATCTAAATGAAACGAATTCGTGAAAAATGTTTGCCTGTTATTTATTCAACTGTTACCAGTAAAAACATTAGTAAACAGGAGAGCTTATTAAATCACAATTTATTCAAGGGTTCACTCGATCAAAGATAACACATAAACAGCCTATTTTTATAAGAATCTTGTTTTCTTACCATATTTGCCATTTTTGTTCTCCATTTGGTCAGAAAACGATCCCTGAAAGTTCATTAATCAATTTACAACTGTACTAGTAAATTGAAGTTAATAATAATTTAAATAAGAACTTATTACCTTATTTGAAAGCAGAACCATATTTAAAAGTTAGAAAAGAAATAAATACTTTCCTTATCACGACTATTATATATTCCTGATATTATCACTAAACTAATCGTGCAGCTTATCAGTTATTTTAGGCCGACTTGTTCACAATCACTTACCGCTTAAAAAAAAACGAACGAAACGTCAAAATATTTCTGAACAAAACTCTTCCTCTTCTTTGCTCATTCCTGCCTGTTGAAACTTTTTGAAATACATGGATGAAATACTATAGAATCATTTTAGTACTTAAGGTACAAACAAAAATCCTCCGCGCCCTGCAAGATTGCATCAACTCCCTGATGTTAAAACCCACATCACAATCGTATTCATTTTAATAGTATGATTGTAAATACACGTCGGAAATAGGAAAAACAATAGCAAGGACAAATCGAAGTTCAATATAACATAGAAACACATGAAAATATAACAAAGAAAGAAATTAAAAACATGACAATGAAAGAATTCAAGACATTAGGTAGGTAGGTACAGAGAAAACATTAAAGGCTAATAATTTTATGTAACACAGACATAATATTCCTCCAGTGAGTAAAACGCCTTATCTATGCAATATCGCAATTTATGCAAGGTAGCTAAATCTGCCATATATTTATTTAATAAAAAACACTTTAGCTACCGCCAAATAGGTCTCTAGGATAGTTTTTGAAAAAACTAACTTAACCTACCGCCATATAGGTAATTATGAATTGTTAAAAAAAACCGTGAAGCCGCTGAGATATAGGTGGTAGACGCTCTTTTAAACGTCTATATCTTGCTTGTTTATAAATACAAAGTAACGATTTTTACATATTCGGAATCAGTGTGATGCATATAGAGAGGTAGCATTAAAACATCTTCAATATAGACGAGTTTGCCAATCTGCATAAATACCGACATATCTCTTAACTCTTCAGGCCTCGGCCCCTCAACCGATTGACAAGTTGATGTCCCAAAAATTTTTAATAAAAAAATGTAAAAAAATGAATTATGGCACTGTCTCACCAAAACATTAATTACTGCCAAACGACTGTATCCATAATTAAAATAAAACATATTAACATAATAAAACATAATAAAATAAAACAAATTAAATTAAAATTAAATTAAAACGGGGCCGTCACGCTGAATCGTGTTTTGGCCGATATCGGCCAATCGGGGCTCTAGGGGTCAAAATTGACATACGACTGAGAATGTGATCGCATAGTTCATTGTTAAGCGCCGGGCTAGCGACATATGCTAGTTACTCCGTTTAAGATAATTAGCCCTATGATGTATTATCTATCGTTGTCGCTATTAACTATTGTGCTTCATTATCAACTATACAATAAAATCGGTATAATGTAAGGGCAATTTAACAATAACAACTGCAAATATAGTAGGCAAATCTGTCCGATAAAGGGGTCTGCTTTTAGTGGATGGATCGCTACTTAATAAAACTACCTATCGGTTGAGGCGGTCGCTTCCCATAGTGGAAATCAACAGTCTTTGGAAGCGTATTGCACAGAATGTAGGCATAAGCTTGTGAGCCGTCATCGCATTGCTGTCACTGGTTAAAAAATGACTTTCTCTCAAAATATTCGTGGTAATGGATCATTTTGGTGATTTAAATCCTGTAAATCAAATATACTTTAAACGGAAGAAACCTTTAAATCGAATCCAATTAATTTTAACGAATTTTAGTAACAGATGAGAGCGACGCGATCTCCGGGAGTTTGACAACTTGAAACAGACTTTTATCTCTTTCTTAATATGGCGAACGCGTAGAGCCTCAACTCTTACTTGATTTCTCTAAAATCCCGGCGCATTTATAACGAATTTTAGGTACTTCATACCATTTTGGGAATAGCGATAGCGACATACGCTACGTTTATATATTAGTGAATAGCACGATGCCGATACATCATAGGTCAGAATGTATTACTCACCGAACGTAGATTGCTTCGATTGCAGAATGCCTTTTTATATGATCAGGGACTTGAGGGCGGGTGGGGGGGGGGGAGGGGGGGGAGGGGACCGGTTTGGTAATTTCAAAACTGTTGAACTGTGAAATAGATTCGATTGGTAATAAGTTGGTAACTTTGTATAGTGATCGAGCCTATAAATATATAATCGAACATCGCGGCATCGGACAATTTTGTGCGAGATTATGGCTATGAATGGAACATTGGCACGACACCTAGTTTTATTTTTATTTTATGGTCTGCATGCCTCTCGAACAGTCCTTTTAAATTGTTGGGTATGAGCAAGGACAAAGTTAGGTTTTTAGGCGCCATAAATATATTGGTCACAATAGTACAAATTATCTAGATTTGGCATCACATGCCAAATAAGTTCATATCTTCGCTTGTTGCTTCAGATTCCTCTGTGACTTCCGTTCTGATTCTTTTACTTGTGTTTAATATTTTGTAAATAAACATTCTACACTATACTACTATTTAACTATTGCATCAATTTTATGAATTTACCATAAATATATTCATGATTATACTTTGCATACACTGGCATAAATATAATATTATTTATTTTATTTATGTATTATTTTATTTAGGTAATTTGTCCTCTTAATGTTACCGCATATTTTCTATTCTTACCCTTCATTCTCCACAGCTGAATATAAAATTGGAGTAATTTGTAAGGTATGTAAATATGTTATGTATAATTTGTAAATATGTTGTGTTTGAAATCGCACTGTTGGATTTTGCCACTTCCAAACATAATTGTACGTATTATTTTGTTCCAGAATAAGGCAAAACAAATAAATAATAGTTTACACATGCTATGACCTAATGTGCCTACATAGATACTAAACCGATACTATATACTATTACAAGTCCATGGCGTCAAAAACAACTAAAAAAAGTCAACGTATTATTATGTGGACACAATCGCTCCTGACATTCCAAGTCGTAAAATGTGCGAGCACGACAGCACATCAGCGTTCTCGCTCTATAAGAGATGTGGCGCATAGTACCAGGCTATCGATATCGATTGATTCTTATATCGATGATTACATACAAGAAAACTATTAAAGTCGACTATTATCGTCAAAACCCGGCTTTAATAACAAATCCAGAAAGAATTGCGAAATTAAAACGGATATTCTATCCTATTGCAAAATATTAATGCACTGAAACATTCTAAATTATCTGAAATGTCGAAATACAGCAATTAGTTATTGCCCTAATGGGGACATACTTAATAGAACATTGTCTTGAAGAATAGTTAATTATTTCACTAATGTGATTAGTACTATGTATAATAGTACTATGTACAATAGTACATTAGTACTATGTACAATAACTCGGTTAAACTACGTCCGTTTTTTTAAAAATAATTCGCTTCTAGAAATCGCTATAGATTCTGATAACCTAAAATAAATTCAAATTGATAAATAATTTTGCTGCTCCGAATAAAGCTCTTGGACATTATACATATCAATTTACATGTAATTACATGCGAAGTAATGAAAGATTCATTCTTATCGACGATGTACCTTTGCAAAAAAACACAATATCTTTGCCTTAACAAAAGAATTTCCTTTTCTAACGGTGTATTCAAATTTGTAAAACTAAAGAAAAAGTTGGTTTCATAGACTAAAAATTAATTACATAGCATTTCATATATTATTTTTAATTTTATAATGTTTATTGTAACACCGATCTTTGTGTGGTGACGGTATCAAACATACTCATAAGTGACTAGTATCAACAACACAATGTTTTTGAAGAGCTTGTTCTCCTAGAGCAATTAAAGGGGAAGATCATTTGGAACGTTATGAGATTAACCTTTAGCGTAACATTTGAAACCCTTCCAGAGAGTAACTCCCTTTATTGAGGGTGTATTTAAAGGACTGACAATGAATCTCTTATGGTTTACGTGCTAAGTTCATTTAGTTGTTTTGGACTACCCTGAACATCCTAATATATTATAAATACATACAGGAAAGTAATTTGTTTTGTTTGTTTGTTTGTTTCTACTGTTTATTGTGAAATTTCTCAATGGGCGGGTTTATTATCATACGACAATCTCTTACAACCAACCCTAATATGGTGTTTATATGTATGTGTGCATGTAACATGTGTGTAAGTGTGTGTCTTGTTATGTCATTCGACCGTCAGAATTGAAAATGCAATTCCGTTAATTTTATCCCAATGGAAAATGGTGACCCAACCGGGAATCGAACCCGGATCCTTACAATGTAAGATCAGGCGACCTAACCTAACACATGGGCCGAAGTTTTACAACCCCTTCGGTTTCCTACCTGCCTGTTTTAATTATTTCATTTTTCATTTAAGTACTGTCAAATATTACTATGTATCCGTCCATATCAATATCAAAAATCCATCGATATCGATAGTGAGGCGTGGCCGGGGATAACGTCCCTATATCTTGTGCGAGGACGAAAAGTGATGTGCTGTCGTGCTCGCACGTTTTACGACTCCGAATGTCAGGAGCGATTGTGTCCACTATAATATTACGTAGATCTCACAATTTTGAAGAAAATTGTAATATTTTTTAATAAGGGACAAAGTAATAAAATAATGTTGCAAGTAATATTGTATTCAATATTATCTCTTACAAAAAGTTAATAAAACTACGGGATATTTTTCTATACAGTTGTCAAATGTGAAATCATCTGTTTTATTGTCGGATAGCTTAAATTTTGGTGATATTGCAGCGAAAATATACTATATTGCAGCGAAAATAAACGGACACAAGCGAGCAAACTATCTCATGAAGAGTGTTCCATAAATTAAAATCAATGAAAAAACTGCCATTCTTCCTAATATTTCGCCTGGCAACATTCGAATAAAAGTCAGTGTCAAGTTTGACATTTCCGTAATTTTTCTGTTTCACGGCCGTAACCTCGAAATTGCGTTTTGAGAATGAATTCCTCTCCGACAATTTGTTATCATTACGTAACGATCGATAAAAATAAACGAATTTACTTAGTTTTTCTGTGATACTAAAGTGTTATTAGCGATGTATCGAGTGGCTGTGCCGCACGCCTTAAAGGCAATTCTAGTAGAATTGAAACTACTGTCGAGGTCGTCGACGTTTTTTTATTTAAAACGAAACAACTCCACGACTCAGCAGCTCACGCCCCTGTCGCTGTATCGCCAGAGGATCGCCGACGGGAAAATATCCCAGGATGAGCACCAAGAGAAGATTGTACACGGGCTGGAGGAAGTTCATAAGAATCTGCAGAGTTACTCCAGTCCCGCTACGGTGAAAAACGGTTTTAGGTTTAGTTTTTTTAGAAAGAAAAAAGCACCTGTTATTAACGCTCCGAAAGGCCTGTACATTTTTGGAAGCGTCGGAGGCGGGAAAACGATGTTGATGGATCTGTTTTTTGATACAATACAGGTATGAATATTACACATACTGATCATAATCAGGATTTTATGTATTATAGGATTTATTAGGTATTGCTACAATGTAGATTTTTAATGTCACCCGACTATATTCACCACACTGATTCCGAAGCTGCAGTTATCTTTTGTCGGACTCAATAAATAAGAGAGATATAGGCATTAAAAGAAGTGTCAAACACCTACATTTCATTAGGTTGTTAGTTCTTTTTTTTAAAACAAACAACACCTATATGGCGGTAGAATAAATTAGTTTTTTTAATACCATCATAAAAACTAATTTAAAAATTAAAAAAAACTCCAAATCCAATGTTATTTCTATCAGGTTAGCATTAGAATGATCAAATATATTAACCCCTCGCGGCCCGCGGTTTGAATTTTAATGTGTGCCTTACGGCCTGTAAGAAATTCGCGAGTCTCAAAAAAAAGATGGCGTTTCAGAAAAAAAACGATTACTCCGAAACTGTCACACCGATCGTCTAAAAAAGACCTGTTTTATGTTCCTATTGAAATTTGCTATTAGATATTTGTAACGTCGTTATGTAAAGCAATAAAGATTATTCATAATTATTAGTCAAAGTTGTACTAACATAATTAGCGGTCGGCCTCGCCTGGCCATTTCGGGCCGTCTGGGGTTCGACGGTAAATATCAATTCTGGACGTTTCGGGCCGTCTGGTACGCGAGGGGTTAATGTGTTTTTTTCTTAAATAGTCAAGCTAGCAGCAATACCTAATAAATTCCCCTTTTTTATTTGTAAAAAAAACTATGAGATTCGATCATTGTAATGCTAAATAATAATGTTAAAAAATCTAATATAAATTAAAATCTCTAAAATAAAAAAAAACATTTAGAAAATGTATTTTTAAGTTAGTTTTTAAGATGGTTTAAAAAAAAAACTAACGATCTACCGCCATATAGGTGTTTATTACTTGGTTCTAAAAAAAAATTACAGCCTATCACAATGTAGGTGTTTGACGCTTCTTTAAATGCCTATATCTCGCTTATTTATTAAGGCCGAATAAAGATTGTTACAGTTTCGGAATCAGCGTGGAGAATATAGTCGGAAGATACTTTATCAGATATGGCCGCACTTATTGAAAAACATTTATTTGCAGCTGTTGTTATAAAAAAACATATACAAAAAAACAAGAACACACAGATTAAAAATTAAAACTGTAAATAGACAAAGACTATGAAATAAAGCTACAAACGCTGCAAATTAGGGGTATCCTTAGGATATCTCTTATCCTGGTTTTCAGGACACACCTATTAATTATTGGTACATATATGATTTTAAAATAAAATAACCAAATCAAATAAATCTTAAAATAAAATATCCAAATAATCATACTCAAATAAATACACAAATCGAAATAATCAAAATCAAAATATTTAACATCAAATAATATTAAAAGAAAATAACGTAATTACATAAATTTAAAAATCTACATCTTAGCCAAACCAGCTGACCCCTCGACTCTTCAGGTCCAAACAAAATTTTGGGCTAGCGCTAAAACTGCCCTTCTCTGCTTTACGCCAACTCCAGAATAACCAAAAATTCGATTCTGTGTAATTCCAAAGATTCGGCAATATCGAAGCACGTAATAAGTGGCCGTAGTGATTCAAATGATCTACAAGCCCGCGTAGACTTCCACAAAAGGTTCCTTACTGGAATCAGCCAGGGTGGCGCTGGTCTGGGGTATGGCAGTACAACCACGAGCGACGTGGACTTGAAGAAGTCTCTTTTGCGGGGAGATTACGACAGCAACAGTATGGCTCATGTTATTGGCCTTCAATGCCAGAATGATTGGACAACAATTGGGGACTTTTGCATTCCGCCTCCAATGCACTGGAAGGTAATGCTCTAGGACTGGGCGCCAGAGATGCTGAAATTTTATTTGAATGCCTTTCAGCATACACTTCCAGACCCCAGTAATCTCGCTCGTTGGAGCTTTGCCGAGGATAGTTCTTGTCCCCTCTGTAGCAATACCCCTTGCACAGCTAGACACATTCTAGCTGGCTGCAAGGTGGCCTTAGATCAAGGACGGTACACTTACCGCAATGACAAAGTTCTCGCTGTTATTCGCGAGGTAATTAGTCTCTCAGTGGCCAACAAGGGTTTGTCAGTATCCTCCAAACCCCCAATACAGTTTGTGCGGGATGGCTCTAAAGGCAAAAAACATTTAACTACAAAACCTTTCTCAATAATTGAGAAAGCCACAGATTGGATTCTGGAGGTTGATTCGGTCTCTAAGCAGTATAAATTCCCTGAGTCTCGGATGCACAGCCCTCCGTCCAGATATAACTCTTTACTCTCTATCTCGGAAGGTGGCCCTTATTGTAGAATTAACTGTTCCATGGGAATCAAATATCCCAAAAGACCACGAGTACAAATTAAATAAATACCATGATCTTGCAAATGCCGTAACCCGGAACGGCTTCACTGTTCACCTTCACGCAGTGGAAGTTGGCGCTCGTGGCCTGCCAGCTAAATCTCTATTTCATTTCACCTCTTTAAAGATCTTGGCCTTTCCAGAAAAATAATCAACTCTTTCTTAGAAAAAATATCTAAAACTGCGATTTGCGCATCTCAAATTCTATGGCTTCGAAGAGGGAGTGAATGGGTGGTAAGGTGAACGGTCACATGTGGCAAGGCAGCTGTCCTAAACCTACCACAGCCGGTTCGTAGTCCGGAATCCACTGCTCACTCCCCAGAAGTGTAAAAAATAGTATTATGATGGGCCCGACTCCGGTCGGTGAATTCCATGGCAGCTCCGTTTGTATTTATTATAAATCAAAAATAATCAAAATCAAAATATTTAACGTCAAATAATCACGTTACAAATTAATAAATAAACGAAGACAATAGTAATAATCCAATTAGCAAATAGTTATTTTAAAATAAATTCAAATTATGACATCTAAATATCTTCCTTTAATAATAAACTTTTAAAGTGGTCCTTAAATACTGCAATTGATTTCGATCGCAAAGCCATTCCCAACCGATTCCATACAACCGCAGAATAATACAAAAAGCTGCACTGGAAATGTGTAGTTTTGTGCTTGGGTATTATAGCAAGTTGTTCACGTGCCCGTGTTGAATGGACATGCCGGTTACGGGACCACGTCATAATCGAGTAAAGATATTGCGGCTGTTTATTGCGTACTACCTTGAGTACAAGGGTCGCAAGATGGAGCTGCCTTCTTTTACTCATATTCAACATGGAAGCTTTCGCAAGGAATGGTGACACATGATGACGTGGAGAAATCCTAAAGCAAATCTTGCGCAGGCATTTTGCAGTCTCTGAAGTCTCCGCTCAGTCTTCCTATATAGACAGGGGCCGTACACACAGTCGCCATAGTCCATTATAGACAATATAAAGGCATTTACAAGTAGTATTCTGATTCTGACACTGAGGTACTCCCGAATTCTGTATAAGGCCTTTAGACGTGAGAAACCCCACCCAACGCTTTTGCTGACATGTTCCTCAAACCGTAATTTTCCATCAAATAGAATACCCAGATTTTTAGCCGTAGTGACCAGTGGTATTGGCAAACTGTCCACCATTATAGGACGAGAGCCATAGTTGGCAATTTTAGTCCTGCCCTGTTTCGACCCAATAATCATAAAACATGACTTCGAAGGGTTGATTTGTAAGCCATGTTTGTTGGACCAAGCGGATAACCTTCCAAGATCGGCATTGATTAGGCTGACTGATGAAAATGGACAAATCGTGTCTATGGGATGCATTAATTGAGTGTCGTCGGCATTTAGATGATAGCGACAGTTTTCAAAATTTGCAGCTTATGCTGCTCAGCCATTTAAACGACAAATATATCACAAAGTTCAGGACTGGTCTTAGTACTGAGAGATGTATAACCTCTTCATTAGCGTTGACCAAGTTAAAGTTATTCTTAAAACTTCCAAATCTATAAATGTGATTATAAAATCCATAAACGTGATTATGTAATATGTGGACGGCCCCTTACGGGGATAAACCATCAATGTCACGATGAATGATGGTCCTAATTCCGGTCGGTGAATTCCATGGCAGCTCCGTTTGTATCTATTTTTGTGAAAATCAGATATTAATGTCCATATTGTGGCTTGTTCCCAAACGAATTGAAGCATGAGTCCATTTCCGAAAGAAATATCATAGTCCCCCCCTTAAATGACGGCAGAAGAAAACGTGTGACGGGAAAGAATGAGCAAGGTCGACGCTGCATTGGCGGATCTTGATCATTCTTTCCCTTTCTTCTGAGGTTTTGTTTAGAAACTCAAATATATTTGGTTTACAGACAAAATACATTTTTTCTCACTCAAACCCTTGCTAAAAAGTATTTTTTTAAGTTAGTAAAATGTATTTTTTTAGAAACTCAAATATTATTAATATATTATTGTTATATTATAGTTTTCGCTTTTCTTCCAGTAAAATGTCTGTTTTGCGTAGAAACTCAAATATTTGGTTTACAGACAAAATACATTTTTTGTCACTCAAACCATTGCTAAAATGTATCTATTTTTTAAGTTAGTAAATTTTAAAAATAAAATTACGAAAATTTTTAACAATTTGACATTAAATCACTTTTTTATTGTAACCCTCATTATTTTTTTCTTTCAGAATTCGGAAAAGACGAGAGTGCATTTCAATGCGTTCATGCTCGATGTTCACGCCCGAATCCACGCTATAAAAATGGCAGAAAAAGACAACTCCTCATTTAAGGATAGCTCCAAGTATTTCGATCCGATTCCTGTGGTCGCTGAAGACATTACAAAGGAGACCTGGTTAATATGTTTTGATGAATTTCAGGTATTGTGGGTAGATTATAGCATAAACCGTATTTTTTCCCCTTGTACTACATATCATTAATGGTGTAAGAATGAAGTAGATTATTTTTGTCATGTAAACCGTTTTATATTACTGTCATATTGAAGGTTCGGTAATTTTAGAGGCTATTCGGTAATTTTAGTGAATGGGTGGTAAGGTAAACCGCTCACATGTGGCAAGACAGCTGTCCTAAACCTAACACCTCCGGTTGTTAGTCCGGAATCCACTGCTCACCCCCCAGAAGTGTAATAAAACTATATGATGGGCCCGACTCCGGTCGTTGAATTCCATGGCAGCTCCATTTGTATTTTTTTTACAGACATTGCACGGTGTGTGCCAAGTGGCGTACCCTGATCATTCTACTACCAAATCTTGACGTATTCTCCTTTTTGAGGTGGCGAACACAATAGATCAGCAATGGTCGCAGTGTTACAAGGCTCATAAAGATCTTAGAAAAGCCTTAAACAACAAATAACAACAAATTCTCCTTTTTGGTCGATAAATAACGTTATCCCTGTCCGTCATTGATAATGTAAGACTGCGTTTTCAGCCTCATTTTTAATTGTTAGGCTATACTTATAACTTCTCCTTTGATTGTAGCGATTCTCATATCAGTATGGTTCGAAATTAACCAGGGCGTATTATACGAGTAGGTTTGACTGGAAACTCAACAATATCTCTATGTTCATACAACCAGATTAACTTAATAATAGACTTGTACGGCCATTTTTCTGTAAGCTCGTACAGCTCCCATACAAATGCTGTCCTGGCAATTTTTTTTACCATTTGCCAAAAAACCGTGTTCTATTTCGAAGTAAATTTACTATTATTTTAGTTAGATCTGGAGACCCACTGAATTAATACGTATTTTCCGAGTTATTAGCGATTCTCCAATAAATGCGAGGGGACTGCGTATTTCGGTTAAATTTCAATATGTTATAACTGATATAAAAAAGTTTTTTAGGAACATACTGATCAATTTAGACATAAATAATAAAACTATATAAACAAAAAAAATATGAATAGAGATAATTAAAGTAATTAACATAAATATAATAACCTACCAGAGGACTGTGTGTCGTAGCGGTCCAAACGCGTGCTCACCTCACAAATGATGCTCTGACACTAAACAAAATGGCGTCTCGCTACCGCATTCGGCAAGATTACAACTTCAAAATAATTGCATTTCGTTTCACTCAAAAAAACGTTTGTAAACATTTTACAGTTTTTTTTTAATATGGCTTTAAATTTTTGGCAGGGGACTGTATGAAAATTCTGGGGACAAAGTTTACGCGACCTTACTAAATAAATAAAATACATAATGAGACCTTGTTTTATGAAAATAATATAATTTAATTATTTTTGTTTATGATATTAACTGCCAAATTTATGTAGTTTCAATAACTTATTCGTAAATCTCATTTCTAGGTGGGAATACAGTGATGGAGACAGCCAGGGGACTGTGTTTTTAGAGCTTCTATCACTTCAGAAAAAAACCTAAAATAGTTATATAGTTCTAAAAACAATGGGCCCGTAAAGTTTCGGGGTTAAAGTTTCGTTAGGAGTGATTTAAAAAAAAATAATTTTATTACTTTTTGAAAAAATGGGTCAGGACAGCCGATTACGAGCTTACAGAGAAATTCCCGTACAGAAGTAGTTGTGTTTTCCAGTGATAACTGGGGCTTCCTGCCGATAAGGTAGTACATTTTGCAAAGTTATTGGTTTAATTGTTTGCGCTTTGTGTACTAACTCCGTGTTCTGTCCAGATAAAGATCCGGGTGGATGGATTTGGTACCGTTAGCCTTCTAAGTATCTTTAATAAAAGAAAAAAAATTGTTTCTTCTGGCTTGTGCGTTACCGAACTTTGACTTTAAGGCGACATGAGACCTGAAAAAAATATCCGAAATGGGCAGTCACGCGAAAAAATAGGCTGGGTCAATTTTGCAGGGTTTGACCAATGAAACTCCAGCGTTGACGAAGCATCAGGCACAGATTCCACGTTCGCTCGTGCCGGCGACCAGGCGCATACTAAACTTTCTATTGCAGCGCTAGCACAGAATAACTATGTCTACGCAGTGGTGGTATAAGGGTGTTAATGGCAAAGCATATTTAGCGTAACTCTTAGAGCGTTCCCTAGTTTTAATTAATTGTAATTAATTTAGGGCCTCAAAAAATAATGTGGGTAAGTGCGACCCTAGAGAATTAACCAGTCAATATAATGAAATTAAATAAAACACACTCACCGCTTATATTGTAGGAGTAATCGCGCCTGAAAGTTTTCAAAGGCAGTTTAAAGCCTTAATGTCCAAGGCAATGAGCAACTTATTGAGTCCAAATTTTAAATTGATTCCTTATCGAGGGATTCACTTCAAATTAATGCTTATATTTAAAAAAAAACTCATAAAACTAAAATTCTTCAGATATGGTCGTTCCCAGGTATCATGTCGCCTTAATATTGGCTACAGTGGGAAGAGGGATATTATGAATTTCTGAAATCATTCGGAACTGGGATATCTTGCTTCTTCACAGACATTTTCTTCCAGGTGTTTTGCCTAAAATGAGATGTATAATGTTGTATATTTTAGGATGGCTCATATTCATTTTCCAGTTTAAGTTGATGATTCTTTCACGAAACATCTTCATATGAAAGAATGCACTTCTGGCTTTTACTTTTCCATTTTGTAACTATATATAACACAATTGCTCAAAAGAACCACTGTCACTGATTTTCTCCACGATTTTCGAATCCTAGAATTTAAATAACTTTCTTTTCAAAATGATAATTTTCCTCAGGTCACGGATATCGGCGACGCGATGATACTGAAACTCCTATTTACAAAAATGTTTGAAAACGGCTGCGTAATAGTAGCGACTAGCAATCGCCAACCAGACGACTTATACAAAAACGGCCTGCAGCGGTCCAACTTTGTGCCTTTTATACAAGTGTTAAAAAACCATTGCGATGTAATCGAATTGAACTCGGGCATAGATTATAGACAGCGAAGCGCGGAGCTGGGAGGGGGCGGACATGGAACGTTCTTCACGTTAGTTACAGTTGTTTTCAAATTGTTATTATACGATTTTGTGATTTTATCGATGATTTACTGTTGTAGGACATCACAAATTTCTCCCGAGAACAATCCGGTGAATATTCTGTTCAAACAATTGTGTGCCAGTGAGAACGATATTGTGAGGCCGCGCACGATTTCTATATTAGGACGAAATGTGAAGTTTAATAAAACTTGTGGACAGATTCTAGATTCAACTTTTGACGAATTATGCAATAGGGTATGTATATTATTATTCCTACACTTAGACCTAAAACACACTAGCGGCTGGCCGTGATGCGGTGCGCCGTTGCGGCAGGCTGCAGTATATACGGTCTGCCGTAACGGCATGCCGTATTCCGGCTAACCGTATTGTCTCGGTTCTATTGCAGTCCGCCGCAATTGTCAGTGCGTCTAGAAATGTGCTGCATAATCAGAGCATTTGCTATCGCATATAGCGGGGCGTTCTTTGATTTCTAAAATGAACTTTCTGTATCAAAATCCATGACACGCGCGCCCTGCGTAGTGTCTAGCGACGGACGGCGCTTGCAACTAACCGCACCGAGCGCGTGGTGGTATCATCCAACCGGAGCGGCCCACCGCAGCCACAAGACGACCAGAGCGGTTGGTGGCCGGCCGAAACTCAGTGCGTCGATATCATGCGGTTTCATATAAAAATCGAAGTGCGGCCTGCCGCAACAGCACGTCACGGCCAGCCGCTAGTGCGTTTATAGCCTTAGAAATAATCAAAATTGATATTTCCGCCTTCATCTCGAAAAAAAATTTTTGCACATTCGTAATGCTTTCCCTAATTGGTGGTTGGCTGGGAAAGTAATCATTACTACCTGTTTATTGGCTTTAGGATATTGCAGTGTATAGGAAGCAATAAGCCTGCCTTTTGTACCCATTGTTTTTTATAAAGAATTTTATTATTATTTCACAGCCTTCGTTTATGTTTTGGGTGACGAAAATGAAAGACCATTGTATTAAATTAATAAATATTTGAAATGATTTTAGCCTCTAGGAGCAAGTGATTACATTATGCTTGGAAATACGTTTCACACTATAATCATAAGAGAAGTGCCTAAAATCACTCTTCATAAGAAATCGGAAGCCAGGCGTTTCATCACTCTCATTGATACGTTATACGATAAACGAGTTCGGGTTAGTAACATAATAAAAGAAAAATTATAGAAACGTAATAAAATAATCCTAATAAATATGTTATTTAAATTCAGCTCGTGATACTAGCAGATGTGCCACTGAAGGAACTGTTTTCCATGGAAAAATCTGGAGAAATTAACGATTCTGACCGGTCGTTAATGGACGATTTAAACATCAAGATGGGAACTGTAATAATAATTCATTTTTAAATTAGTTTTTCATTATGTTTATTAATGTCTATTATCTTTTTTTAGGAGAATTCTACCGCAAGTATCTTCACAGGAGATGAAGAACTTTTCGCGTTCGATCGGTGTATTTCTCGAATAGCCGAAATGCAAACGCCCGAGTACTGGAGTAAATGGGAAAAATTCAGATAACAGAAAAAACAGCGTGATTAGTAAATTTTTTTTTAAACTTAACGGCGATTCATGCATGTACAAATCGAAAGATGTTTGTGATAATTTAATATTTTATTTTGTTATTTTATTTTTAAAGTATTGCTTGCAGTATTTTTCTGTTTTGTTTTAATTTTTCTATTGTTAATGTTTGTCTAAATGAAGATTTCGTTGTTTCAATCTAATAAACTGAATACTACAATTGTTACGAATATAGATTTTAATTAAGAATATAGCTGGAAAGAACATAAATGTACACAAATAACTTCAATCATACATATGGCTGTAAAACTCTTGATAGACTTGGATATAAGTTTCTTTCTCGGTTGGTGTCATCTGCGCTATGACATCATCGCCGACGTCCGCCAGCGGCACTGGTTTACCGTTGACCATGACGGTTGGAGCATTGTCATCTGTATCCGACTCATTGCTGTCCATTTCACCTGAAAATAGCATGAAACTTGTTATCCTAGTGATATACTCTGCGCACAGCAAGATATATTTTTTCTGGCTGTATAAAGGTTTGATAGTACCATTGATTATGTACAGTATTAGATTGCGCAATTCCATAGATTGCTTTGGTAACTTTCCGACATGGCGAATCGCAGGTGGCGCTGATGGCACTGACAGCCAAACTGATAGCAATTTATATGCCCATACATAATAACATTGATAATGAATGTTTTTTTTTATAAATGACAGATTTATTACAAAAACAATTACTGACTGATTGATTACAAAAACAATGACTGACTGATTGATTAACCAACGATCATAATATTCAATTATTTGTGCCATCTATCGCATTTTTTTATATAGGCTGATTACATCACAGAAATAATCCCATTATAATCAAGGATAACACGAAGAGATAGAATGTTATCTATTAGTCTATCTAATAAAAAGTGCATAATTATTACATATTGAAACCTGTATACCAAATTAAAAAATTATATCTTTATATAAATAATATTAAAATAAAAGCTATGATTTAACCCCTGGGTGGCAATGCCCGCGAACAGCATTTTTCGTATTATCCGTATTTTTATGTAATTATCGGCTCTATTTCTCCCACCACTGCGTTAAAAGCCTGTCGTTGAAGCCTGCTATTGAAGTTGTCATTGAAACCTGCCATCGGTATATATTAGTATGCTTGCACACACCTTTTACAAACAAATTTTCGAGGGCTTCAAAAATTTTGCCTGGAATGACTGGCTTTCGAAAGGTTAAAAATTCGTTTATTATTATATTTTATTATTATATATATATATTTTTTTATTTTGTATAGTCGAGCTTAGAGCGCCATCTACAGTGTACCATCATACGGCTATACTACCAAAGTCGACATATTAAACATAATAATAGTAGATAAATATTTTTTTTAACTATGAGTGCCATATCCACGTTGCGTTTTGTAGTAAAGTTCTGGTTGTCAAATTGTAGTACAACGTTGACAAATCTAATACGCTATTATCAATAATAGTACCCTTCAAACGTAACATACAGTTTGTGCAACGACAGGTTGAAAGGCAAAAAACATTGCACTCATATTGACCTTTCCTAATAATTGAGAAAGCTCTACTGGATTTTGCAGGTCGATTCAGCGTCTAAACAGTATGATTTCGCTGAAAGTCCCGAATGCACTCCGTCCAGATGTAACTCTTTACTCCCTACATGGAAGATTGCCCATATTGAAGACGTAACAGTAATTGGAAATAAAATAAAAACGGAGCTACCATGGAATTCACCGACTGTAGTCAGGCCCATCATATAGTGTTATTACACTTCTGGGGGGTGAGCAGTGGATTGAATATTGCTAAAGAACATGCGCGTACAAACTAAACATGTAAATGCCATCTTCACAGTTTATCTTCTGAAAAGTGGAAGTGGGTGCTCGTGCCCTGCGAGCTGAATGTCTGTGTTTTGGTCTCTTCGAAAAAATAATGCTAACTACTTGGAAAAAATATAAAATTTCAATTTTCGCATCTCAAACTTATTATGACTTCGAAGAGGGAGTGAATGAGAATGAGACAGCTTTCATAAATCTACCACCATTCATCCCAGAAGTGTAATTATAACAAAATTAAGTCATCGACTATTGCAGTTGTTTAACATTATTTTGCATTGTCTGCAGGAGATCAAACATATCATTGATATCCTTAGGAAAAATGAGAACACAGAAAATATCACAACACATGCTTACGATCCGATACAGCAAAACTCCAAACCGAGCGGATCACGAGCATTCTTTCCATACGACAAGGGCGTGACAGATCGAATATAGGATGCTAAAGAAATTCAATCGATCTTCAAACCAACCGAAAGATCTCTGAGAAGAGCGAGAGCGAGAAAAATCGACAAACCGCGAACTTGTGGATAGTGAAATTTTGAAATCTCATTGTGCTATCCAAAGAAGAGTTCTTTTCCCCCCGTATGATCCGGGAAGCCATAGAAATAAGAACCCCGAACTTCAAGAGACAAAAGGGTTTAAGCTCTACTACGTGGATCCTTCTTCTGAAAATATATTCAATACCAATCAAAATTGCAATGCGAGTTGAAATGTCAATGCAGTTGCGAAACGAGATACATGAAAGTTGCACTGCGGAATTTTGAAATTCGCATGCGTCCTTGCCCCACCGCTGTAATCAACGTAGCAACACCGGTAGTATTCGCCTACGACAACAGCCTATTTGCCGAACGACAGCTAATACGATTGATAGTCTGTCTTTAATTATTTTATAATTGAGGACTGTTTTCTCAAAGTGATATATCAGGTTTATTTTCAAAAATGAGTTTCTAATGGTCAATCAAAGACAGTTAAAAAAAAAAAAAAATAAAAAACGATACAAAAAACTTTTTTTAGCAGGCCTTTTTTTAAAGTTATACATCATCCATAGATTATTTTTGATTCCATGTCTTGGGAGAAAAAAATGTATGACTAGCGATGATGTTAATAAACAGACATATTAGGAGATAATAATAAAGAGACACCATTAAGATACTGGTCATTTGACCTGTATAAGAGTCGAGGAACCACTTATTATAGAATTGTCAATGTCGATCTTACCAATAATGGATGCCTCATCGTTCAATTTGAAAGGATCCTTATCATCATCACTGGAGTCAGAACTCTCCTGACCCATGCCTTTGACGGCATCGGCAGCCAAATTGCCTGTGTTATGCTTCTCATGGGCAAGAAGTACCGACATAATGTCGTCTGTTTTCTCTTTATTTCCGGTTTTAACATTAGATGCAGCAGACGCAGCTTTCTCGAGTAGGGCGTCAGATGAGTGGGTGCTGTCATTCTGTATTACAAAAGCAAGAATTAGTTCTACAACTACGTCTATGTCTACTCTCTCTCACGAACGTTGGATCTGCTACTAGCGTGTCTCCCAGATGACTTATCTCTACTTATTATAAAATGCAACGTCTGTGCTAATAATGTGAGAACCAAAGAACTGATTTCGATCGTGTTTCTATACAAGATCAAAATAAGATGAATAATTTTCAAGATACCATACAAAATCACAGACCAATCAGGGAAAAAAGTTTGTCAAAATCTAAAGGGAATAATATTAATACATACATATTAGTCACGGCAATAATATAATACATAGTCACAGTTAATTTAAAGTTGTACTTATTTAAAACTATTATTTCTCTTCATACCTAACCTATGTTATTATTTTAAATATTAAATTATCTAATAAAATGTCCAATGCAGTTGTACAATTTAGAATGCAACTCAATCTATATGAAATTTTAATGTAAAACTGGGCAAGGTAAGGGAAGCTGCAGGGAGGTATATTAAACAAAAGATTCACCTGAGTATCATTAGTTACGATAGTACTTTCGACCATCCAGGCTGGTCTCTCCTTCCGCTGTGCCGCTTCCGCGTTAGAGTCCTCTTCAGTGTTGCCAATCATAACATCCACCCGAGTTTCTTCAACGAGCATGCCTTGATTACGAGTCGCTTCTCCGGACCATTGTTGTTCTCCGAGAGGACGGTTTTGTTGTTTGTTGCTCAATCTGTAACGGAAATAAGACAATTTTATATAAAATACTGTGAGAAACAACTTTGATATACTGGAAATGCCACCGTTGATAACCGAGTCGGATTGTACTGTCAAGTTATGACAAAACACTGCAAATTGAGAATGGCTGTTTCGAGTAAAGAGGATTCATAGTTTATTGACAACTTATTCATCTAATATTTCTATAAGCCTGTTGTTCTTTTTGTTATACAAGAGAGCTGGTAATGTTTCTGTCTTATATTTTAGAGCAGATAGAGGCACCGGAAAAAGTACCCAGCGGGCAGCCTCGCCCTCTAACTACCAGTTTTGGTGGGATGTCTCCGTCTGGAGTTAAACTTCAGGATACCTCCGTCCTCCCGACTGGTTACGGGTCCGAAGACGCTTACGCGGCCTCTACCTGTTGTATTACAGCGGTAATTCAATTTGAATTAATCGCGGCGGACCTGGGCGTTCTTTGCCCGTAGTACCATACGGGATCGAGTGACTGAAGGTCATTTCAAGAGTGGCATGACAACAGGTCAACATCCACACCCGCTGCTTAGGAGACAGTATATTACCATAGTCTCCAGACTCCTTCACCAATTAGTGCACAACCGATTGATGTCGCTAATTGGTGCGAAAACCGCCCAGTAGCGCCGGGATGCAATCCCGCCTACTGGGAAATCCTATCCCGCCAACGCCTATGAACACCTATATAGCTTACCCTCTGATCGTGTTGATGTCAACTGGCTCCGGTTCCAGAATCTCAGGTGCGAGTTTTATGCCTTCAACTTCCCGAAGTAAACTGTATAAAATTTGTAGCTGATCGTTAAATTTTGCTAGCAGTAATCTGCTATCTTTCTTGGGCAACGCCGACTGATCCTCATCTACAACTTGATTGCAGAATGTACACCGGAATTCTTGTGTTAGCATATCGTACAGTTGGTCAGCCTGTAAACAGGAATAAGGAATATTATAAAAGTCAAGAACGAGGAATAAAGCCTAGTTACTTTCTATTTACATTCAAGATATACTAATTATTTTCAAATACCAAAGATAATTCAATAAACACATTGTTTGCGGGAAACAAGTAAACTCGTCATACCCCTTTTCGCGATTTGGCAGGCAAATGCCCGACTACATAGTGTTAATAAGCGATGTTCTGCATGCATTAGTTTAGACTGAGGTTTTCTTTCACAAATATACCAAACAAGCATTCCAATATCCTGAAAAAAAATCCGTTTAGAGGTGCCTGGGTTTAAGAATAGGCCCCCAGTGGGGTGGGGGTGATTATAGAAAAAAAATGCATGCTAGATTTATCTATAGTCTATGCAAAACTAATCGGCAGCGTATCAGTGACTGTGTGGCATGCTACTTTTTGGTTTGTGGTTTTTTTTTATTTTCATTGTTTCGGATTTTGTCACATCACAGTAAAAATACCTATGTCGTTTTTTCAGTGATCGTTTTATGAATAATATTAGGAAGAAAATACTGCAGTATAAAGAGCAAGACTTACCTCTAAATCTGTAAAAGTCTTCCGGCATCCGGGGCACTTAAAACTGGCACGGCTGGTGGCGTCACGCTCCTCCGTCTCCATTCTCTTACGCATCAAATCCAGTTTATATTTTACAACATTGACAAACGTTTTGTAATTTATAAAGTAGTAGTTGACTTTCTGCGCCTTCCCGTCCGGACCCGTCTCCATTTTTAGGCGAACTTGTACAAACTTGTCGCTCCTCAATGTGGCCAGTCGTGCCCTCAACATTTTTCTTTCGAATTTCAACAGCTCGCATATATCATCCTCCTTCATACCTAAAATTAGGTATATTTGGGGTTTAATAATAAATACAATGGGCCTATCATAATCCTACTATTACTCTTCTGTGGCTGTGGTAGGTTTAGGACAGCTGTCTTGCCATGTGGGCCATTCAATCACTTTCCCCTTTGAAGCCATACTAGAATTTGAGATGTGGAAATCGCGGTTTTAGATGTTTTTTTCTAGGAAGCAGTTAATTATTTTCCTGGAGAGACCAAGATCTTTAGAGGCGAAACAGTGATTTGGCTGGCAGGTCACGAGCGCCGACTTTTATTACGTGAAGGTGAACAGTGAAGTTATTCCCGATGGGGTGTGGGATCATAGTATTTATTTAATTTGTACTCGTGGTCGTTTGGGATATTTGATCCCCATAGAACACTTAATTCTACAATAAAGGCCATCCTCCGAGAGAGAAGTAAAGAGTTATATCTGGACGGAGGGCTGTGCGCATTCGAGACTTTCAGGGAATTTATACTGCTTAGAGACCGAATTGACCTCCAGAATCCAATCTGAAGCTTTCTCGATTATTGAGAAAGGTTTTGTAGTAAAAGGTTGTTTGTCTTTAGAGCCATCCCGCACAAACTGTATAGAGGTTACTGTCAAACCCTTGTTGGCACGAGTCAATGATAGGCTAATTACCTCGCAAATAACAGCGAGGACTTTGTCGCGGCGGTAAGTGTACCATCCTTGATCTAAGGCCACCTTGCATCCAGCTAAAATATATCTAGCTGTGCAAGAGGTATTGCTACAAAGAGACATTAAATATCCTCAGCATAGCTCCAACGAGCAAGGTTACTGGAGTCTGGAAGTGTATCCTGATAGTGTGGCCTAAATATGTGACGTTTATTCTTAAATAAATAAATATATTTTTTTAGTCTAGTTGCATTGGTGTCGTTTTTTTGCCATGATAAATAGTTGTCTATTTAAATTCTTAAATATTTTATGCGTGAAGTTCGTTTTATCAGCTGACAAGAACAGTTGATTCCGCTACAGTCATGTATTTTTAGTCCTTTGTACAGTTTTGGTTGTGTTCGCTACAGATTCCGCCCATCTATGCTCAAAAATCTGTTCGCTACAGATTTAGTCCATCTATGCTCAAAATCATGTATTTTGATAGTTTATGAAATGTTTATTTAGCCACTTGTATGTTTGTTTAGGTCCAGTTGTTGCTTTTTCAAATACTTTTTCCCAGGTATCTTCGAATAAAAGTAGTGAGTCATCTGAAAAATATGCATGGTGAAGTCACTGTACTGGCACCCCATAATAATTAACTAGTCAATCACTGGCCCGAGCACATCATCCAGGCTACAACAAAACAGGAGTTTCAATAAGATACGCCTCCGCTCAGAAGCTGGATCACCTAAAACATTGTTTCCCGTAAGAGCAACTATTATCCTAATTTAGGGACCTCTATTGGTCACCAAGGCCACCAATTTGTCACAATCAAAAACAATAAAAACACCAGAAGTGAATTGGTTTTTTGAAACTTACATGGATTTCTGACGAGTATATCAATTATGAGTGTGTCTTCAACTGTGTAGAATCCTCGGACGACGAGTCTCGCTAACTTTTTCAGAGTTGTAGGTACTTCGGTTACCAGTCGTTCTTCAGTCATTTTTTAATCTAAAAATAATTAAAGATTGAATAAAATTTAATTAGGGAGATAGTTAAAGTACCTATTTAAAATTAAGTAACTATGACAATATTACAAAAAAATGTAACTATCTGATCCTATTGACGTAAGCCTTTTATGTGTAGGTATGTATATATATATATTTATGTATGTGTGTATGTATGCGTATGTATATATGTATATATTCTTATGTATCATGCAATACAACTTAAGTTCAGAATATCAAAAGAGTCAGCTCGTCGATACAATTAAACAAAAATCAGCATTTCTAGATACGGGTCTCTGACCTAGTTAGGAATGCGGATAAACATTTTCACCATAGGATGTGCTCAATCTCTCCCAACTCAACCATATTATGTAAATGGTGTTTATATGACATATTATATGAAGTTATTGTAAATTAATAAATAAAAAAATAAAAAAAATAAAAAAATAAAGGGCCGCCGAGTTTTAAAATTCCTGGTCGGGGGGGCAAGAAAACTTTACGGGGCTAGGTAAGAGCCTTACTTCTGCTGTAGGCAAAATTTTACCAGGTTTTTTTAGAGAAATTTAACTTAGTAGTTTAAATAGAAAGTACAAGTGAAATAATCAGCGCGGAAGTCACAGCGGAATCTGTAGCAACCTCTACAGACCCAGTAGCACAGCTTATAGAGAGAATATTGCAAGTAGCTATATCAACTGATGCATTCTTTAACATACTAGCTTGCCACATGTCTTCCCGAGTTTTTCCTATAGATGAATCCTGTTAACCTAGTTAATCCACTGGTTATTTTCGTGATCTATATTTTTATGGGATGTATTTTTGCACATTTTTCGTAGTACCTACTTCTTTGTTTGAACCCAATCATTTGCAAGAACTGTTCAGAAAGCATGCAAACCATAAAATAAAAAACCATAAAATAAAAATTTATGCATTGTTCCATGTATAGCCATAACCTCGCCCAAAGTTGAATGAGGTTTGATAATAGGTAGTAGGTATAGTCTTGTACTGTCCCCAAAGCTTGTCAGCAAAAATAAAACTTACACAGCAGAAAACTAAAAGATACTGTCAGCAAAAATAAAACTTGTGTAGTGTTATTTTTTCGGTAGAAAATAACCAGCGGTTACCTGGGGGATGACATTGTTTACAATTTTTATTTCTCATCGAAACAGAGTAGTTACAAAAATCCTCACATTTATTCCTCAAGATGTCCCGTTGAACATACCCAGTGTTCAAATGTCTCTATCTCCAGTTTCTCGCAAACATCTCCAAAGCCTGGTATTATGACTATTAAAATAATATTTATGTACCTAATTTTCGATAAATAATGAAATTTTCTATTATTCTTCCTTTTAATATACGAGCAATACTTAGGAGTTACAGGACCAATACTTAGGAGTTAGACCAATACTTAGGAGTTAGACCAATAATTAGGAGTTACAGAGTCAATACTTAGAAGTGAGAGGACTAATACTTAGGAGTAGGATTTTAAGTTGATAAAAGTAGCAGCACGGCGCCTATGCCCCCCCCCCCCCCCCGGCAGGGATTTTGGTCAAATTTTACCTCTTGCTGCTCCTAATGTATGCATCTTATAGAAAACGTAACCAGACCATTTTATAGGAAATCGTATGTAGTTGATTTTTGCAGTAGTCCTAACATTAATCCCAAAGGTTTTCGAAATATCTGCGAAAAGCTGAAGAATGGGATATTTGAACACTCTCCCCACCCTCGGGGATATTGAGCATGTTCATCAGGACATCTTGAGGAATAGCAGTACCGTTTTTTAATAGTATGTGAATTATTTGGGCTGATTTGTCTAATTTTATTGGGTACCTATCACTAGTACCTCCAACCTATCCTAGGTTGGAGGTACCAGTGATGGGTCATTCTGGGTGCACCCGGATCCTGAACTCCACTTCTCTACATGGAAGAAGTCCACTTCATCCTCCAAAATTATACTGACCACTCCAGGTTCTTTTTTAATGAAATAATATCCCAAGATATCAAAAACTAGTTTTGCTGAAACCTCATCTGTTATTATCAATGGGAAATATCGTTCGCGTCCGCCCGGGCACAGAACGAATTGAAAACAACTGCAATAAATAATTCTGTCTACTGCAGAGGAACCGACTCACAAAAGAACCATTTGCCTCGCCGGAATGACAGCTCCCTATGCGGGTGCGATGGCTCGTTCCGGAAGCACCCGGGCGCTCGGAGTGGATTGATGCATTGTTGCGGTGATCAAAAGAAGGACTGGCTTTTTGGAATGGAATGGACTCATCGGTTCAGCGGAATGGTGGAGCCAAGGGCGGAGCTGGCTCCTCGAGCTCGGAATGGAATCGCTAGTAGGTGTGATATTTGTCAGGCCCAAATTCAAAGTAGAACCCACTCTTCCGGATCTGCTCTTTGCTAATGGAATGGGCTTCAAACTAGGAGCTGGAATGGCCTATCGCTAGTAGGGTATCTGGTACCTAGGTATCCGCTTATAGCATGGGAGAGGTGTACCTCCCAAGTAAGGTTGGGAGGCGGCTAGTTGGACCTTGCCTCCCCCCCCTTCCCTTCCCAAGTCGGTGGCATGATTCTTCTCTATAGTTCGGTGCCAAATATCACTAGGTCATGTTTTCCTTTCTTATTTTCCTGATGTTTAAAAAAAAAAAAAACACCCCCCCCCCCCCCTGCTCTCAGATCAGCCCATTGTATAATAATCCGAAAACCGATATTATCAATAGCAAAAAAATAGCATAATAGTGAAAAATTATTTATTAATAGTTGTCACTTCAAAATGCACATTAAATCCTTACAATTAAAGTACAATTATCACGTTTCTGATAATAAAAATAAAAAAGAAGAAAAACATTACAGACATCGATAATATATTACTATGTACAATTTCCACAAAAATGCCGAGGTACCATTACGTTTAGCGTATAAACTAAACATGCATCTATTTCATTCTGTAAACACCCACAAAATACTGTACAACTCAGTTGCATATAAGACAGAACTGTACTCGTTGATCAGTCTAAGTTATTATCGTCACATTTTGTCGTTTGTAAATGAGTTAGAACATTGTAGCGCTTGGCACAATAGAATGTGAATCAATCAAAAGGATAGGTTTAATTAATTTAAGACCTAATGGCAGTGAAAAAAACATGCAACTTTCCGGCTAACATGCAAGCTAATGCAAGTTTTCCGGTTTAAACAAATACTGATTTTGATTAAAAAAAACATAATAAATAAAGATATTTTTTCTCTTTCTAATGAGATCCAGTGAACTAGTTAAGACGTAGTATTTAATTATGGAAGGTTTTAATAATCGACTATTTGCGTACGTTCGATTATGGCTTGAATTTTGTCAAGGGTTTGGTAGATTGTTCGGAAGTTTGGCCGTTCGGACGGTTGATAATGCCAACACTGCTTCATGACATCGTAAACGCAACGCGGCGTATTATCCGGACAAGCTAAAACGTTGCCGTCTTTCAAAAAGCGCACAACCTCTTCGTGCGTCATTCCAAAGTAAGGTTGCAGCGCAAACGAGAAAATCTCCCACAAACAAACGCCGTACGCCCAAACGTCCGATTCTAACGTGTATTTATTATACAGAATACTCTCTAGAGGCATCCACCGCACGGGTATCGCGTCGTGCTCGTCCCCTTTGTAGTAATCTTGGAGATAGATCTTGTGTGAGAGGCCAAAGTCTGCGATTTTGACCACCATGTCGTCGTTTATTAAACAGTTTCGCGTCGCGAGGTCGCGGTGCACAAATTTGCGATCCGATAAATACATCATCCCGGACGCTATCTGCCGCGATATGTGCAGCAGGTCCAAGTGGGTCAAGTGCACTTTGAGCAGTCGGAGGTCCTCGCGCGGTTCCATGCCGTGCGGAGGGAAATTCTCCGCAGTGCTGCAAACGCGGAGAAACTCGTTCAAATCGCCCTTGCCCATGTACTCGAATAATAAGCACATTGGCTTACCGATCGCGCACACGCCAAGCAATTTTACGATGTTTGGGTGATCGAACTCGGCGAGTAGACACGCCTCTCTTTCGAAGTCGAGTTGCAAGTCTTGCGACGCTTCGTCTTTCAGCATTTTCACGGCGACCATTGTGAATTCTTCTTCGGCTATTAAACCTGGCGCTTTCGCTTGGAATACGCGCCCGAACGCACCCTGTCCGAGGTCGCGGATATAGATTATGTTATTGCGCGGGAATTCGAGCTTTTCAAGTTTTGGGTTGAGCTGCGCGCCGGTTGTATGATACGCCATGTTGCTCGGTAATTTATCGAGATCGATGTCCATGTCTTGGCGACGGGTGATCGCTAAGTTTCGAGAGTTGCGGCTGCGGACAATGTAATAGCAAACGAGCGCTATTAAAAATACGGTTAGTAAACTGCCCAAGCCGGACATCGATAGGACGAATATGAACGAGGGTGTGAAGAAGGATTCCATTTCAATCTTTTGTCCGTGGTTATGGTCTTGAGATTCGCTGGCGTTGTCGCAGAGTGGGATGTTGCACTTCTGCCAGCGCGCGTCCGGGTTCATTGTGTAGCACCACGGTGAGATTTCTTCGCCGCCTGCGTTTCGGCAGTAATTCGACGCGTTGTGCACTTCTGGGAATATTAACGGCGGTCTGACATGCTGATGCGGCGACTGTAGCTCCCACGGTTGACAAGCAATACCTTCTTCCGTCACGTTGACAGTTCCTTGGTAATATCGACCGTTTCCATGTCGACAATCGTACGTCACTTCCTCCCACTTCATTTCGGTCAAACCGACGTGTGAACAGCTGATATTCTTCCCCTTCCCGGAGAGCTTCGGCAGGTCGTCGCACGAGGGCAATTGAAAATGTCCTTTAGATTTGTAAAATACTCCCCGTTTTTTCAAGTCTTCGACGAGAGCCCAGTCGTTGTAACAGAACTGCATTTTTACTGCGATACAATCCTCATAGCAAAGCGGGAGGGCGATGGCTAACGCGTCTCTCAAGAGACATCTTGGAAAAGCGTACGCACACAATAATCTCTCAGCAGCGCTTCTACAAGGCTGTTTTAAACCAGATATCATCTCTTCCCAGAGACCAGCCGCAATTTTCTCATTCTCAAGACCGCCGCTAAAACTCGCCGAAGCGTTATACCAAACATATCCACTTAAATAATGCTTGCACACATTGCCATTGTAAGGCGCACAATAACCTTCGTTTATCTGGTCGATCTCCACATCGTTTGCAACGACCGGCGGCAATGTGTTAACGAAGAAAACAATTAACGCATAAAATAACATGTTGGACGGTTAGAAACGCCCTCCGCACCATCAATAAACACTTTTCAAGACATCATAACGCGAATCGGATTATTATTTATAAAAAACATCGATTACGGAAAACAGACACATTTCCGCCATTCACAAACTTAATAGGGACTTCAGACGGTCGTGTGCCTTATGACTGTTTTTGCCAGTGAAAATGCTAAAACACCAATAGAGGAATTATTCTGGCCCTCTATAATTTGTGACTATTTTCCTTTTTTTTTTAATAAAGGCGCTGGAAGTGTCACTCGCCTGCCAGATCAAAATGCCCCGACACTATAGTACGATCTTCGAGACTAGAGTTTCAGCTATAGTACAGTCTCTAATACTAGAGACTGTAATACATCATGCAATCGATTTTAAATAAAACAAGGAATTTATTTATTAAAAGATTTATTTTTCAATTTCTTCTTGTATTTCAACAATGCTTTCTTTTGCATAGGAGATAGATTCGTTCTTCTTTCCAATCGAATTATATCTGTCCCTTTTAAAATATTATTTATAGTGGTGCACCAATTAAAAATGCATAATTTCACTGCTATTGTCAAGAAATATTGAAGGGTCATTTGTCTGTGCGCTGCACAGTTTATAAAATCGAACGAATACTTAGATAATATAATATCTTTTACTTCTTTCATAATGTTTGCTTTGTGGCCATTATGTTCTAAGTATTCATTGGACTCAGTTATGATGTATCCAAAATACCTGACAGCACACTCCGATGGATACGTTAATTTTTTCATTTTAATAGTTTTATATTCCCTGTGGGAAATCCATCTGTGCAAATTTATATTGATATCATCACAACTTAAGCATGACTCACAATCACCGCATTTTACTTTTAATTTTGACAATGTTTTCCTTACAACCCATCCTACCGTGTAACCACGAGAGTGAATATTTAACCGTTCCCGTGCAGCTTGCACTTGAATATCTATATCACCCAATTCTTCTTCAATATTTCTTGCAATACGTGTAAGATTATGTTCATGCTCTAGTTCACTACTCCGAGTTTCGACTTTCAAGTCATTAAATTTTAAAAATAAGGACTGAACTTTAATCAATTGGTCGCATGCATCATCTTCACAATTGTAACTGCTCGAGTGAAATTTTATAAACCCGGTTATTAACAGTGACTTAAAAGTAGATATGAAGGTGTGGCAAGTTGGGTCATTATTTCTAAAATTATAGGCCCTTACTCTACCAAAAAAGTTTTCTATTGTATCGGAATTAAAAAATCGGGGCCGCATTACATTTACATTTTTATCTCTTAAAATTTGCCACACCCTCTTGTAACTTTTAATTGTTGTTACCCAACTTTTTAAAGTAGGTATGGATGTTGGTTTACCCTTACTTATAAAAAACATATTATCTATTTTCTCCTGGGCTTCATTCCAGAATTTATGATGGTCGGATGTAGCTGTGACGGCCTTTTTTAGGGCTTTTCCTCTGCACTTTTGGTGCGACGTAGATGATCCGTTAACGCTATCAAAAAGGTCATCTAAATATGACACAGTTTCAGCGGTATTATTTAAGGTACTGCTCACCGGTCTACCATCAGTATAATGAGCTGTAAGTAAAAACAGAATTGTATTGCTCTATTTTTAGTGGGGAGGGGTAGGGGACCAAAATTAAAGCCAGCGTCGTGATAACGCTGCTTGTAGAAAATTTAAAATTTGTTGTACAAAATGTGTACAAAATTCTGGGATACCTCCGGATTCGATAGCGCCTTGACTCTAACTTGACTGACCCCGGAATCTGGTGGAGAACTACCGCGACGTTATTCTTAATAAGGAAACAAATTGTGTGAGCGTCGCACAGAAAGACACTGATTAGAAGAGTTTATCTCTAATACCTCTGGCAAATCCTTTAGGACTGTCATGCAGATCCCAAGTCCAATTCTAAATAACTATTTACAACGGTTATTATCAAAACACAAATGCTTTACCACCGACGACTGACAGCAGCCTATCAAGCAAATTGATACTTGAGCGCTGAATCAGCTGATTCAGAGCTGCCATCTTGCGAAAGTTACTACTACCACTCGATATCGGCTGGTAAAGTTCAACTTACCAGAGTAACTCGAATTACTACAGAATAAAGGTAACTCGCGATCAAACAACGCTTTTTTGCAGAATTACTTCCGATTTTAACTATTACCACGGATAGTTAACTAATTATCAAAAATGTATGTACAGCTGCCCTAACTAATTATTAAAAATGTATGTAAAATTACAATGTAAAAAATGCAAACTTACAGAATGCAGCAGTATATGACAAGGCAGCTGCCATGGTTTTGCTCAAAACTCGAATGCAATTCTTCACCTGACAAAAAAAAGAAAAAGACTTAAATATTTTATGGACTCTAAATTAAATAACTGCTGAATTATTTGAGTCAACTAAATTAGGCAAAATGAGGTTCATACCTTCATTTTTTTAATTCTTTCAGGCAAGACATGCTCATCGTTTAACTTGTGTAGCAAGCGAGCTTGTGTGTGTTCACAATCAGTCTTATACACATCTACAATATCTCGCCATGTTGAAATTTTATTATAAAAAGATATGTCTTTTGTAAGAAAGTTGTTTCTCATACTTTTCATCAAATGTGACGGATCAAATATTACACTCAGAGAAGCACCACCTATTTCAATTGTGTCATCTGAAAATAAGGAGAAAGTAATATTAATAAAAGAAAGAAAATAGGTACAAACGGAGTTGCCATTGAATCCACCGACCAGGGTCGTTCATCATAAAATAAAACATCTAGGAGTGAAAGTCGAGATTCTTGACTAACGACCGGCTGTGGTAGGTGGAAGGCATTGAAATAAAATTAATGTAAGACTTTATGATGCTAAATGCTTACCCGCTTCCCTGCCTGAAATTATCTGATCCCTTTTCGTATTTTCTTGCATGTGTTTAAGTGCAGATCGAAATGACGTTCCTTGATCACTAACCAGGGCTATAGGAGTAAGTCCTGTGTCAATAACAGCCATTATGATATCATTAAGAATGACTCTTAATTGTTGCGCTGATACAGCTCCACGAGAAAAATAAAAAGCCACAGGTTGTTGCCATTTATAGACAACACCTCTTAACATAAATACCAAAGCATGGTCGGCAAACTCATTCTTTTTTTCAGTAAGGTCCACAAACCCACTAATATCATCATTTTTTTGAGAGTACGTAACAGCTGAATCAAGGGCCATTTCGTCAAATATTATTGAGCACATTTTTTTCTTCTCACTCCAGTGGTCAACCTGAAATTTTAATGATTTATTAAAACGTAATATTGGCTCTGACAATAGAGAATCTTTTACCATTTGGAAAATTTGTAAGAAGTATACAAAAATAGCCACAATATCAAATGACCACAAGTAGGATTTGCGGTCAGGTAGGAGTTTATAAATAAATTAACTTACTTCATCCTTGATTACTGCAAATATATGTGCATTTATGCCCGCTTTAATATCGAGGGATGCAATCAATTTCTTCAATGTTGTTTTTGAAGGGAGGATAAAGATTTTGTGTAGAAATTGATAGCACTTCGGGCTCTGTTTCAAAATTGAAAGAGCTATTATTTTTTCCTCTAAAGAAAATCTTCGTCCTTTTTTGCCTTTTGTGCATAGCCTAATTTGCATCGAAAATAACTTCTTCGACAACGGATTCAATTTCGCTGTCATCTTCTCAAAACTTTGCTCCTTCGAAAACTTCAATGCTCTTTTTGCTCTGACATTATAATTTAACAGTCCCATTGATTTTTTATACTCCGAATACAAAACTCTGCAGTTCGGGGTAAGATCTTTTACCATTGGTAAAAGTTTCTTTCTGGAAACTTTTTTCAGAGTACTTAGTTTTGAACCTAAAATTAACAATAATTAGTAAAACTGCCACAACTAGTGTATGTTTCATATGTAATCAAACAATTTACCAGTAGCCAAAATGTTCTGTGATGATGTCGATGGCACATTTGTATCTGAGAGAACAATATTTTTGGATGTCGATGGTGTGGCTGTATCTGAAAACACCCACAGAAACCATATTACTTCTTTGATTCATAAATTATAAACATATTAAGACAAACAAATAAGCAGTTAATTTACCCAGAATTGTCTCCTGGTTATCCTGGTTAACAGTTGACAGTACACCTGAAAAAAAAAACTTTTAAGTACCATAACAATAACATTGTATTGTAATCATATAGTTATAATGACAGTTAACAGTTAAATAACAGTTAATTAACAATATGATCAACTACAATACAAGCCAGTCTGTACTAGCGCTTTCAATCTCGGTATACCGAGATCCCGCATGATTTCATCAGTCCCGCTCACTGTGGGATTGGAGTGCGAGATCCTGCAGTATTAAAATTTATCCCACCAAAAAGTGGGATTCAAAGGGAAATTAGGCAGTTAATCCAGAAAATGAGGTTTAATTAGACATCCTTCGTCGAAGCTGATGATGATGAAGTGCCTCTTTCTGTTGTGGCTGAAAATAATGTTCAGAGTCAAGCTGTTGATGCTGCCAACACGGAAGAGAACACGGCTACTCGAGCTCTGACATTGCAGGAAGAGATGGAGCACACTTTAAACTCCACCGTGACAAGTATTTGTCCATCGCCCGCTTTAAAGCAAAAACACTTCCAAAATGCAAGGTAAATTTATTCTCGTACTTGTTTGTTTCTAATAAATATTTTTAACTTTAACATGTTGAACGCCATGACGGACACCATGTGTCCGACAGCATACTTTCCCCCGGGTAAGCACCAATAAATCTAAAATCGTCCAAAAATCGTTGAGGTGCTTTTTCGCAAAAAAAAATCAGTAAATAAGTCAAAAATAATGGGTGTTTCTTACGGAAACAGCGATTTACTCATTATTTTCCGAGATGTCAAATGGCAGACACCAGTGTCCGGCTTGGCCTGTGAGAAGTCCAACCGTCTTTCCTTTTTTGTGCCAAGTGGTCAGGTTGTACTATGGGGCCGAAATGCTGTCCGTTGGCCGCCTATAGGCTTTTGAAGTGATCAAGGGTTGTGATGGCGTCGGACACATGGTGTCCGCCGCGGCCCACTGGACTAAACATGGTTCTTAGTTTGGCGTTCAACTTGTTAAGCATACGAATACTATGTTTAACTACTCACTGATAACCACTTTTATCGAAAAACGCGGGATCCCATTATACCGGGATCCCGCGTCATTGAAATTTTTTGATCTCGCCTATACCGAGATCCCGCAATGGCATCCGGGATTGGAAGCCCTAGTCTGTACCAATTTTTATAACTGAGTGGCAAAAAACTACGTATACATATACACATATATACATATATACAGCTTTAGCTAAGAGTTATGCTTAAAAAGAATAATATTTTGTACAAACCTAGAACTCTGCTCCGAGAGGTTGAATAGTATGTGTGTTCATGGCGCCTTTTAAGGAAATAGTTATGTTCCAGCAAAACATTTTCTGAAATATAAAAAATGGTATTATGTATTTACAGAGCCACATGAATTTGTATATACACATGCGGTCTATGTCTATGTTCGTTGAGGCCATAAGGACCGAATGCTCATGAGAACACAAGGAAAGCAATATTCATAAAAATTCAAATAATATGACTGCATTAACACATTGATAAGTCATGGGTAACCGTGTAGAGGAGAAAGCCCCTCTCCTTTGATATCCTCCTCTTTTATAACCTACTGAAAGCACTCTCCGTTCGCCGCTTAACACTAGAAGGCACTGTAGCACCTATAATAAAAAAAAGTCATAATCAATACCAACCTTGCTCATCGTAGCATATTGATGGAACGTCGTTTGCAATTTCCTCCGGAGTGAAAAGTGACGGATAGGCGTGTCGCTTTAGATATTTCGCTGTACGAAATCGAGTTTCAAAATGTTTGTTGCACACTAGTAGTTTAGTCACTGCCGCAGAGTCCAATCTTTTCAACTCTTCGCATTTAATAGCCCCCAGCCATTTATTAGCTCTCTCTTGGCATGATGGAAACTTATGGAGTTTAACGTCCTGTCGTTTATTTCCACAGTTCGGAATGCAACACTTGGAATACTTCATTTCGCTAGGGAAAACGAAACACTATCACCCGGCAAAATAGAGGTAAAACGTCCTGACACTATAATAAACGTCCTATCGTAAAAGCAGCAACAAAAACAAAACGCGTTATTGAAACGTCCTGACACTATAATAAACGTCCTATCGTAAAAGCACCAACAAAAACAATTACTCAAGTGGAGATGTAACCATTGAGGTTATCTCGACACAAAAATCCTAAAACACAATTGCGTTGTATCGTATAAGCACATGAATTTGTGAAGAAATAACAGAATCGGCACAAAAATCCGGCGTTACTGATCATGTGACAGCCACGTGATAGCGTCGCGTCACCGGCTAGGCAAAACCAGTGTTGCCAAGTGTTACAAGTTTTACAATGAATAGTCGTCGATGTCAGCAGAAAAGACAGCCTAAAGTAGCCGTTTTTTCAAAAAAGCATTTTTTTGCCAATAAAAAAAATGCAGGCCTTTGGTTTCAATGAAAAAAAATATATAATTCTAGGCTGTTACAGATATTAAAAAAAAAATACCAAGCTAAGTAGGTACATTAAAAAAACAAGCATTGGATGGAATAAGACTGTATGATAACATAGAACAAAACTACCTAGATACCAAGATTACCATTTTGTATAAAGCTACTTTATTTGTGAAAATGATGCCATGAACCATACATAAATGTAGGTACAATTTAATGTGACCAATTACCTATCATAACTACAGTATAGAAAAAAATAATTTTCCTATAAACTACTTTAAACTTTTACACAGAAAGTTGTACATTAACAATGTAACAAACAATTACCTAATGTTAGACTAAACCATACCAACTTAAAGTTTAAAAAAAATACGTGTGGCACTCGGGGACTGCCGCGGTAAAGCTATTGCATAGCATTTATTAACAACTTATGCAATTATAATTATTTATTTATTTTATTTATGCAGTATTTTTTTTTCTTTGATATTAATTCAAGTTTTTTCTTTGATATTAATGCGCTCTATCGGAAAACCTTAAAATTATTCCGAATCATTTGCGGCTGGGGAAGCAAATGATTCGGAATGATTTAAACGTCTTCTGACAGAGCGCCGTGCACGAATTTTATTCTATAAACCAAAAAACGGATATTATTGTTTGACTATTCGAAAAAATCGTAGATAAAAAGATAGATAATTAAATTATTTTTAAAATGGTGCAGGTTTCATAATAATACGCCAGATAGTATTTGCGTTGTAGTCGTTTTTGTGTTCGCTTAGACCTAATTTCACAAATTTATTGCACTATATAATATAAACAAAATCTGAAATATTCAAAGCTAAGAATATTAGGAACATGTTCTTGTTTAACATATATTTTTTTCGAATCGTAATCAGTACTCGTTTAGATGTAATTATCAGTTTAAAATCATTAATTTTCGTTAAGAAATTTCTTCATTCGGTCGCCGCGCTGGCCTAGGCCCGCGATAAAAGCTATGCAATAGCTTAACAAGGGGTAAATTATTTATTTTAAAAACTTTACAAGTTACCCATTTGTTCGGTCTCATTATGTTAGCAAAAAATAAAATCGTCGTCGCCGTAAAAATAAAAATCCAATAAGTGGTGTAGCCTAAATAGGCGACAGGCGATTTTTGGTATTTTGTGGTCGCTGATAGGGTATTCGAGGTAGCCTACATGGCGACATATCGTCAAGTCGGCAACACTGGGCAAAACAAGCATTTCACAAAGGTACAGTAGACAAAAGTTACAATGTTCAACCCAATAATTTTTGATTATTCGATGTGAGATTGCCATAGTTTATTTTGAAATTGTAAATTCACTATGACGTCATTTGACGTTTATACGGTTGAAATTCAGTCGTCTGAGATTAACCCCCGTGCCGCCATTGTTTATGAAATATCGATCGATCGACAGTCCGCCATAACAAGCGTTTTTACTACTAGCAATCTCTTATTTTTTTACGACAACGTATAATATACAAAAAAAATAATTAAAAAACCATGCTCAAAAACTAAAAAACGTGTCTAAATCGCGTTATTTTGGAACTAAAACAAAAGTTTTAAAAAGTGCATTGTTGCCACTAACACAAAATTATCATAACGTTGGCTCCCATGACTCGTAGCGATGGACCACCCACAAAACGACTTATTTTCTGTATCGACTCCTATGACGAACGAATGAAAGAAATTCAGGTAAATCAGTAATCTACGCATACGTACAACGGTAGACTTTAAAACTTTACGTCGCTCTTTCATGCGGCAAGCGAGCGACCCTCAATGATAAGAATCGACTCAATCGAAATCGACAACTTATGAAATCGGGACAATTTCCCAGTACTACCGGCTCGACTGACTTGACACTTGGCGCGGAGCGTTTCGCAAAATATTTTGATACGTACCTTGGGATGGCGGCGATCGACAAAGTGAAAGTGTTGATAGTCGGAGATTCAGGTACGCTTCTTCATTATTTCACCCACTAAACCACCTTCAAATGAAACTCTTGTCTCCTCGTTTGTACGGAAAGCGTCCCGCGCGCTCGTATCGTCGCTTTTGACAGTTCAATGACAGCGCGCGCAGGGCTGCCAACTGCGTCCCGATAAAGGCGGCAATAGCAGTAGCCGCCGTAAGCCGCCATTTTCAAACTTAATTTGAAAATTTTCAGGTGTCGGAAAAACGACGCTGACGCATTTAATAACGCAAAATGAGCCGCTTGTATCGCCGAGTTGGACCATCGGATGTGCGGTTGAAGTAAAATTGCATAAATATAAAGAGGGAACACAGGCACAGAATACGTTTTTTGTGGAGTTGTGGGATGTCGGCGGATCAGTGAACCATAGGAATACGAGGAATGTGTTCTATCAGCCGACGCATGGTAAGAATTCAATAATTTATATGTAATCTAAAACCAATCGATTCCTAGAATACGTCAATAAGAATACATTTTTAGATGTCCCATTCGGATGACAAGGACAGCTAGTTTGAAATCCTTGCTGTTAGGTACTTACTAGTCAAATCGGATGACCTCTACACTCGCTACAGGTCCCAATATAAGTCTGCGCTAGCTCTAAAACTGCACCCTTGCTCTGTACCAACCCCAGAATAACCCCAAATAACAGAATATGGAGAAGATTTTTCCAACAACATTCTCTTGCTGTTGACTTCTAATGTCAGAATAACTAGACAACATTCAATGACTTTTGTGTTCCACTTTCTAATGCATTGGAACATAATGTTGTATTATGACTCGAGAGATGCTGATTTAAAAATAAAAACATACTCTTGATTTCTTATGCGACCCCAGTAGCCTAGATAACATTTCTTCATCAGACCCCAGTAGCCTTAATCGCTGGAGCTATTCATGTACACTCTATCCTAATACCCTAGATATATTTGTGCACAGCTAGATATAGTTTAGCTGGCTGCAAGTCGGTCATAGATAAAGTCATTACGGCTACCGTCATGGCAAAGTGTTCATCGTTATTCGTGAGGTAATTCGCCTATCAGTTGCTCATGCCAACGGTTCTCATGCAGTTGAGCCATTAAGACCTCTTTGACTTTGTACTCCGACAAATAACCGGAAGTGTCTGGAAACGATTTTATACGTTTCTTAAGCAGCGGGGGTAGATGTTGACCTGATGGAACTCACTCTTGAAATGACCCTTTGGCTACCCGACCACTTATGAAAAAACGAGCAAAGGACGCCTTGTTCTGCGATAAATTCAAACTAAATTACGGCTAATAACCGGTAAAGACCGCGCAAGCGACTTCAGATCCGTAACCAGATGGGCACAAGATCAGCCCGCTGGTTTCACTTCCCAGTGCCTCGCGGTAAGGCGTTGGTTTCTAACAGGCGTGTTCGTATAGTTAGATAGTGGACTGTTTCGTCCCAAAGTCTCCACGCTCACTCCAGGCCAAAAGAACAATAACATATCGTTATACCTTCCTGGGGAGACGGGTTCGCCCGTTGTAACTGACAACACTCCTGCTCATGCCAACGAGGGTTTGACAGTACCCTTTAAACTCCCGTTAAAGCAGGTCGGTGATTTCCAAGGCAGCTCCTTTTGTATTCATTTATTATATTATATTTCAGGAATAATCCTTGTGCACGATTTGACTAACAGAAAAAGTCAATTGAATTTGCACAAGTGGTTAGCGGAAGTAGTGAATCGTGATGTGGAAGGTGGATGCGATGGAGAATTCGATGTAGACCCTGAGCAACTAGTGGGATCTACACAGGTTTGAATAGCCCTCTATTCTGATAATATTTTTTTTAAAGATTGGCAATAGCAATTGACGATTGCAGTTTATCGAATAAGCGACAAAATTACACTTGTGTTCGTCGCTCTCCATAAACATTGTTATACTTCTGTATCATTAAAGTATCATTAGGGAGCTAATTGGCCACGAAGCTGAGCTGGTCACGAAGACCCAGTCTGTTCAGGTCACGGGTCAGCACCCATCCGGCGGCCTCCACGCATGAAGTGCGAGCCCGGGTAGGCCTTAGGGCTAGTTTCCCCTAGGAATCAACCTTCTGGCGCTCCTGGACGGTCTGCGCACCGTGCGGCGTAAGCCAATCGATTGTGCACTCTGACTAACAGTCGGGGGAGTCTGGAAGCAGTACTGTTTTCTATAGAGCGGGGGTGGTTGCGGACCTTACGGCGACTGCTCTTGAAGCGACCATCGGCTACCCGATCCTGGGTGAACAGCCGGGCAAAGGATACCGTGGTCCGCGATAGATTTATTATTATTATTATTATTATTATTAATTGGTTAATATTATTATTATTATTATTATTATTAATTAATTATTATTTGGTATACACCGTTTCACCGCTTCATAAGGGAGAGGACCGCACAAGCGACCTCGAACTCGTAACCAATCGAGAGACTGGAGTAATCTGGTCGCAATTGGAAGCAAGGGCGTGAGTGTAACCCCGCTGGGTAACACTCCTGGCTATCTCGCGGTTAAGGCGTTGGCCTCTTAGGGGCATGTGGCGGAGCTTGGCGGTGGATTGTTTTGTCCAAGTTTTCTGCATTTACTTTACGGGAGAGAGAACGACTAATCGTTAAAACTTCCTGAGGTGACGGGTTCGCCTGTTGTACTTGACAACTCTATATGTATCATTAGAGTACTTTCGCAATTTGTCTTGTAGCATGTGAATGGCGGAGCGTTCTCTAAGGTCATTTCTTAAGAAATAATCCAGTATTATTCTCTATTTAACCCGTTGAGTATGAGTCAACCAAATCTGGTCGCGAAACAATTATCCGTTGAGTACGAGTCGACCAAATCTGGTCGCGCGTTTTTTTCACTTCTTTGACGTTCTCATATTTATTCATAATTATCTAATTGTTTTACAAAATGATATTTCAATATTCTATATTCGAAATTTCAATGCAATCATTGTGCAGTTGTTCTTTTTATGATTGGTATAGTAGTTTCGTAGTTATATTACTTTAAGTCGATGTCGCCGAAAATCCTGCAAAAGAGACAGATGCATCCATGAAAATACCTATTTACTCCAAGGGTTAAACATTTCAAAAATGTGAATGCATCACAGTATTTGAAAACGCCAATAGGGTAATTTATTATTTTGTATTTTCATGTTATCCGAGACCATAAGGTTCAAAATTCGGTGTTGCATCCCTAAAATTTTATTTGGATTGGTCTTATAAACCCTGCCATTTACCATCAGCCTCTGTATACCACCCACAGCACCTTCGTATCTAGGTGGTTTCGCAGCTCGAAAAATTGCCAAAGGCTAAGGCGAAGTTTGTCTCACACTAGATCGATATGTTGTCTGCAATGGAATCTCTGATCGACTACTAACCCCAGATACCTGGCAGCGGCCACAAGCCTAATCTCCTGGCAAGGACATTGTTGCAGGTCCAATACGGTGCGCTCGAAGTGCAGACAGTCGAGTGAGTGTCCTTTGATTTTTGGACCACTCACTGGTATGTTCTGTTGTTCGGCATGAAGTGAATCAGTATGGTTTGTTTGTTTCTACTCTTTATTGTGAAATTTCACAATGGGTGGGTTTATTGTCGTACGACAATCTCTTACAACCAACCCTACTATGACATGTTTATATGTATGTGTGCATGTAACATGTGTGTAAGTTGTGTCTTGTTATTGCATTCAATCGACAAAATTGATAATGCAATTCCGTTAATTTGATCCCAACGGAAAATGGTGACCCAGCCGGGAATCGAACCCGAACCCCCCAGAAGTGTAAAAAAGTAGTATTATGATGGGCCCGACTCCGGTCGGTGAATTCCATGGCAGCTCCGTTTGTATTTATTATTATTGGTGATATCAGAACCAGGGCCGGATTTCAAGGTCTGGAGGCCTTGGGGCAACAAAGGAGTGGAGGCCCCCTTGTTGCCCCAAGTGGAGGCCCCCTTGTGGAGGAAGAAAGATAACGGTAACTGTAGGTAAAGGTAAAACAGCGAAAAAAATATCAAAGGAAAAATTGTTTACTAGTGTTTACTAGTTTACTCGTCGGAATTTGAAAGATTTTTTCCAAAGTCTATTGTAGGGGCCCCTCTTTTGTGGAGGCCCCGCGGCTGTAGCCCTGCATGAGCTCCCCTAAATCTGGCCCTGATCAGCACATTCCAAAAGAAGTTGCATTGATTCAAAAGAAGTTGAAGTTTCTTTGAATCAATGCAACTTAGCCTATCATCTGATTTATAATATAATGTTCCATAATTTCATCACCACTAAATAAAATAGATATCGCCCTGTATTTAGTGAATATATTGGATGATTGCATAAGTTCTTGCAGATTTTCATAGATGTTGGCAAACTTACTCTATGACAGATGTTCGGTATTTATATTTTGTTTTGTTGCATGCACTGAAAAGGTGATAGTGTTGTGTTATCATCTCGTCAGATATAGTTTAATAAATTGATTAGTGTGCGTTTGAGAAATTTTTCAAAATGGGGACTGATAAGATGCAGAATAGATGATCAATAAGATCCAACAATCGAAGACTATTGCTGTTGTTTGACATTATAAATAGGATAGAAAACGAATTTACCGCGTGAAATTTGTAGCACCTGACGTGTCGGTGACGTTGCAGCCGCCGTTGATTGATTTTCAAAATTCGCGCGCTCCGAGCCCGGCCCCCCACCACCGTTATAACCTACGCAGTGGCGGCAGCGGTATGCGGCCTACCCGCAAAACAACCGATTGACAGCTCTTCAGTCTACCCTGGACAACGGTGGCTGCAACGTCACCGAAACGTCGGGTGCTACAAATTTCACGCGGTAAATTCGTTTTCTATCCTATTTATAAGATCCAACAATATTTTTATTACATAGTGCCTAAAATTTGCATCAAATCGGAAAGATCAGATTCATTGGAGTTGGAGTGGAAAAACATACGAAGTTATTAAGAGGAATATTTAAGTTTTCAGACTCCTATATTTGTGGTTGGAACCAAGTGGGATTTAGCAGAAGAAAAGCAAAAAAATAATCAATATAGGAGAATGAATTGTAGTATAGCAGAGCAGTACGGTGCGGACGAAATCTATGTCAATTGCCATCAATCGAGGTAAAATTCATAACTCTAGTACTGAAAATAAGTGTCTGTTCTGTTGAGAAATATATTTCTGTCTTGTATTTCAGATCTCTGGCACCTGGTACAACAAGCGCCGTTAAATTGTGCAGGTTTTTTGATAAGGTTTGTCAAGTATAGTGCATTTTTGTAGCAATTACCTTATCAGCCGAGCGAAGAGTGCTTAGCGTTGTGTCCTAGGGTTTCGTCCTGGGTCCGGTCTTGTTTATTTTGTATATCACAGACCTTCATGACTATCTCATCGACATCTAGCATCTTTGCGGACAATGCTGTTCGGAGAAATGGGAGATTTTTTTTCAGGGAACCGACATTACAATGTGGTTGAATTCAGGATGACCTCAATGAGTTGGACAAATGATTGGCTACTAAATTTGAATTGGCTACAAATTTGAATGTACAGTCCTTCATATCGGAAACACAATCCTGTACACTGAATGGAACCACATTCGAAAGTGTGTCATGCAAAAGGACTGCGGTGTAACCATAGCTAGTGATTTGAAACGGAAAATGCATATCTCAGTAATATCTAAAAGATCAAACAGCTTAATGTATTTAAAGAACAAAATCATTTAGAAATGTAACACCTGTGTTAAAGATGAAAATCTACAGGATATGCATCGGGCCATTTTTAGAATATCGTTTTCAAATTTGACAAGGATAGTCAGTTGTTGGAGGAGTGCAAAGACGTTTCACCGAACCCCAAGGGAATGAGGCATATACGAGGTTTGTTCAGAAAATACGTATAAAAAATTTGGGGCGACGTGTCAAGGCGTTGTAGAGGGGCGGCCCGGTGGTTCCCCCTCTATGCAATCCCCTCAACGCTCAGTTTGAGCCAGAGCGCTCTGCGAGTAAGTAGAAGTTTACTTGTGCTTGTTGAAAGTAACCCTTTTTTTACCTGCCGTCGGCATGGACCTGTCTCTGATTGAGGAACAGCGCATCAACATCAAGTTTCTTGCAAACCTAGGCAAGAATGGCCGTGAGATTTTTGAATGTTTGAATCAAGTTTACGGAGACAATTCTCTGAAGGAAGCAACCGTCAACAAGTGGTTAAAAAGATTCCGGGAAGGCTGAGAAGAGGTGAAAGATGACCAACGCTCAGGACGCCCCTCCACATCGAGTTCTGATGGAAATGTTGAATGAATTCAGGTTTGTGTTCTTAAAGACCGTCGATTGACAATTGGAATGATAGCTGAGGATCTGTCAATCCCCAAAACAATCCTCCACGAAATTCTGACAGAAAAACTTGAAATGAAAAAATTGTGCACGAAAATCGTTCCGAAGCTCTTGACTCCAGAACAAAAAGCAAGGAGGATTGCTTGCTGTGAGGATTGGTTGGACGCAGAGGAAAGGGGGGGACTTTCTTAAACGGGTAATCACTGGACTCGTCTCCAGTGATTACCCGTCTTGGTTTTACGAATTCGATGTGGAGCTGAAATCTTAAAGCATGGAGTGGAAGCAAGCAGGGGAACCGAGAACAGAAAAGTCGCGAAAATCAAGGTCCAATGTGAAAACAATGTAGATTGTTTTCTTTGAGTCTCGGGGCATTGTTCACCAGGAATTTGTCCCTCCCGGCCAGACAGTGGATGGAAATTTCTACGTTGAAGTTTTGAGTCGTCTCAGAGCTCGTGTGGCCCGAGTTCGACCGGATTTAGCACAAGGGGCAGGTGAATCCTTCATCACGACAACGCGCCTGCTCACTCGTCTCCCGTTGTGCGTGAGTTTTTGAACCGAAGCTCAATCACCGTGACAGAACACCCGCCTTATTCACCCGATTTAGCCCCTTGCTTCCTGTTCCCAAAATACAAAATGGTGCTTTGGGGGCGGCACTTGGTGGATATGGAAGCCATCAAGGCAGCAACGACACGGTAAATGAAGAGCCTCACAACTGAAGACTTTCAGCGATCTTATCAACAGTGGAAACGGCGTTGGCAGAAGTGCATCTTGTCTCAGGGGGAGTACTTTGAAGGAGACCATATTGAAATACTTGAATAATTGTAAAATAAAGTTGTTATTCCACTTTTATACGTATTTTCCGGATAAACCTAGGAGATACTCAGTGTTAAAACTCAGTGATACTCAGTGTGAATACGAGGAGATACTCAGTGTTAAAACTGCCCACACTATATCAAAGGCGAAAACGCGGAGACCTAATCGAGACATATAAGGTGCGGTGATCTACCTAACATACTTCAACTTAGTACCAATACAAATTTTTGTAGACCCTCTTTGAAACTGGGGAAGACAGCATTTCAAAAATTATTATTATTAATATTTATTCTGAATAGGCGGCTTTGCTGATATGTCCAGATAAGATATTGTAAAGCTAGTCATAAACAATATTAACAAGTTTTTAGGTACAAATTGAGTTTTTTAATTGATTTTAAATTGACTTTTTATGATGAGAGCTCTTGCACTAATCACTTGAAATGGTAGTTTATTCCACTTGTCCACCACTCTATTTTGCCGAAAGTCCTTTAGAGGATAAGTTTAAAATTTTGCATGGCTGAGTGATTTGTGTGATTTGCATGGTTGAGTGACCTCGAAGATTTGTGTTGACGTTGAATTTATAAATATTCTGTAGCTCGGATACATTGTAATAATTTATGAAAATTTTTAATATGTCCTAATCAGGTCCCTTTTTTGTCTTCTTTGTTTAAAAGTAAATTCTTTAGCTCAGGTACATCAGAATAATATGTGAGAATTTTATGTCTCAATCAGGTCCCCTCTTTGTCTTCAAGTGATTCCAAGCGATCTTCATAATTCCTATTCACGCATACTGGCATTTGGTTGCTCTTTGCTGCACCAAATCCTCAGAACCATTTTATCTTGAATCAAGTTGTGAATGATTGGCAGTGATTAAATCAGTGAATGTGAATAAGTTCAAAAGCCGATTGAACAAAATCCTTGAATTGCCATTATACATATATGTATATAACTATAGTAAGGCAGTAATAGTATTGGATAGTAAGGCAGCTCTTATGGCACTAGCCTCGAATACCATTAATTCAAAGCTAGTGCAAAACTGCGTATCACTACTGAATTCCTTGGGCGAAAAGAACAGGGTAATTCTAACATGGGTTCGCGGCCATGCAGGAATTGAGGGAAATGATAACGCCGACGAACTTGCTAAGACGGGAGCAAAGGGAACGTTATACGGCCCTGAACCTTGCTGTGGCGTACCAAAAAGCCTAATGCTCAAACAAATATGTTTAGAACAATCTGTCAACCACTGGAACAACACTCCAGGGTTGAATCATTCCAAAGCGCTAATTAAGTCTTACGACCGTAAGACGGCCCGTGAGGCCTTATCACTAAATAGGAACAATCTACGCATACCTACTGGTGAGGGCGCTCACGGGGCATTGTGGCCTGAACAAACACATGTTCAACCTCAAGCTTCGAGACACAAAAATGTGCAGGTTCTGCCAAGGGGCAGAGGAAACTCCCCTGCACCTCATGTGCGTGTGTGGCCCGTTGATGCGTAAAAGATACACCCACTTGGGTAGTCATTACCTCCAACCTGAGGAGGTAAATCAATCTGGCGCCAAAAGCCTGTTGCGGTTCTTAAATGACACGAGGCTTAGCGCAGAACTATAGTAGGTGGCGAACACAATAGATCAGCAATGGTCGCAGTGTTACAAGGCTCATAAAGACCTTAGAAAAGCCCCACACAACAAATAAAAAATATAAAACTAGTGGTATTACCCGGCGTTGCTCATGTTATATCTGTGCTAAAATACCTATATATACCGATTTTCATGGCGATTGGTTGAACGGTATAGAATTTAATGTGCTACAACTCCATGTAGAGGCTAGTTACAACAAAGTGGATAGCGCAAAAATATTATCTGGTCTCAAATACCTACTTATACCAATTGTCATGGCGATCGGTTGATCGGTATAGAAGTTGATATGCTGCAAAACCCTCTATTTGCGAGTTACAACAAAGTGGATAGCGCGAAAATATTATCTGTAATACCGTTTACCAATTTTGATGGTGATCGGATGAACGGTTTAGAAGTCGATGCGCTGTAGCGCCACCTAGTGGCGAGTTACAACAAAGTGGGTATCATTAAAACGTTCTTTTTGAAAAAATACATCTATTTGCCCATTTTCATCTATTTGGCCATTGATCGGTCAAATGGTGTCGAAGTCTATTAAGCTCGGACAGACAGACAGCCAGATATACCAAGATCCATTTTTATATATTAACACGTTAAACGCCGAGTGAAAATTGTCATTTTACTCCAAAAACTTTTTACTTTCCATTTGTTAATCATGATGAAATATATATGGAAAACAATTCTCATCAAAATAAAATATATAGTTTTTGAGTTATTTTATAAAAACTACCTGCGGGCACTGGAGACCCCCACGGCGCTCTGTAGCAGAAATGGGAATTTCCGTTAGCGTGCGCCGCGCCGCCCGCGCCGCCGGCCACGCGCGCGCGAGACCGCGTGGCGCGTGCTCTAGTCTGCCGACGGCGCTTGCATAGAGAGGTCGTGTTTTTGATTCTTTTATGTGCGCTGTTGCGGCATTATTAGCGGTGTGTTTTTAGCGCTATTAGTTCGGTAATAGATTACGATGGAAAACAATACAGTACCTTGTAATGACAAAGGTGATTTTTGTGAGTTTCAATTGGATTTAGCAGACTTTGAATTTACGCAATCGGATTTGCAAGAGATCGCGACTTTAGAAGCCGACGCACTTCAAGTTTCATTCAGGGAACCCAGTAGTGATGAGGAATCTCAAGATTTGCATATACCAAAGAAAAGGAAGCGTATGGTTATCGAGTCGGAAAGTGAAAATGACTCAGTAGAAAATTTTGTCACCGATAATATACCTTCTACGTCAAACAACTACTCAAAGTGGAGGAATTGTAGTGGACGCACGGCTAGGGTAATACCATTTACTGAGCCGACAGGTATGAAGTTTCCTTGTTCAACAGACTTCAGGCAAGCGAATCCGGAGGACTTTTACGCTTTGTTAGTTGGCGATTTGTTTGAAGTAATAGCCGAAGAGACTAATCTCTTTGCTACCCAGAGCCTTGAAGATAAAAATTTTAAACCATGTTCACGCTCACATTTATGGCAACCAACCGATAAAGATGAAATAAAACGTTTTTTCGGATTAATTTTATTCATGGGCCTAGTAAAACTGCCTTCAATCAGTGATTACTGGAGTACAGATGACGTGATGCGTCAAACATTTCCTCGAACAGTGATGACTAGAAACAGATTTGAAATACTTTTACAGTACTTACATTTCGCCGACAATGATAACATTAATCCGTCCGATCGCATCGGTAAAATTAGGTATCTCATAAACTTGTTAAATACAAAATTCAAGGCCTACTATTCACCCAAAGAACAGCTTTGTGTTGACGAGAGCATGATTCCTTTCAGGGGGCGACTCACTTTTCGACAGTATAACAAGTCGACAAGACACAAATACGGTATAAAGCTGTTTAAAGTTTGTACAAATCCTGGTTATACTATAAAAATGCAGATATACTGCGGGAAAATTTTTGATACTGTCAATAATAGCCCAACTAAGATTGTATTATCTCTGTGTAACGAACTATTAAACAAAGGCCATACGATTGCCACTGACAACTGGTATACCAGTTTAGAACTGGCGTATGAATTGCTTAAGAACGAGACACATTTTTTGGGGACCGTAAGAAAAAACAGACGACACTTGCCTAAAAAAGTTATAGAAACTCAACTACAACGAGGAGATTTCGTAGCACAAGAGAACGAAGATGGAATCACAGTACTAAAATGGAAAGATAAAAGAGACGTTTTAATGCTGTCGACAAAGCACACGGACACATTTACTCGTGTAGGTAAATGTGAAAGGTAAAAATGTCCGAAAACCAACAATGGTTTTAGATTATAACAGATGTAAAGCTTCGGTAGACATGAGTGACCAAATGACAGCTTATTCGACCCCTCTAAGGAAGACTGTGAAATGGTACAAGAAATTGGCCATAGAATTGATTCTGAATACTGCAGTAGTCAATGCGATGATAATGTATAAGGAAACTACAAAGAAACAAGTTTCAATAGTGGAGTATAGAAAACAACTAGTTCGGTATCTTACTTGTTCGGTAAGATCTGAAACAGCTAACTTGCCAAATGAAATACGTCCGAAAAGGCGTAAACATGAATTATTTAAAAAGACGGGGCCTGTAAGACAAACAAGAAGATTCTGTGTTTCCTGTTACAAGAGAAATGTAGAGATAATGTCAAGAAAAGATGCGAAAAATAAGACAAGAAAAGTGCCTACCTGTTGCTTGCAATGTGAAGGCCAACCGCACTATTGCCTACTGTGCTTCAATAAGGAACATCGATTGATAAAAATCTGACTACTTACAATCGTAGTGATTTCTAAAGTTTTGCGTCAACATTGTTAATTTTTCTATTTCTATTGTTTAGAGCTCTGATGTCGTCAAAACTAAGGTTTATGATTACTTTTTGATATGATACGTTTTCTTCTTTTTTATGTTTTTTTTTTTTGGAAAATTTGAGCAAAAATTACCTTTGAAAAAACTTTTATTTCTATAAATGGTTTGTCAATATTTCGATTAGGTTAATTATTTTTAGTGAAAAGACTTGTCAAACAAATAAAACTTTTGAAAAATGTTTTCGTTTTCATACTAATTTCATCAAATTACTGGTTATCTAGGTCCCACTTGGTTTCGTCTCTCTAGAGCGCCGTGCCGGTCACCCTAACGTATTAAATTAAAAGTAACTGTGCCCTACGGCGTAGGAGACTGTCTTGAATGTAGGTCTGACTTGAGGTCACCAGTACCCCCCACGGCGTCTTGAAGTATATGTGTCGAGGTCACCGGTGACCCCCATGGCGTTTAACGTGTTAATAGCGACGATTAAGTTGAAACAGCACGAGAATCCGTGAAAAACAAATATATTTCCGTAATATTTAATGTATCACAAGCTTAACGCAGCCGCTTCGAACATCTCTCAGTGTATCTGTCGTATAACAACAAAGATAATTCCCTGAGTGAATAAGCAAAGACGCAAACCGCACAGGAAATAACTTTACCGCAAATTATGCCGCATAGCTTCTTTTTCCATTGGTAGATGTCGCTACTGTCTTTCAATCAATAGATGGCGCTCGTAATCATCTTTGAAATTCGCTCGTAGTTATTTTTGAAATTCCATCTAACAATATATAGATTAAACGAGTGCATATCAGCTTAAGCTTTTCGCCCATTGCACTAATAGTAATAATAATTTGAATTTTAGATTCATTTTTAAAGTCAATCCTTATTGCAGGTTATAGAGAAACGTTACTATTCAAGGGACGGAAACAATCCATTTGGAGAAAGGAAAAGGCAAACCGTTTATAGTACACCGATCACGCCGCCTTCAAATACAGCATATCCAGCGCATTACATGAGTCCAAAATTTTATCATATGGATTAAGCTTGTTTTGTATTTACATATTATAGGTATTAAAAATGATCACAATCATGCATCAATGAAACAATTCTATAAAAATGAAAAATTGTTTTAATTAAGTATCAGCCACAGTTTGATTTTGCAAATAAGATATAAAGTCACTCTACCCTGGACAACGGAGATTGCAACATCGCTGAAATGTTGTGTGTTACAAACTTCACCCGGTAAATTCGTTTTATCTTATTTATAATGCGATAGTCTTCAATTTCATAGTTTGATTTTGATTTAAAGAGCCCATACTCGGACATAATCGACTTGCAGGGAAGCATCAGCTCCTTCGTTGACGTTAAGGTTCCAAGTTGGCAGCCAGCTGCCCCTGCCGTTCCAGAAATCAGTGGAGGCCTGGAAATTATAATGCTATGTAAGAAACGGCAGGTGTTTCTACCATAAAGACTAAGAATGGTATGAATAATACATACTTGGGGTGAAGTATTTGACCATGGTTTTCCGCCAGGATTGGCAGCGTTATCCGGGAAGTAAGCCGTACCGCCGACAGCCAGGTTAAAAATGAGGTAAAACTGAAACAGAACAACACAAATTGTAGAGCCGACTCTTTTAGCCATGATAAAAACAGGAGAAACTAAACAATTTCTCGTTTCTTAATTCTTCAAGAAAGTTTTATGTTAGTTCCTTACTTATGAAGTTGCAGTTCTACAATGGAAATTTAAGATGAAAAATTTTGTTCGTAAATATATATTTAATTAGTTGAATTATTGGCCCCTATTATATATGCACTTTTGACAGTTTATTGAGAGTTGATAGTGGATAATACCTATATTGTAGATTTAGACATTATATAACAATAAATCATTATAAATAATTAAATACAAAATGAACTATTATGGAATTCACGACAGGGGTCATGCCCTTCATAATATTATTACACTTCTCGAGGTTGAGCGGTGGACTATGGACTACGACCAGCTGTGGTAGGTTTAGGACAGCTGTCTTGCCACATGTGAGCATGCATGCACCTTACCACCCATTCACTCTCCCTTTGAAGCCATAAAATTTAAGATGCGGAAGTTGCAGTTTTAGATATTTTTTCTAGAAAGGAGTTGATTATTTTCTTAAAGAGACCGAGCTCTAAAAAAAATAAAACAGATTTGGCAGGTGAGCCACGAGCGCCAACTTCCACCAGGTAAAGTGAACAGCTAAGCCGTTCCGAGTGACGGCATTTACAAGATATTTCTTGGGGATATTTGATCCCAGTTAATTCTACAATTAGGGGCCATCTTCCGAGATAAGGAGTAAAGATTTATATCTGAATCCATGTTGACTTTGCATCCGTCTTGACTCTTGCGTCCGACTTTGCATGCGGCGTTGCATCTGTGTTGACTTTTAGGGAAATAATATTGCTCGGAGACCAAGCAATATTATTTGAAAAATCCCTAATTGTTGTCCATTTTGACATTGAAGGCAAACAGCATGGGACATTCTGTAGTTGTCATTATCTCCTTGCTCATCCTTCTCGTTCACTTCTCCACATCACTTCTCTCGGTTTTTTTCCAGGTTCACATCGCTCACGGTTGTACTGCCATCCAGCGCCATTTGGCTGGTTCCAGCAAGGAAACTTTTCTGGAAGTCTAGGTATTGTAAATCATCTCATTGACTATAGCCACTTGCTGTGTGCTTGGATATTGTCAGATCCTTAGAATGGGACAGAATTGAGATTTTGATTCTTCTGGAGTTCGCATTAAGCAGAGAGGGCAGTTTTAGAAGTAGGTCAACGTTGTGTTTGGACCTAAAAGAGTGGACGGGTGGGTTTAAGCTCAGCCGTAGCTTTGCGATGAATCCGCTACCACTATCACCCTTAATTCATCGACAACAACCATACTCTCCAGTTGTCTATCGAGCTCTTTCTGAAGGTTGCAATTACCAGAATGGGAGCAATCAAACTGATAATGCACGGTGCACGTTCATGTTGTTTGGTTAAGACACATTGTTGATATTGTTCGACGTCTGCTGCATTGCAGCTACAACGAATCATATCTATACTAATATTATAAAGAGGTAAAGTTTGTGACGTTGTAGGAAGTAATCTCTGAATCTACTGAACCGATTTTGAACATTCTTTTACCAATAGAAAGCCACGTTATTTGTGAGTGTCATAGGATATATATTAATCCAAAAAATGAAAAGACTTTTTCGTGGTAGTCGGATTTCCAAAGTAAGCCGGAAAAAACGGTCTAACGAATACGTTTCTTACTAACGCTGCCTTAACGATGAGAGATATATGATTAAGTTCTAGAGAAAAGTTGTAGAGCTTGATAATGCCTACTAAAAAGTCAGCGACAGCATATGTCTTAACTTTTAAATTTAAGTAACAAAAAGTAGTATTTTATATTAAAAAAATAATTTAAATCGTTAGGTCATGTTTATTGGTCATATTATCAACAATTATGAATTCATATCAAAATAAGTAAATTTATCGTCTCAAGTGTTTAAAACAAAAGACTTTTCCCTTTTACTGCATATAATTTCACTTTTACTGCATAAATGGTTAAAGAGATAAGACACTCACAAATAAGACACTCACAAGAAGACACTCACAAATAACGGTAATATAGTCAAATTGGCATGCAAATACATACATATGCAGTAAAAATATAACCCTTCTTTTGGCAGTCAGTAAATAAATCATAGCACTCAGTACTAACCAAACCACACTCATAATTTCATCACAAGTAAAACGTTTTACCGCCCAACGAAGTGGGCACGGGTCAGCTAGTTTGTTAATAATGTAAACTTTGCCATAATTGACCACATGAAAATATCCGAGCATGAAATTATACGCGCAAATGACAGAAAGACAACAAGGAGTAACATTGCTTTGAATTAAAATTGATTTATATTCAGAATTCCAACTAAAACCTAACTTATCCAAATTCAAATTGGCCATTGTGAACCTGGCTTAATTTAAAAAAATGAGCCACGGAAAGCCTTACCTCTTCGTCGAAAGGTGCCATCTTTGTACCGTATCTCCAAGGATTGGCGATACCTGGAGCTGCATTTGCGTAATTTCCTAACTGCCAAAAGCCTCCGTTGGGGGGAGTTACTGTTCCCAGGTCCGCTCCATCGATACTGAATTTCAGGTAATCTTAAAATAAAAAAATAACCTTAGCAGTCAATTATCGCAATTTGAAATAAAATACTCATCTCGGAAATTATGTTTCTTTTTAAATTTCCATTAAAATATTATTAATTTCATCGGTAATGACTATTATAATAATCTAGAAAAATCAAAGCAATTATAAATCGAAGAAGTTTAATTAATTTTGTGAATAGTGGGACTCAGATATATTACAAATAGCTTTCAACAGCAATTTCTACAAACATATAACGTTTTAAACAGAAATAATATTGTTATTAGTACTATTAATTACAGTGACATGGTAGTAATTACATTACATTCAGCAGTTCCAATCAAGCAAATATGTAATGCATGCCTGTTAAAAACCTTCAAGTGACTGCTTTTACTTTTCCGGTCCACCATCGACCAGGAGGGAAAGTTTTGGGAACGAGCAAAATTTTTCATTTGAGATGAGGATGGAAATATCCATTTTGAGCCCCGCTGAGATGATTAATATTTCCTGACTGAAATCTCTCTGTGTGTCTTGTCTGTCTGTTTGTTTGTATTCCTCTATGATAGCACCTAAAAGCCTAATCCGATTCAGCTGAAATTTGTATGCAGGCATCATTGTGTCATGGCAAGAGTTGAAAAGATTGTGGCTGAAATCGGTCCACGAGGGCGCGCGCTAGTCATAATCAAAATATTGGACTTAGAGACTTGAAATCTGGTACACAGATGATTTGTTGAGCCGAAATCACATTGTGACATTTTGCTTGGAATATGTAATTTATAAGCTGCACTAATAATATTTAAATTCGGACATACATGTTAATCAAATATTACCTCCGAGCCGTCCGAGGCAATTGCTAGCCGAGAAACGAACCGCGCTGCCCGAGGCAATTGCAACTGGACCCAACAGGGTTTGTCTGCACATCGATTTATTTATGAAATTAATATTCAGATGAACTCAGTCCTTTACTACTTGCCGGGAAAGTCTTGGGGTGACACAACCGATTTTTTAAATATCTACTGAAAGAAATGAATACAATCTCGAGGAAGGATTGATTTGATTGATGGAATCTGTTACATCTTGGTTGATGAAGGAAGGGAGGATTAGTATAGATAGAGCATCGAGTATAAATATCTGAATGGAATGGTATATATGTATGTAATGGTTATTAAATGAAAAATTCTTAAAACACCTATTTATATTATTTATATTCTCATGATATAATAGGTCTTTATTATAGCTTTTAGGATTGCAAAACTTTTTTTTTATTTTAATGAATATTTTAACTTTTATTTTAGTATATAGATTGAATACTTCTATATGTACCTACTCATTTAAATATCTTTTTTTTTACCTATTTTTAATTTCTATAATTAGGTTTTATTATATCACTCTTTTTTAGGCAATTATGGTAACTATAATTTTTTAATCATGATTATGCTATGGTTAACAATTTTATATAATTTATCTCATCTTATATTTTAATTCCTATTTTATTTTATTTGTTTTATTAATTTTTAATTTTTATAATTAGGTTTGACTAACTCACTCTATTTTCGAGCAATTATGATTATCTAAAAATATAAACGCTAGCTAATTGTATATCTTTTTTTATAACTAATCGTAACATTTTTATATTATCAATTTTACTTTTTTATTATCAATTTTATATTCAACTTTTCAGCTTGTAAGAATTAATTTTAACTCTTAGTTTATAAATTCTCTCAAATTTTATATATTCTACATTTTTTATATGGGTTCATACATATATTTACAATAATTTAAATGTCCTCCTTAGAACAGGCTATTGCCTAGTTAGGCGACACTAAATTAGGATCACTGGCAACAGTTTCTGGCATAACATGTTATCAGTTTTTTGCTACTGGTTTTTCCTCTATAACATTATAACTGTATATGCCCATTTACTGTATATTAAATTACCAAATAAATATCTGAAAATAAAAAATATCTAAACAGTCAAATATTGCAATTTATAATAAATTACTGATTTATGAAATTAGGTTTCTATTTCCATTTTCATTAAAGTAGGGGGAGACGGGGCTGTTTGGAACGATTTTTGTAATGACCCCGTAGTTTTCTCATTTTTATGTATTTCCAAGAACTAAATACCACGTTACTTATTCTGACTAATTGCCTTGACTTTGGAATTTAAAAAATCCCGAAAAGCATTGTCGTTGTTCGGCAATAGAATTTAAAAAAAAAAGGGAAATCGTTCCAAACTGCCTCATGGTGGGGTAGTTATGAACTGGTATGGGGTAGTTTGGAACGTTGAAAATTATACTATTCGCAATCATATTATTTATTTAAGGAGACCTTATTCGTTATGATATTATGACATAAGAGTAAGTAAGCGGTGGGGTTGTTGTAAATCCTGAAGCAGACGTTGACGGTGAAGGTGTAGTAAATCTAGATGCTGCAGTTAACGGTGGTGTGGATAATCCAGAAGCAGATGTAGACGGCAAAGGTGTGTTAAAGCCCAAAGCAGATGCTGGCAGTAGAGATGTAGTAGATTCTGGAGCAGGAGCTGTGTTTTGAGTATCTGAAGTAGTCTGTGGAGTACCAGTGATACCATCAGAGGCATCTCGCATTGGCCGGTCGGTGACGTAAGATCCCTCAAAGTCTTCATCTCCAGAAGCAAGGCGAAATGGGAAATATACCTGGATGCTTAAAAGAGTTTGCTATATTGGACGGATGAAATGACAGGAGGTACGGTTGGCAGGTCAGATTGGCTATCTGGTCAATTGTAATAGGCTTTCCAGTATTTGATGATAGATGATCATTGAAAGATGTTCGGCATCGTGAATTGAATGGACCAAATACGCCTACATCCAGCGGCTGAAGTCGATGTGGGCAGTGAGGTGGAAATGAAAGTGGTATGATACCATTAGCTTTAGAGTAGATTATTGCTTCTATTGAGCGGTGGGATTCGTGGTTATTCATCAGAAGCAGTATTGGGTCATCAACAGTACATTTTGTGTTATGTGTTCTAACAATTGCGGAAAAATCTCAGAGGTCATCCAACCAGTGTTTGATGGAAAAGCTTTTGCACCTGGCGGACAGCCGTTCATGTATGCCAGGTTTAATCGCTTTCTAGGGAATATGTAGGCTGGAGGTAGGGCTTGACCGCTCGCAGTAATGATACCACAAAATGTTGTAAGAATTCCTCTTTCTGCAGAAAAAATTTGGCCCACCTGCCTTTTACAGGCTGGGGCGATCACTTTCGGAGCTTGGAGAACAGTTGTGATTCCTGTTTCGTCAATGTTGAGTATTCGGTCTGGAGTGAACTTGTACTTATCCATGACTTTTACTAAGTTATCATAGAATAAGTCTATGTTGTGTATTGAATGATGTTGCACGAGATAAACTTGTGTTTTCTGGTTTTCTTAGAGACATGGTTGGGTGTCGCTTCATAAAACCAGACATCCAATCTTTACCCGCGCGATTTTTGTTCGTCCAAATTTCAGGATTTTTTTTCTTTAGGAGTACGGGATACGAGTAAGCAAGTTCTTGTGCTTGAGTATAAGTCAGTCCATAATGTATGTTAGATGATTTCAAAAAGTATTCTTCTAGGAGCTTTTCCTCCAAGACTGAAAAAACCTGTCGCGATCCATGTTTATTTAAATGTTGTGGGTTAGGGTCACAAGTGTCGCCATCTGAATTCCCACTATCAGTTTCCTCTTCATCGCTCAGGGAATGATTTTTCCTATACTGAAGGACTTGATTGAACAATATCTTAATACCGAACATGTCAGCGAAAATCCTGAACGACTTTTTTTTATGATCATCTTCACTGCACGTCTCATATCTTCTTCTATGACATTTCGGTCGGTTTTACGTTTATAAGTAGGTACGCACCATTATAAGTAGGTACGCAAAAAGCCAGTAATTAAAATAGTCAAGTAGCTAGTCAATAAATAAAACAGAATAAAAAGATAATAATTTTCCTAGTAGCAACAAATAAAAAGATAAGATTTATTTGTCAGTGTAAATATTAGGTATTTAATGGAGAATGACGGAGATGAGCACCTCAATCTCATGTCTTCCAAATTTCAAAAGTAGCGGAGAAATTTGTTTGTTTGTTTTTATTCCATTAGTGGTCGTCTTCAAATTAAATTGTAACTCATTAAAAATCTTGGGCGCTATGTATGAAAAGTGTCTTTGCGCAAACGTTGTCATTGTTTTGGGACGCAAGTGCTTATGAGTAGAGGTGCTCCTCGTTTGTGTTGCATGTTTAGTGATTTGGTGTAGATGGGGATTTTGTATATAGTTTATGAGGACTACTTTCGCATATATTTGCCTAATATCCAGCAACTCCAACTCACTAAACAGGTCATTGGAAGAGTATCTCCAAGGTTTGTTAGCCATAACCCTAAGTGATGCTTTATGAGCCTTAACAATTGGGTCTAAGCAGTTCGCTTACATCCTCCCCAGCCCAGAATACCATATGATATTTTGCTGTAAACTAGCGCATAATAAATAGTTTTGAGCGTTTGAAGAGGAACTACTTTTCTGAGGTGGATTTTCGTATTTTGGCCGTCAGAATACCGATATGAATATCCCATCTTAGTGTACTGTCAAATGTTAGGCCAAGATATTTCGCTTGTGATTTATGCTCTATAATAGTACACGTACAGCAAGAGTGTTCTGGCCTTATTGGAGCAGTTGTATTGCACGTATGAATTTTGAGGCCTACATGTTTAAAATTTCTATTATTAGTTATGGAAAATGTGATGTAACTAGTTTTTTCTTTGTTTAGCATAAGAAGGTTATTTTTTAGCCAAAAGTTAATATTGCTTAGCGATTTGGTATACGGCTGGCCATGTTTTCTGACGAAAAACTAGAGCAGTATCATCAGCGAACAGTAGTGCCTTTCCTCCATGCAAAGACACATTTGTAAGGTCATTAATGTAGACTAGAAAAAGAATTGGCCCTAACCACTACCCTGGGGAACTCCATACGTAATGTACCTTTCAGAACTCACTGTACCGTTTATTTTGGTGACTTGTGACCTATTCGAGAGGTAGTCGGTAAACCATTGCAAGGCCTTCCCACGGATATATGTTGTCACCCATGTGCATTGGAAGATGAAATTCTAAGAGTGGGCAAGGTCGACGTAATTCAAAAATGATTTGTGTCTGGGAAATAAATAAGAATACAACAAACATAAATAAATAAAATACATACCCGGTGTCCATTCCAGTTGATAATTATGGAAAGCTTCGTTGTAGCCGGGAACTCGGTTCCTGGTGAAATGTGCCAGGTCCCACCTGTTAAGTGCGTCGAAAGGTCCGAAGTGCAGAGTAGAACCGGCTTGCTGGGCTCCGATATTAACCCCGTTTACAGTCAACTGACGGTTACCTCGGGATTCAGTCAGATCGATCTCGCCTGACGATGGCCAGGTGCCATAGACATTAAAGGCAGGCATAAGCCAGATAGCTAAAACATATCAAACATATAAAACATCGTTGGCTCTCCGACTGGTCAACAGGTGGACCAGTTGTAAGAACTGTAAATTTTTTGTTTGGGTTCTTTTATTTGCAAGAACCAAGCTACAATATTCCTAAACAAAGAATTACGTGCGAGAACAACGGCGTAGTATATTTAGTTAATTTAACAACTCACCTGGCCATAGCCAATCTCCAGCAGGCATTTTGGCTCTGACTTCGACTCTACCATATTTGAAACGGAACGAGTTGATAGTACGAATACGAGCACTTTTGATCGGGTTAAGGACATTGTTCCAGGCTCCAGTCCGCTGACATCCGTACCAAAGAGAGTTGGTACACCTTAAGAAAAAATAAACATTTTTTTTTCGTTCTTCCTCTATGCGGCCGTCAGGAATAAATCCGGTAGGCGAAGAAAAGTATTTGGAATAATAATTTAACAAAAGAAATTATACGAAATCTTTAGTTATTGGTCTCCACAAAATATTGCCGATTTTTAAAAATTGTTTTCGGTTCTTACAAATTTATACCAATCTAACATTTCGGAAAATTATAAAACTACGCAATTTTACTCGGAAAAAATACAGTATGTATTAATGTTGAAACCCTGATTTTTTACATGAATTCCCATTAAAAAAAATAGTGTAATGTGTTCAGGGTTCATCTATGCATGTTTTTCGTTTTTTTATTCCACCATTACTTCTAAACGCACGAACCGATTTAGAAGTGTTTGGTATTGTTAGAGTCGTTATATCATCCCGAGTGTCATAGGTTACCTTAACTATCCAAATATTAAGTAGGTAGTTGTCTAAATGTCCAAATCTCCAAATGTCAATAAATTAACATAAATATATCGTGTTTAGTGTCAAATCAAAGTACTGATTGTATATATACGAATAAATACATAAACCAAAAATATTTCATTAAAAAACCGTAACAAAAATAATTATAAATATGTTGTTATCGATGTATATCGACATATCGATGTTATCGATGTATATCGATGTTGCAGGTTGATTTTCAATGCGTAAATTCTATTGCATTACTTGTTTAGTCTCCCAGGATACATTTACTTTTTTTCTCTATACAACGTTACCTTTTTACACGCATGCCCAATAAAAAAGGAGTGTAATGTGTTCATCTAATAGGGTTCATCTATGTATGTATGTTTTCCGTTTCTGTGTTCCACCATAAATTCTAAACGCTTTAAACGATTTAGAAATGTGTAGGTATCGTTAGAATCTTTATGTCATCCCAAGTTTCATAGGGTACCTTAACTGTCCAAATATCAAGTAAGTAGTTGCGGTAAAAATGTGCGGCGCCGACCGCATCGTGTGGACCGGCTCTTAAAGAGCCAGCCATGAGAATGAAACTCGCGATGGCATGTTTTCGACCCTCGAAAATTTAGTTAGTGCACGGTTTTACAATGCAGGCTACTTTTACCGCATATAATTGCATAAATACGGAGATCGGCCGCCCGCGAATTGTCACAACAAACAGGAAAACCACCGATCGGTGGTATTGGCATTCCAGTGGTTAAATATGAACTTAGAATAAATATTGAAAAGCAGACGTGATAATATCACGTCTGCTTGATATAATTATGCAACCTTGCATAATATTATTATGCAACCCTGTCTGACTCCGTGCCGTATCTCCACCTTTTGATAAATATTCTGGCTAACCTTGATGTACGCTCATTGGCCAGTGGATATAAGTGATTATACACAAAGCAAACGGGAACTAAAATTAAATTATACATATGGATATCAAAAATGAAATGTAGATATAAAGGTTTAACATATAAAAGGTGTCATATGGGTAGGTACTAGGCACTGTAAACATTGCAATTCTGCACTCACCTATCAGCAATACCACCACCATCTACTTGCAGAGTACCGGAAGTTAGAAATCCCTCTCCGTATTGGTCAGACAGCAGCGTAGGAGTTAAGTACAGAATATCATTTTTGACATAGCTGTTAGTTCTATTGTTATTATAATACTGGAATTCCCAATTCTGGAACATATTTATTTATTTTAATAATGCAAATATAATATTTTAGTAAACATTTCAGGACTTAGGAACTGTACACGAAAATATTTTTAACATTAAATCAATAACAGAAAATGAATACATCTCATAGTCTAGTGGCAACGTCATCTAACTAGGCCGAGACCTGTTCTAAGGTACCTAAACAATAGTCATTGAATAAATCCAAATAAGAATAATAAATTATAATAAAAGAAAATAGTAAAATTAGGAAAAAAAACAAAGATATTAAAAAAATATGTTTGAATTTTACTTATAACTAAGATGAATGATAAAAACATCTTAATATAATGTAAAATAGAACTAACTGAAATATAATATAAAATTCAATATATTCAAATGTCCATATTAGGTTATAATGTACAATATTTGAAAAATTCCTTGATGTCCCTCTTTTACAAGCTAATTTATAAGCAGCCATTTAAAACGTATCTAATGTAGAGGATTTATTTAAACATCTCATATGAGATGGAATAGCATCATTAATGGCAGCGTGTTTGATTTTTTCTTGAATCTTATCATAATCAAGTTTGTGATACTTACTCCGCCTCCGCCGAGCGTTAGTTCATGCTGCCACGTTTCTGGGTCTAAGTTTCTGAAGTTGTCTTCGAATATCAGGCTACCAGAACAGATAGTGGTTGGAGCTCTGCTTCCACTAGCCGTTGTGGGAGAATGAGTGCACCGTTCATCTGACTCCACAGCCGCCACTGCGATGCATATTAACAGGGCAATTGAACCGAAGAATTTCATGGTTACTGCAAAATTTAATTAAAAAATTGTTACTTCCCTACCCTCGCTCTCTCTATCTCTCTCTTTCTCCTCTTCATATGATGAAAAAAGAAAAAAATGTTACCAAAAAGGACAGAAATTGTTGTAATATTAAAAAAATAATGTAATAACCACTATTGAAAATTATTTTCATTGCTACAAAATACAGGTTGAGTTTTTATTAGTGACATCCTTGTAATAGATGAATCAATACAAAGTAAATAGCAACTTTTGATAAAGATATTTAAATAAAACAAAAAAAACAAAAAGGTTTTTTTTTTAATTTTCCAAAAGTTTTTGTTTTGATAAATAGTATAAAATGAATTGAGCACTTTGCGCCACCTAGCGGTAGGTAAAATATTTCGAATATTGTTTATTCGCGACATCTTACCTACTGCTAGATGACGCAGCGCACTCAACGCTTCTCAAACTTTTTGTCAACATATAAAATTTCAAATTTGTCAATAAAAAAATGTTTTTTTTTGTTTTTCCCAATTTTTTTAAAATCAAATGTTACTTATTTGCTCGTACTGCTTAACATTGTGTAAATGTTATAAATATGTTAACTTGTGTAAATGATGCAAATCTCTTGAATATTATACGTATGAAAATTTTTGTACTTAATCAATTAGATCACACAGATAAACATCACCTTATGCTTTTTATCATTACTTATCTCATATCTTAAGCCTGACATTATAGATAATATAAAGGTAGGAGGTAGGTAAGTTGATAATCTTACATCATATTTAACTTATTATGAAATATATTTGACTACTCCGGTAAACAAATGTTTTGTCTCATTCAAAAGAATGCCTGTTAAGAAATCGATAGTGGGGATTGGCTCTCGAACGCGGAGTCAAAAAAGGACGAAGACCTTCTACATCGTAATTCCAATAATTGTCAATACAGGGTTAAAGCTTCCTCGAAATATACCTCTGGGGATGTTGTAGACGAGCTTATTTGCTGTCTATACAATCATATTTACCTCTATGCAAAAATCAACAGCTTCGGAGTTATACATTTTTGTGTGTTTTTTTCTCCAAAAACATAATTTATTTTAGTGAATACCTAACCTATTTTAGTGAATATATATTAATAAAAATAATGAAAAGTTTTTTTTCATCTTCACATGGATCCCATGGAATAGCGTTGCTTTATTGGAAGATATAATATTCGAATTCGCGACAAAAAAGAAATATCAAGGAAACGAGTTGGGCGATTGGTAAAATTAGAAAAGAAATTTTGGAAGTGATTTTATATTGACTTTTTGTTATTACATGCTATAAAAAGATTACTCTAAAAACTACTCTATTTTATTGACTTTCTATAGTTTGGTACAAATTCTGACATTAACGTTCTTGTTTCACAAATAATAATAAAAATGCACTTGTATACATTAAGCATTTCGCGATTAGAATAGCCAAACTCTTTTCCTTTGCATTTCATTTTTATAGCATTTAAAAAAAAAAAATCCTTTACTAAAGTACGACTTTAGTAGGGTATATAATAAAGATATAAAAAAGCTATTCATTATTCATTATATATTCACTAAAAGAGGCCATGGAGTAGGTTTAAAAAAACACAAAAAAATAAATATTTTTGAAACTATTAATTTTTGCATAGAGGTAAATATGGCTGTGTATATAGCAAATAATCTATTCTATAACATCCCTAAAGGTGTCTATCGAGGAACCGATAACCCTATATTTCTTGTCATATTGTCATTCTATCATTTTGTACGAATTGACAATATTTCTCTGAAATTACATTTTTTTGTGGTCACGGAGAGAATGATCGCGGTAAGATCCGCTTCTGATAATCATAATGACAATTAACTGGGAAAGCAAGTAAATATTACTTAATTTTGGCTTTCTATGGCCCAACCATTTTGCAAACAAAAACATTCTTTTTTTTTAAAATGCTCAGTAGATTTATATTTTCTGTTTTATGTTTTTTGATAATTTATTGAACCTGACTTAAAACAAATACTTGAAACTCTCTTTTTTTATCTGTTAAAAAAATACCCAGAAATATTTAAAAATATCATAATTCCGTTGAATATTTCTGAAAATATTAAAATAACGAACAATTTTTTACAGAAAATGGTGAAATTAAAGGTCAAAATAAATAAACATTTACAATATATCGTAGTTTATTGATATTGGGTCCGATTGCGTTTCTTTGTGAATTAAAACTGCAATTAGTTCGAGCGAACGAGATAGAGCAATACGTTAGAGCGGAATATGAAACGAACGATCGTCCATAAAAACTACCTTTCAAACTTATACTCGTCCGAATAAATTTGAACACATTTCGTACGGTGTTAGATTCAAATGCTTTATCTTTTGTGGGTAGTTTTAATGCGAAAAAGCGACAATCGTTCATTTCACATTCCGCTCTAGCGTATTGTCCTGTCTCGTTCACACGGACTAATTTCCGTTTTTAGTTCACGTAAAAACGCAATCGAGCCCATTGTGACTATGAGAAACAAATTTTTCTGTGATGATTGTCTTCGTAATGAGAAAAATGTAATTACAAAAAAAGTTCACAATTTCAATATTTTATGCGCTAAAATCCATGTGTTGTAAATTCGAGAGCTAAACTGAGTTTATTATTTAAGTGCACACATCATTCAATAAATAGCCTTAAACGATTAAAAAATATAATGATAGTAGTTATTTTTTAATTTAAACGTGAAAATAAGTTCTACCAAAATTCACAGTGGGCTCGATTGCGTTTCTTCGCGAACTAATATCGGATATTAGTTCATGTGAACGAGACTGGGCAATACATTAGAGCTGAATGTGAAATGAACGGTTGTCACTTGTCCGCATTAATACTATCCACCGAAAATAAAGTGGCCGAATCTAACACCACACCAAATGTGTTCAAACCTTAGAGTATTAATGATTTTTTTTATATATACTCTAAGGTTCAAACTTATTCAGAGGGCTATTAGTTCAACAGGTAGTTTTGATGCCGGAAAATCGAAGATCTTTTATTTCATATTTCGCTCTAATGCAATGCTCTAAAATATTTAATATTATGGTAATATAGGATTTAATATAAAAATAGCTAGTCTAAAAGTATAATTCATTGTCAAAGTCAAATAATTTTTGGTAGTTAGTTCAATGTTAAAAAATACTTAACATATAAGTTTAAAAATATGTTAATAATTTGTGCACCTAAGTTTTATTATACTATTATTTCTAACATTTGATGTATGGTTAGTCTGTCATAATTCGATAACCAGTTCTTTAATTTATTTTTGAATTCCGTAAATGGAATTCCTTCGTATGAACTAATTTCCGATTTTAATTTACGATCGGGCCCAGTGTCTTTATTAATATGGCCACACACAAAGAAGTTGAAACGTATGGTTTTTAAGTATTTTTGAAAAAAGATTAGACATCTAATAAATTTTTACTCTTCGACAAGAATTTAAAGATTAAATTCAATCTGAGATAATATTTTCAGATTTATCGAATTATTTAATCATATCAATGACAATGTGTCTAAAACGAGACTAATACCGTATCTGCACCATGAGTTATATAATGATAATATTGTACGTACCCAATCAATAACCATTCAATTTATTGTAACCTTGAACTTCCGCATGCACTGTCTGCTCTGTGTGCTCGTTCTATACACACTAATTTGTTTAGAAATAAATATCTGCATTTTATATAAAATGTTCTGTTTTTATTGCCTTATCTGACTAAGCGTAATCGTTCCCATTTTTTTAAAGTGGATTTTATTGTGCTGGGTGTAATTCCCTTTTTACCAATGGTCGTAATTTAAATGGTTTTTCCGATTTTGCTTTTTATTTCTTATTACGTTACTTACGTTACCTACATTATTGAAGTAGAAAATATATTATACTAGATCAGAAATGAGTCACGATCAGATCAGAAATACTTGCTGAACTAATAGTAATACTATTTATTATACATTGCTGTCTTGTCAATTATTTTTCTGTTACCTACCAGTGCCAGATTATCCAATAAGCCAATTATTATTATAATATTATCTTTTTTTTGATGACCACATTTTAGGGCAATTTATTTAAATTAACATTTTACTAAAACTTTTACATATTTTTTTGCAATATTAGAGTCTTGTCCACCCCCGATCGGGCTAGTCCCAGTTGGGTGACAGAATTAAATAAGGAAAAGATTAAGGTTTGCCATTCGCTTCCTGTTAGTTTTGTAAGCAAAATCAATGTTTAATAGTAATTAATTCTTGAATAAATAAATAAACAAAATAAATATCCTACACTATATCGCTGTCAGAGAATTTGAAAGGGCCCTACAAGGGCAAAAGATTCCCCGAGATTTCGACGGCCTAAGGGCCTCTACGTGGATTAATCTGGCACTGGTTACACCTTAATTATTGAAGTTGATACTATATTATCGTAGGATCACAAATAAAATACTTGTAAAAAAATTACAGTAATATCGTATACGCTGTATTCTCCTCTCGTATTTATATCAATTATATATCATAAAACTAGAAACTTCTAAACTATTTCATGGATTTAGCTGAACACACGTGATATAAAAGAACCGGCAATGATATTTATTTTTTTTCGAGGTGCTTTGTATAAAAAAGCAATCTTATTTTCGATCCACATATAAAAACAATTTGTTTGGTTTTAATCTTACCAAATTTGCGTTTGTTTATCAGATGAAATTATTATTGGACAGATTATCAGGTTATCGTTATGCCAAGAAAAAAATATTATCGAAAATTAGTAGCAGTATTAACGCATATCTATTATGATTTTTTGCTTTTATCGTTTTTGATACCGACGAAAATTATAACGATAAGCGACCGCGTACTAGCCAAATAAATATATCGTCAATCACTGTCAATCAATGCTTTAACAGATATGTGTTTTTGTTATAAATATGCATATTAGCTACTTCTTCGTTCTCTCCTTCTTTCTCAGAGAATTTGTATTCAATTTAGTATGTTTAAACACGCAGCAATAAATGTTGAATGGCAGATAATATCTCAATTATATTTATTATAATACCTACATATCATACCTAAAATTAAACGTAAATATATTTATATACAAACATAATATTTTTTATAAATCTATTTTGTCTCTTCCTTTCACCTCACTTCCCATCCCGACTCCCCCCATTCTCAAGCGGAAACAATGTAAAATATCATATTGCGTTCATTTTGTATACCTACTTAATATTCGGGATTATTACTTTCAAATTCTTTTTTATTGCATTGTATGTAGTTCTGTTTGGTTCCAGAGTAAAATAAAATAAAAAATAAAATTAGATTAAAATTAAAACGCGGAAGCTCGTACTCGTAGATGCGATTGTAAAAAAAGTAGATGTATGGCGATGCTATTATCCAGTTATATATAGAGATACATGCTTGTGAATTTATTCGACTTTGGTTAATTACTCAATTGATACATGCTAGTTATAAGCGCGTTAATTTCGCTTTTTATTATGACGCAAACCGTGTTTTTCACATAATTTATCAAACTGAACGGATAAAACAAAAATAAGCTACTATCTGATATAATATTATATTTGATACATATCTTCGTTATTTTTAGACACGGATCAAAATCAATTCGCCATTATTTGCGAATTTAACATTTATTACCTAAATTTTGTTTATCGTTTATTCTCAACATTTTGTTTTGGAGCAAAATCAAATATGGCCGATGGTCGTTTCAAGAGCAGTCGCCGTAAGGTCCGCAACCACCCCCGCTCTATAGGAAACAGTACTGCTTCCAGACTCCCCCGACTGTTAGTCGGAGTGAACAGTCGATTAGCTTACGCCGCACGGTGTGCAGACCGTCCAGGAGCGCCAGAAGGTTGATTCCTAGGGGAAACTAGCCCTAAGGCCAGAGTCCTGCCCGGGCTCGCACTTCATGCGTGGAGGCCGCCGGATGGGTGTTGACCCGTGAGTGTGACCAACCCTGAACAGAATGGATCTTCGTGACCAACTCAGCAATGGCCCATTAGCTCCCCAGCATTAGGGAGAGGACCGCGCAAGCGACCTCGAACTCGTAACCAGTCGGGAGGTAGGAGAAATCTAATTATAACTGGTAGTGACTGCGCGTGGTTGTCGGCCTGGTTTCTACCTGGCGCCACGCGGCTTGGAGTTGGATTCTCACAGGCCAGATTGCGGAGCTAAATACCTAGTAGATTGTCTACGTATCCAAGTCTCCTAGGCTCATTCCAGGTTGAAAGAACGATCACTTATTGTTATAACAGCCTGGGGTGACGTTGTAGTACACATCTCCCAAGGAAGATGAAGGCAGTTCTTGTTGAAGAAGGTGAGCCTGTGCCCAAACATAGCCTCCTTGAGAGATGACGCTTACAGTATGCTGTTTAAGATCGTAGATCGCCAGAGGGACGTTTTCTATTTGTCGTTTTGTCGGGTTCTATTTGACGTTTTCGTTTTGTCGTTTGGTCAGTTTCCCCTGGGAATCAAACTTCTGGCGCTCCTGGACGGTCTGCGCACCGTGCGGCGTTAGCCAATCGACTGTGCACTCTGACTAACAGTCGGGGGAGTCTGGAAGCAGTACTGTTTCCTATAGAGCGGGGGTGGTTGCGGACCTTACGGCTCTTGAAACGACCATCGGCCATCCTATCCTGGGTGAACAGCCGGGCAAAGGACGCTGTGGTCCGCGATAGATTCGGTATACACCGTTTCACCGCTTCGTAAGGGAGAGGACCGCGCAAGGGACCTCGAACTCGGAACCAATCGAGAGACCGGTGTAATCTGGTCACAATTGGAAGTAAGGGCGCGAGTGTCGGCCCGCCAGGTAACATTCCTGGCTATCTCGCGGTTAAGGCGTTGGCCTCTTACGGGCTTGTGACGTAGCTAGATGGTGGACTGTTTTGTCCCAAGTCTTCTACGTTTACTCCAGGGAGATAGAACGACTAATTGTTACAACTTCCTGAGGTGACGGGCTCGCCCGTTGTAGTCGACAACCCAAGTTGTCGTTTTGTCGGCGAAGAGGAACTTCCGGCATTCGTTTACAGGCGCAGATGTGAACGATCTGAAATAGGACGATTAAAACAAATCATGACAACACCGACCGCACGCGTTTCAGTTTCGCTTGCCACGTACTTGTCACACTAAGTAGCGGTGTATTTTTACACGGCTGATTTTATTTTATTTTATAAATAGATCTGGTTTAGTATGAAATGAAAGGTCTGATTAGGTAGATTCCCAAAATATACAGATATCTCTATGGATAAACAATATAAATCAAAAGTATTTCATAAAGAAACGTTTTATTGCTTGACCACCGAGGGCAACCGGAGTGCAAAGCTTCACGAGTGGCACGCGATCGTCACGAGATACATGCCGCAGGGCGCGCAGCGCTGCGACGCTTCACTCAGAAAGCCGGGTCAATGGGCACCCCAAGACTTTATTTTATTTTTATTTTATTTTATAAATACATCTGGTTTAGTATCAAATGAAAGGTCTGATTAGGTAGATTCCCAAAAATATACAGATATCTCTATGGACAAACAATATAAATCAAAAGTATTTCATAAAGAAACGTTTTATTGCTTGACCACCGAGGGCAACCGGAGTGCAAAGCTTCACGAGTGGCACGCGATCGTCACGAGATACATGCCGCAGGGCGCGCAGCGCTGCGACGCTTCACTCAGAAAGCCGGGTCAATGGGCACCACAAGACTTTATTTTATTTTTATTTTATTTTATTTTATTCCAACAAAAGAGAAAAACAGCGCTCTGGTCTTTACCGGTCTTTACCGGCAAGCAGATAATTCTCCCCCCGCGCCACCCCCCCCCCCCCCCCCTCCCACCGCTAACCCTTCTCCTCGATAGTGATTGATTATGCAAAGTGATTATAATCGCACGCAAATGTAGTATATCTCTAGTATTTTTGTATAATAGTATATCTGTGGTATTGGCTGTTTTCCAATATGATATAATATTTTCTTAAATGTGGCAGAATTTAAAAATTATTTTTGTCCCTTGTATAAGAGAATTTCAAGTCTTTAAGTCCAATAGTTCGATACTGAAGTATGACTAGCTCGCTCCCTGGTGGACCGATTTCAACCACAGTTCACACTTTTCAACTATTGCCATGACGAAATCATGCCAGCATGCCAAATTTCAGCTCATTCGGATGAAGCGTTTCGGCGCTATCGTGGAGGAATACACACACACAGACAGTCTTCAATCTGGAAATGGTCTTAATCGTCTCGGGGGGAGGAGGTGGAAGAAGGGGGGGGGGGGGTCAAAATGGATATTTCCGTCCTCATCTCAAAAAGAAAATTGGGCGTTCACAATAATTTCCCTAGCCGTTGGTTGTCCGAAAATATAAAAAAAACAGCAGACTGCCTTATAGAAAAGCAGCAAATATGTAGATCAAAAAGATAATATTGATTGCAAAAAAGAGCATTAATCTTCTGAAATTATTGTTAGAATGTGCAATAAGGCGAATGTGCAATCGAAGTAAAAAATCGAATTGAATTTTTCCGAGCTATCATTTTGAGCCTAACTATTCAACCAAAACAAAATAAAATAAAAACTCTTTTATTAATTAGTACAATGAACCAGTCTATAAATCGAGTATGAAATGATAAGGATTTTCAACGTAGTACTTCCACTCGTTTGAGAAACTGGCCATGGTAACTCCGTCGATAATTCTGTGATCGGCTGACCAGCTTACGCACATTACATGTGCTTTTACGACGTTATCGTTCTTGTCGAAACGGGGAAGAACCTAGAAATAAATTTAACGATCAATGTAAACGAGATGCTATAGTGGGGGGCGCCAGTTTTGCATGCGGCAATTTTGCACAAATGTCACTTTTGACAGGTCCAAATTTGTTGAGGGCAGATTTGCAGGAGGCAACCTTGCAGGAAGCAACCTTGCAGGCGGCAACCTTCAGTACAGTTATTAAGTTTTTCTGTTAGGTTAGGTTAGGTTAGGTTTTTCTTTCCCTAAAATCGAAGTGACATTAATTACCGGCATCCTTGTAGTGGATGACTTTTATACATCAAACTAAACATTAAAAAAATGTTTTAAGTTTTTCTGTTAGGTTAGGTTAGGTCATTTTGACATTTGCAAAACTGCCTTCTGCAAGATTGCCTTCTGCAAAACTGCCGCCTGCAAGAATGCCGTCTGCAAGATTGCCGTCTGCAAATTTGCCTTCTGCAAGTTTGATGGGACCCGCTATAGTCGGTTCATATTTTAATCGGTTTTAATTATTTACCTGTATTTTACCGATAGCACCGATAGAGACCTGAGGTGCCATGATCACCGGCTTGGCGTATGTACCGCCGATCTGTTGACAAACGAGATGCATTTACCATATTTATTTATTTAAGAATTAATTTCTATAAAACACTGATTTTGGATACAAAAATAACAGGAATAGAATGGCAACACCTTAACCTCACGCTTATTTGATTCTATCACACAACAGGGACTAACCCTATACTGGGGTGGACAGGGCTCTAATAAAACAAACAATTATTTAAAATTTGTATTAAGATGCACTAAATTGCTCTAAAATATGGTCCTCCAAAAAAAATCGCAATTCCATTTTAAAATCGGCATCAAAATTGAACCTAAACATTTGCAACTGTATTATTAGGCTCTTATCTATGAAGTTGTCGTTCTATAAAGGAAATTTAAGGCCTAAAACTTTGTATGACAAATATATATTTAATTAATAGAAATATTGACCCCTACTATCTATGCAGATTTGTCATTTTAATGGGAGTTGCTTAATTCCTCTGCTGTAAAACTATCTTGGACAGGAACCAATTAATGCCTTGGAGGCGTTTTTTACCAACTCTTCGAAGTTAATTATTTTTGCTTTGTAAAAAGTTATCTAAATTCTGAAAAAATGGAACTCTATTGGAACATGGTTTTGCAAAAACGGCGGGTGACCAAGAGTCTACATATGCATTGTTGTGCAGAAGCAGTGGCGATAAGCGATTGCCAGGCTCGGTTATTTAATGCAGGTAATCTAAGATAGTCACATAGGAATATGTTACGTTAATAGTCATAATAATTATAATAAGCTTTGTTTTTAATATTTAAAAAGAAATTATCTTATTTTTTTCTAATTTATATTCTTAATCTTGAGTTTTGTGACTGTATATTCGAAAAAATATTTTCTTAAATATTATGTAGATGAGACACAAGTTAAATTATATTATTAGTATCCAACAATAATGGAAATAATACAATATAAAAACACGATTTGTCTGAACTTTTGGTTACTTATTTTAATTTATAATTACCTAAATATCAATGTAATCATATGAAATAATAATTTAATGTAACACTGTCAAAGAATGCTTACACAACTATGTATTTAGTTTTTAAGACAATACATGATTGATTGAATGATAGCTTCTCCGTCATTGTTTGCAGTTCTTAACAGTACACATTTTGCGGTAACTGCATAGCTAGACCGTAAGACGCTGTAATAGAAAATACCAGCACAGGATCTTATATTTGAAAATAATTCAAATTTTCAACTTTTCCATGGTTGCCCCAACGAAAGATTCGAGCAAAAACAAACGACGGAAAGACAAATAAACAGCTGATTTTCTAAAAGAAATAACATGGCGTTAAAATAAAATTTATCTGAATTTGAAATTCCACCTCAAACCGAAGGTATCCAAGTTCAAAGTAGCCAGTATGAAAAAATAACGGCAATTACGGTTTTGCAAATAAAACATATTTTTGTGAAAAAAAACTGGTTTTCTTCCAAAAATACTGACAGAAATGGGGAAAAAGTCAGCAAGGCGGCCGCATCTAGTAACTACCTAATCCCCCTCGTAAAAACTACTTTTGAATGAAACTACCCCCTCGTAAAAACTAACTTGAATCGACGACAATTTGAAAAAAGTACCAATATTGATAGGTTTAAATTTAAAATAAACAGGTAGCTAATAGAATCTGGATGCGTTTAGAAAATGAACTGTTACGAATTATAGTATGAGGAGATCATTCTTAGTATCGATGTATGTGAAATTTGTATCTATTTATGCATTGTATTTATTCTATGAATGAATTAACTCTATATTATATCTCATAATGTGTGGTGAATTTTATTACTTATACCTACAAAAACTATTTTTGATATTTGTTATTATAAAACGGTGGAGGATACCTTTTATTTTCCTTCCTTTTCTATCTTCTTTTTTTTCTTTTTGAATTATATTAGTTAGAGAATTATAGAATTATATTTCTTTTTGAATTATACTATTATTTATGTTTTTACACCATCTGTATCATATGCATCTAGATACAGGCCTAAGAAGCCTCGTTAGATGTACATAGCGCAATTTGTTACGTAAACTGTAACAATCTTAAGCTTAAGTTTACAATGTATAATTACTTTACTTTGGTAACAATGTAACTACTATACAAGTATTAAATAAATAAATAAATAACATAGATAAGGATATAATATATACTAGCTAATACTTACGACTCCAATATTGGACAATGTGAAAGTTGCTCCTGTTAAATGTTCAGTTGTTAAAACTCCCTTCGCTCCGTTTGTCTGTAAAGCATTTAATTCGGCTGCTATTTGGAGAATAGTTTTTTGTTGTACGTTTTTAATATTCGGGACGATCAGCCCTTTTGGTGTGTCCATAGCTACGCCGATGTTGTGTGACGATTTATAAATGATGTTCTCGCAGTTCTCATCGACGCTACTGTTGATGATCGGGAATTTGGCCAACGCCAATGACGCCGCTTTGATAAGAAACGGCATGTATGACAAAGCTACTCCTCTGGCTGCAGCGTCTGCTTTTAAATCGCTTCGAAGATGGACCAGCTTCGAGACGTCAATCTCATCGCTGTATACGAAATGAGGGATTTTCTGGAAAAAAAAAAACTAAATTATTACTTTTTTAAATCTTTTTTACTTTTCCAGCTCACCAACCGACCAGGAGGGAAAGTATTGTGAACACGCCAAACTTTTTTTTCAAAATGAAGTCTAAGAAGATATATTTTTTTTGAGCCCCCTCGACGTCTCAGAGGGGCACCTCGATTAGCATCATTACAGTTTGAGGTTTAGCTGTGTGTCTGCCTGTGTGCATCTACGAGTATTTATCCACGAAAGTGTCCAAACGCTTCATCCGATTAAGTTGAAATTTGGTATGCAGGCACCATTTGGTCATGGCGAGAGTTGAAAGATTTTCGTTGAAATCTGTCTACCAGGCGGGGCACTACTGATATATCATCCTCGAAATGTTGGACTTAGAGACTTGAAATTTAGTACACGGATGCCTTGGTAGGCTCAAACTGTGAAATTGTGGTTGGAATATCTCATACGCAAGCTGCACTGATAATATTTAAATTCTGCCATACAAATGTATAGGGAATCAAATATTTAAATTTGCGGTGTAGGGCGTTTGCGATTGGAATTTTTAAATAAGCGGCGATGCAGGTTCGAAATTCAAATTTTCTTTGCGTTGTGTCGCTCGTTCGAAATTCGAATGTTTAATGGCGAATTTTACGGCAACTCGGGTTTGCAATTCGATTTTTAAACTGAATGAGATGACGTCCTAGGCTACTTGCCGGGAAAGTCCTGGGGAGATATAACCGTTTCTTTCTTTCGATCATAATTTCGTCTCTTGACTGGGAAAAGTCAACTAGTATCAATGCTTGAAAATGCGATTAAGAAAATCGTCTCAAGCAAAAACCATGAAAAGATTCTACGGACCTTTCACTAAAAATATATATAAAATAAAATATAAAAATATACAATAAAAAATATATAGTACTATTATTGTCTTTTGACATTCAGTATGTGCACGTATTGTATTAGCACTGAGTAAAAACTGAATCTAAAATTGAAACCTTCAGGAACAGGAAATCGTAATGGTCAGCGTATCAACCACAGTAGAAATGTTTTGAACAATATTATCATAGTGGAAAACTAGTTCAGTTTGTTATCTTATATGTTAAATATTATTGAAGATATTTGATTTGATTTGATTTGATTTATACGTCGATACAATGACAAATAGCTAAATTGACCCGACTAAAGATATCCCAGAGGTCAGTTAGTTTGCATAAGTTAACACTGTCTCTCAAACATCTGAAGAACCACCTAAATAACAATACAACCCGAAGATTAAGAAATAACGGCTGAGACAGGCAACGAAACACTCATGCTAAAGAAACATCAAAGCATAATGGTCATAATCAAACTAGTAAGACAATACCAACGGCTTGGTATTACCTATGTTGCCTAGATAATAGTCACCCGATCTTGAGTGACCTAGACTGGCAAAGGTTGCCGAATAAGGATCCGCGAAAAAAGTCAATATGAATTACCGCTAACGTCAACTAGGGTTGTCGACTACAGCGGGCGAGCCCGTCACCTCAGGAAGTTTTAACGATTAGTCGTTTTATTTCCCTGGAGTGAGCGCAGAAGACTTGAGGACAAAACAGTCCACCGTCTAGCTACGCCACAAGCCCGCAAGAGGCCAACGCCTTAACCGCGAGATAGCTAGGAATGTTACCTGGCGGGTCGACACTCACGCCCTTGCTTCCAATTGCGACCAGATTACTCCGGTCTCTCGATTTGTTACGGGTTCGAGGTCGCCTGTGCGGTCCTCTCCCTTACGAAGCGGTGAAACGGTGTTTACCGAATCTATCGCGTACCACAGCGTCCTTTGCAGCGTCCTTTCCAGCGTCCTGTTCACCCAGGATCGGGTAGCCGATGGTCATTTCAAGAGCAGTCGCCGTAAGGTCTGCAACCACCCCCGCTCTATAGGAAACAGTACTGCTTCCAGGCTCCCCCGAGTCAGAGTGCACAGTCGATTGGCTTACGCCGCACGGTGCGCAGACCGTCCAGTAGCGCCAGAAGGTTGATTTCTAGGGGGAACTAGCCCTAAGGCCAGAGTCCTATCCAGGCTCGCACTTCATGCGTGGAGGCCGTCGGATAGGGTGGTGTTGACCCGTGAGTGTGACCAACCCTGAACAGAATGGGTCTTCGTGGCCAACTCAGCAAGGGCCCATGAACCGCTAACGTCAGGTAGAGGTCGCGCAGGCGACGTCGAATCTATGACCGGAGGACTGATAACTCCATCCAAATCTGATAGTAAGGGCGTGAGGTCGGCCCGCTGGTCTCACTTTCTGCCGTAAGGCGTTTGGGTTCTTTGGGCATGTTGGCGTAGATGTCTAGACGGTGGGCTATGTTGTCTTTGAGTTCACTCCATGGGAGAAAGAATGATATGATATCGTTATAACTTCCTGGAGTGGCGGGTTCGCCCGTAGTAGTTTAGAACTCTCAAGTTGCTTAGATAATGTATAACACGCAAACAAGCCGGCTTGTAAAGCTGTTGTTACTACAAGGGAAATAAGGGGCATTTGCATATGCAGATTGCAGACCACATTCGGGGTATTCCTAAACTTATTTTTTAAAACATATATAAATGGCAGCACTAATGCCAGTTTGCCTTCAATCTTTAATGATAACGGTGCCGCGGTTCTCCATTCTGTCATCAAAAAATATTTTCGGCAATCGAAGAGTACTTTTTTATCATTTTTAATCATAAGCATTTCGTCGAGTGTTTATTATAGTTACGCGTTTGAGTTCTATTACAAAGTGGGAGAGGCGAAATGTGGCTATTTAAATACAAGATATAAAACACTTGAAAAGTTAATTTAAAATACCAACAAAAACGTTGTTAGGAATTAGTTGAAAAAAGTGTGGCTGGGGCAGTTACGGACTCGTCTGGAACTGTCCAATACGAGAAGTACTATCAAATGCTCGGACTAACCTTGATGTTGATTAGAAATTACATTTCTTACAATATATCTGCGATGGAAAACAAAAACGAAAGACCAACATAAATGTCAATGAAGTAGGCATGACAATGGAAATAGCCATGGTAATTAACAAGAAATCTGATCTTCGCTCTACAACTCCAAAAATGTTTAGTCAAATCGTCAAATATAACCTATAGCATATACTTCTTTATCTAGGCTCAATTTCATCAAATTCGAAAAGAGGCATTATCACCAAATATTCAGCAAATCAATTACCCTGACGACATAAAATATATGTGTAAAATTAACAATTGAAAATAAAGCGAATTAATTAATTAACAAAAAGGAAGAATTTGCAAAAGACATGCACCTCGTGCCATGCGACAAAGCTGTGCAGCAGCTTGAAAGAAAATTGTCCGAAACTGCCCGAGATCCCCTACAAACCGCTAAATGTACCTACTTGAATCAAAATCTCGTAGCACAAAATATGATGACATGTAACTTACCAGTGACAAGTTCATAGTTTTCGTCATAGCTTTAGTAAATCCAGTGATAGGCACCATTTTCTCTGCTTCAATTATCTTTTCAACCAACCTCTCTTCATATTTAATTTTAGCGACATCCTCCATATTCATTTCTTTTTTGACATTATTCGAATCATTTGAAGTCATATTGATATGTTTTAGGATATCCTCTTTCAATACTCGGCCATCTCTGCCGGTCGCCTTGACGGTTAATAAGTCTACGTTGTGTTGCATCGATATTCTCCTGACTGCCGGCGTGGCTAGAGCTTTACCGGTTTGGCTCTTCGTTTCGACGACTGTTTCAATCGTGTCTGCAGTGGGTTGTTCGGTTTTAACTGGTGTTGTTTCGGCTTCATTGTTATCCTCGACTTCTAGATCGACCAGCGCTTGGCCGACCAGCGCAACTTCGTCAATTTTATAATGAAGCTTTTTTATGATGCCATCGTAGCGGCTGGTTATTGTAACGGACGCTTTGTCGCTTTGAACCTCGCAAATGTTATCAAATTGTTCCACTTTGTCGCCTTCTTTGACGAACCTTGAAAAAAATGAATGAATTAAATGTTGAATTATGATAAAATATTGTTTCTGGATAAGCCCCGGTATTTAAAAACTAACACCATTGATGTTATAGTGTAAAAATCAATGCTAACACCATTACAAGTCTCAACATTACTTATTCACAAATACAAGTACATGCAGTTTTAAATTCACTAGGTGTTCTCTAATATTATTTACATTGGTGAAAAGAGGACAATTGGAAAATAGTGTGCGTAATGCTTAAAATTTTTAAATGTAACAAAAATTAAAATTGACTGGAAACAAGTGACCGCAAAATATTGCAAATAATTGGACGGGAAATTGAGGAAAAACTAGAATTAGACATATACGCAAACTGTCATTAAAGGATACCATTACTGCGCTTAAAACTAAACCAAATTAAATGTACTAAGAGACGTTGACTCAAAGTACTTTTAGTGCCCTGACGGAGAAGGCGAAAAAATAGAGAAGTTATAAATCTATATTCGTATAATCATATCCATGATGTGAGAAATCAAGATTTACTCAAGCAATATACAAATGATGGAGTATGTCGTTTGAAACGCATTTTAATTTAATGAGAATTTACATGGCTTGATAATTTAGTTACAAACTTTAAGGCACTTGAAAGAACAACTGGAGATTTAATGTCGAGGATTAGATCAGAATTGAGGAATATACTCGACAAAACCAAGACTTACATGATCATAATGATAAAAAAAGAATTATCAACATTTTATCAGTAGAATAGAAACGTTAAAATGAGGATGTCCATAAAGACAATATTAGCGCAGGCATGTTTGACTTTATAAAATTAGGCGGAAAATGCCAATGTGACTAGATCTGCCGAGCCTAGAATTTGTTTTACAAATTGTTTAGAATTTTTTAGTGTTATTTTTGTTTTGGTTTAAGTGAGTTGGCTCGTGCTACTGCATGTGATGTAGTTCTAGAAAATATCAATTAATTCGTTGTTTTACTAAAACAGCTGTCGAATAAACTTATAGCTGTTTTAATTTTTCGTATTTAGTCTGCTTACAGTTATGGATATTAAGTCGAACTGCTCATTAAATATTTCTGCTACTGTTAGTCGTGTTGACGACTTGTTGGGTTTCGCCCGCATTCTCTTTTGATTATATTCCAAGCAGCTTTTATTTTATCATTTGAGTATTTTAAGTAATTCGTTTGGCGACACATTACTTTCTTATATATTTTTGTATTAGCTTTATAAACATCAAAAATTATGGTATCAATGCTTTCTTTTTGATCTCGCTACTTAAATGCAATAACCGCTGTTGGCTTCAAGCCTTGCATATTACGATGGACTACTTTGAGGACAAATTTATTATCTCACCGATTTATTTATATTAATTTATTATTTGTGCACGTGTATGTATGTATATGTATGCATGTTATATATCATCATATATCTTAAATACATCTATATAACTCATAATGTGGCTTCCATATCCTTTTCCCCTTATCTAAAACTGCATTTTTTGATAGCTCCTTGCGTTGTAACAAAAGATTTAGTTTAATTGTGAAAACTTTTTATTGGCCTTAGATTCGATAATATGTGTTAGCATTAAGATAAAACGCTGTGTTTTCCGAAAAATAAAATAAAATATAAATAAAATAAAATGAAATGTTCGTTTTTTGTTGTCTTTCTTTGGAACTCGAAATTCCTAAACCATTTTTTGGCGGTCGCTTAATTTTTTCGTTTTCATAATTTTGTCTTTAATGATCGCCATAAATTTTCACCTACCGATCATATTTAAGTGCGAGCGTTTCGCCATATAATGTCATTCCTATAGGCATTTGATATTGCACAAAAAGGACATGTGCTTTCGCCGATACAGTGGGCTCTATATTATTACTAATGTCATGTGTTAAATTTATGGTAGTTTTTATCTAAGATGTAAGAAATGCTGCAGACTATTAAATTAGTGTGTTTCATACATTTAATCAGGACTTTGATACGTTTTTCAGTAATATGTTGTGTGCTTTAATTCTCGTTGATTTTGTACATCATTATAATGCAGTCCCCCATTACTACAACGTAAACTTCTTTACCGAGTGTTCAAAATATATTTTTGTGTTGCTACACACCCTAAATATTTGTGAGTCACCTTTTGTAATGTTAGTCACTTTTTTTTCTTTTTTTTCATCCGTTTTGACTCTTTCGCTGTGGGATTGGGAGTATTATTAGTAGGAGTAAATATTATTTCAAATTATCACCATCCAAATGTTTGTAGCAATTAAGATATAGTAAATCGCACATTTAGCACACACGTAATGCCTTTTGTACCGTCACAGCTACATATGTTGGATATTTCAAAAGGCAGAGTATTTTATTTATGACCAACCATGTCATGTCATTGGTAATAAAGCCATATAAATGGAATAATTTTGTTGAAGTGATATATGGTTGTTATAAGACAACCATCTATAACTTCAACAAAAATATTCTATTCTTATGCTATTCTATAACTTCAATATAATTATTACGATATTATTGCATTATATGCATACATATTATTCAATGGATTGACTAATTTATATACAATTAGATACTTATAAAATAGGTCTACAAAATAGTGCGGCTTAATGACACAAGTCAAATAACAGCAGGTCACTAATTAACCATTAATTTGCTAATTTGATTAAATATGAGTACATTAAATAAGGGCTAATAATATTTTAATAATTTTGAAAACGTGTAATACAAGAATATGGGAAGATTAAGCGTTTTCCATAAAGATGTAAAAATTGACTCCGTCAGCCGAACCTAGAAAACAATCATTGATTGAAAAGAAAATTAAATATTTTGCTGAAATACAGAAGTGTTTGTAATATCCATTTCGTTATTGCAAAAGAAAATATTAAATACCTAACACGTATTATTTACCTACCTACCTTTTAGGCATTATGATACCTAACAGATTTTTATTATTATTTCTAATATTTGTTTTTTATTGTTTCCAAGACAATTTTTAGACCTTTTGCGACCTAAATAATGACGGTGTCGCTATTTCAAAGCCATGTGCCAGCCCTAAGAAGAAATATATAATAGTATCAAAGTGTTATACCATTCTTTCACGCTGACTTCTCGTATTCCTTCTCCGATATCGGTTAGCTTAAACGAAACGATACCCATCTTCCTGCATGATGTATGGAAATTTATTCCTTTTAGTCCACTAATATTGAATATTGAAGTATTTGTGCCTATGTCGTTCCTTTTGGCTACACTGTGGGAGCATCTGCAAAAAACATTTTGCTAGAAAAGAAAAAAGAACATGTTTCTGTGACTGGCCTAATAAGATTAATAATGAACAAACAATATGGACGGTAATACGGTTATCTCCCTGATAACGCAGCAACTGGTAAATAAGCATTGTTGATAAGGCAATGCCACCAGCAATCAATTTTAATCTATTTTGAGGATTTTAAATAAAATAAAATAAATTTACTCATAGTTAAGTTTGAAGTGGTTGGCGATAATAAAATATTATACAAGTGAATATTTACAAAGTGAAATACCAACAAGTAAATATATTAAAAGGAATAAAAAACACACTGCTGTTACAAACGTGAACTAATGCATTAATAATTATTTTTAAAAACAGTTTTTTATGCAATATTTGTGTTTATGAATTTATCCACTATTATATACATGTATATGACACTAAATATAATATATTTATGTTAATTCATTGAAATTTGGAGATTTTAACGTTTATACAACTATTTATTTGATATTTAGACAGTTAAGATATGCCACTCGGTATGACATAAGGATTCAAACAATACCACATACGTCTAAATAGGGTCGAGCGTTTAGAAGTTATGGTGGAAAAAAGAAACCGAAAATATACATAGATGAACCCTGAACATAATACATTCCTTTTTTGTTGTGCAGTCGTGTAAAAATAGGCATTTTTATGATAGCAGAAGAAATGTGTTGATTTATGCCTATGGAGGCATAAACACACACATTTCTTGGATTATGGAATCCGAAAGCAAGAGGAAACCTAATTTCACAGAAGCTAATGTTATGCAGATACATAAAATTAACAGAAGCTAATTTTATGTAAATACATAAATTTAGCTTCTGTGATGTTAATTTTATGAGAAACAAAAGGGTTTCTTATCGTAGATTAAATTTTAAAAGAAATGAAATATTTTGAACTTGAAGATACGAGATCGACTATATAGGGTAAACATTTTCTTTTTTTATTCATTTCCTATTTTTTTTATCCTGAAATTTTAATCATAACTATATTCGTGCTACGGCAAAAAGATCACCGTCAATATATGTGGGCGAATAAAAATCTATTATCATATCATCGGCATAGCGATTGATATAACTATAGTGCGAGGTACCTATTTTGATTATTCAAGTGCCAGATTTGCCAACGCGGCTAGCTTGCCAAGACAATGTATGAATAATGTATTTACGTTCTCTACAAATACTCGTTACGATAACACTTACCGTTTTTATCGCGGCAATAGGCCTCACTTTCGACAGTTTGATAGTATCCAAGCGTTGAATAATTTTCGTCACGGCGGAAGGTCTAACTAATAGTGCCATTTTGAATTTTTAAGTTTTAATTCATCACTAATTAACCGAACACCGCACACGCGTGCCTCCAACTCGCCGGTCGACTGCGGAATGGTAAATAATGATATTTCACCAGTATTCACTATCAAAGTTCAAACTTGTAGTATAAATATTAATGAGGCGATATCAAACCCGTGCTAAGTTAACGATGAAACTGATGAATTATTAAGCGATAATATAATTTTTAGAGTTCTGTACAAAAATATTTTGATATGCATATGTTTTTGGTCGAATATTATAGTAAATAAGGCAACCACGTAATATTTTATGTCTTTAATAAATTTCGTCATAATAAACATGTTTATAACCAAGGTGATTAATACAATAATATAATAATTATTATTATAGTGTCAAACTCAATGATTACCTAGTAGTGTTTTAATATTTAATCACAGCAAATTTCTAGTCAAAATGTATTAACACTTATACCATCAGATCGCAGTATTTTTCACGCATTAGACTATGTATTGGTATTTTATGAACATCATTGGAGTATTATAACATTAGTTATATTACAGCAACCATGCATGATGACAGAGGAATGACACGTTTTTATTTACATTTAAAAATGTCGAGTTGTACAAATAGAAATTAGTCAGGAATAGCCCTATTTGAATGCCTGCTATCATAAAATGAACAGTTTGGCGATTGAAATGAAGGTTTTCACTATCACTAATTTGTCGAGTCTCGAGAACTCAAATTACGAAAGCAAATATAAGATAGACGAACGACTACATGTTTCATAATCACGATCTAATATTACTACCACACTGAGACTAAGAAAAGTTACAACTGAAGCTTCGTAGAACGTAGTTAATTCTTCGTTTTTTTTCTGTTTTACTAGGTAAGTATAACTATGTAACGTTTGCGCGGTGAAAATCAGCGCAAACGAACAAACGATAAACATGGAAGATTAGACCAATCGCCCTAAAACTGCGCAGAATTTAGAACTATACAACAAGCACCTAGATAATATAGATTCCGTCACGGGCATAGCACTACCCCTACAATCCATTAACCTTTACGTTTCGTTGGTCTTCATTTTTTATCAATTAGTATTGTGATTCGTTTATTAGAATACATTTTTTATCCGAATGGTTTTAATATCGCTTCGTCACCGCCTTTCGACTGCTCAGTGGAAGAGGGTAGTTGATAGCATTCGCAAAAAATATAATCATTTCAGTTTGTTTTTGTACTTTCTGTTTTTCGAAATGCAGGTACGTCAACGAAGCTTTGACAGGATTATTGGAATAAAAAAATTAAGTTTACGAAACCTTTCATTAGTGTAATATATATATATATATATATATATATATATATATATATATATATATATATATATATATATATATATATATATATATATATATATATATATATATATATATATATATATATATATATATATATATATATATATATATATATATATATATATATATATATATATATATATATATATATATATATATATATATATATAGATATATTTATATATGTATATAGATATATATATATATATATATATATATATATATATATATATATATATATATATATATATATATATATATATATATATATATATATATATATATATATATATATATATATATATATATGTGTATATATATATATATATATATATATATATATATATATATATATATATATATATATATATATATATATATATATATATATATATATATATATATATATATATATATATATCTTTTCTTGTAAAAATTACTT